>WOXC01008627.1:0-442446 GCA_011680675.1 Gymnobelideus leadbeateri | reverse complement strand
AATTAAGTAAAATTTTTATTTAACTAAATCATTTTTAATAGTCAACAAATTATAATTACAGTGGAATCTTGTGTTTTAGTCCTCATCAGCCTCTTTTAACATTTTAATGTTATGAATATATCACTTATCAGAAAATACCACTTATATTTCAATGTCATGATAAATTATACCTTTACTCTACGTGATTATTATTCTTATAATTGTGCATAAATGGGAAAATGATATGTAAGCCTATATTTATTAAAATTATCTTGATTGTTTTTTTGGCAATGAAGTCCAAGACATTCTTTTCCTTCAGATTTTATATAATCACCATTGAAAGAATCTAGCATTTACTATGTCTAAAACTGTTTTCTCTGGAATACATTTCCTCTATGTGTACTTATAGTATGAATCAGCTGCTTGTATGAGTCAGAAAGTCAGTCATAAAGCATTTATTAATGGCTTACCATGTGCCAAATATTGTGCTAACATATTTCAATGACAATAGAAGATGGAAAATGGTCCCTTATCTCAAGGATAATACATTCTAATGTGGGAAGGAAGCACATAAAAGGAAACTAAATGGACAGGGTGGGTAGAAGATACCTAACATAAGGTCATGACAGAAAAAGTACTGTGGAGAAGTTGTTATTGTTGTTCAGCAATTTCAGTCATGTCCAACATTTCAGTCATGACCACATTTTGGGTTTTCTTGGCAAAGATACTAGAATAGTTTGCTATTTTCTTCTCTAGTTCATTTGAAAGGTGAGGAAACTGAGAAAAACAGAGTAAGTGACTTGCTCAGGGTCACACAGCTAGTGTCTGAAGCTGGAGGATTTGAACCTAGATTTCCTTGTCACTAGGCCTAGAATTCTATTCACTATGCCACCTAGCTTCCCAGAAAAGGGACAAAGACATCTTTGGCCTGGGACCCAGGGTTCTTGGTGGAACTAGCCAATAAAAGTTGGATCTTTAGGGATAAAAAGCATTTCCAACAGGACTAATGTGGGGGACAGGTTGACTTCCAGAGAGAAGAAGTCGCTATATTGTGATAAAGAGATTCCTGTGGAGATGAGTAATCTTTGCTTTCTTTAGTAGCATTTCCACTTCTCATAAAATATTTGCAGTGTTATACTCTAAATACGATGCCTCTGCTGACCTTGATAACAAAAAGTATATCAAAGGAATGTTTTAAAGTTTTCATTGGATTGTTTTCCCTCTAGTTTCATTCATGTGTAACTTTGGCATAACAATGTTTAGTTAAATCTCTCATAAAGATTTCTTTCTTTTTTTTTTTATTCCTGACACTTCTTACTATTTTGTGAGTCAATGCTAGTCACAATCTTCAATTTTGCTTCATGAGATTTTATGGGCAAATTTATATTCTAACGTATAACGACATTATCTACTATCTACCACATATTCATGCTTAGTAAGGAGTGCTACATTAGATAGTTTCTAGGATTTTCTGGCATCTTTGTTATGGCAGTTGATTTACATAAGTAAACTCCTGAAAGAAATTTTTATAATTGTGCTCTTCTCCAACTATTTCACATTCTTCTTCTTCAATAACTGGTTTAAATAAATTAGGATAGAGCTAATTTCATGTTATCAATATTTTTCTCATTTTTATTTTCTTAGCTTTGCATTAATTTTTATCTTTGCTCTAATAAGTCTCACATTTTACTATAAACAGACAGCTGATTCAGAAATTACTCCTGAATCAGTAATCATTCATTTCCAGCTTACAAAAATATATTTAAATGAATTTTGTTGTATTATTTAGTGCATTCCAGATACAGAAACTCACAATGCTATTCTCAAATAAGTTAATCATTAAAATATGAGTCCTCTATAGAGTATATAACTGTTTAGTCTCATTCTTAAATCCAAAGCCTTATTTTCCAACCTTTACTGTATTTGTGCACTGAAGTCTCTATGTGTCAAAGTATGCAAGTATGTATGTATTTTTATGCATAATTTTGAAGTTCTTATTAATTCTTCATGGAATTTCTTTCTCCTTACCTTTCTTCCTTACCTTCTGCAAATAATGTTCATACATAGCTTTTGATTGTTTTTGTGGGCAGTCTTTTTGCAAATATTTATAAAGAACAGTGCACTATAAAATGATCAAATGTCCCATGAAATAATTTTTTTCCCTTTGAAAACTTAGTAAAACCAATTCTGTGAATTGGTTTTCTTCTCTAGGGAAAAATTATGTGTCATCCTTCCGTTTAGCTAGACATATATTTTCTTCTGGTTTTATTTATAGTGAAAATATCAAGAATTTTCAACAACTTCTTTTGTGATATTTGTCAGAGTCATCCCATTTAAAGGACCAGTATCTAAACTAAGACTTGCAGATATTTTTAAAATCTATGTGATTATTAGTACTCTCTGCTAATTTCCACCAGCTCGGCTCCATTACCACCGAAACCGTAAGGGAGAATATAAAATAAATGACTGTATTGAATTTTTCTTTGTCTCATGGTTTACCATGACCAGGTATTCATCTCCAAGTGACTAGCCCATGTATACTTCACTATGGCATGGTTCTTAGAAAATAGTCATAAACCATAATTTGAACCATACTTGAAACCTTTCAAGCACTTGAAATTATTTATTATTCTGCTTTGCACACACAGAGCAACAGATCTAGCAGATTTTTGGAAAATTGAGTGTTCCTATCATTATTATATCATATTTCTATATCAGATTTCCATACATTCCCAGAGATCATCTATTTCTTCTTTCTGATCAGATTAGCTTTTGTGTATTGCCATGGTAATGTTACTTCCATTTTTCTTTCTATTGATTTATATCCAAATGCCTTTAATGATGTTTTTCCTCTATGGTTTCCTTATTTCTTTACATCTTTGCTTTTTTTAAAAACTAGTATTGTATGAGAAACCCCCTCTATTTACTTGGTGTTCACATAGACAGTATGGGTCATAAGTGAAAATCCAAAACTAGTCCCTCTTGATTCAAAATGTAGGTTCTACTACAACACATTGCCTCTTAGTATACTACTTAATATTCGATGCTCCTTCCCCTTCAATTTTACCCACCTTCTTCATTTTAAATAAATAATGCTTTTTATAGCCATAGCATCAGTCATACCTATTAGATGTAATCTTCACTCTTGTTCAGCTGGCTTGTTCCTCATTTTGTGCATCTTCATGATATATATATATATATATATATATATATATATATATATATATATATATATATATATGGGGAGAGAGAGAGAGAGAGAGAGAGAGAGAGAGAGAGAGGGAGGGAGGGAGAGAGACATCTTTCTGGGATTATTATCTCATTCATTTCTTAGCACATCTATTGCTATCTTTGACTCCATTGTAGGTACCCTATAGTATTAAAATTGGTATATAGAGGATTTTCTCTCTCACACTTTTTTTTCAGTTTGAAAAAGGTTAGATTCATTGATATAAATATAAATACATAGATATCCCTATTGATATATGTTTGCATGCATATATATGTATATGCATGCATACATATATGAATATGCATGTATTATGAATATACAGTGTGCATTTGCAGGTTTATGTATATAGACATGCATATATACTTGCACATATCTTTGTTTATAGGTTGATACACTAAC
The DNA here is from genome assembly GCA_011680675.1 of Gymnobelideus leadbeateri. NCBI lineage: Eukaryota > Metazoa > Chordata > Mammalia > Diprotodontia > Petauridae > Gymnobelideus > Gymnobelideus leadbeateri. Next base: position 438,836 of record WOXC01008627.1, on the reverse strand, counting down.
ACATATATTAATATGTGTGTATAATATATAAAAACATTTTTATATATTGCAAACCACACATATAGGCATCTGTTGCGCATTTCATGCCTTGACATATACCCATCACTTTTGAATTTTTGGTAACATAAGAAAATAAAATATGTTTCCCAGATAATTGCTTCTTTCCAGTAATTGGGTAAAGAATACTGCTTCAATGATCCTATTGGAAAGACATTAAAGTTATTTGACATATTTTTGTGTGTGTGTTTCAATGTCTATAAGAGTTCCAGTGGAAAAATATAGGAATTTCTGCTAAAACTAGGTATGTTAAACCACTTACCAATTTTATAGAAGATACCATAAAAACATCTATTTGAATGTCCTGTCTGCATCTCAAGCTCAAATCTAAGCTGATTATCTTTAATCTTTCCCACCCAGACTTCTCTATCCTTCCAATTTTCCTATTTTTAATGTGCTACTCAAATTCTAGTCACCAAGGCTCAATTTCTTAAGGGTTCTTTAAGTCCTCATCTCCCCCTACTCATCAATGTCTAATAACACACCTAATTAACTTGATGTTAGTGTCACAATATCTATTACATGTGTCTGAATAAATGTTTGTTAGTTTGCTTGATTTAATGATTGATTGATTTTACTTCTTTATGCCTCTACTGGCAATACTCAAAATCAGGCCTTTGGTACTTGGATTGTAGGATTTAAATTAATTTTACTAGATCAATATATTGTACATACAAACATTGAATCTCCTTTGTCCTCTACTACTTGCAGAATATAGTCCAAGCTTCTTATCCATTAAAATCTGTATGACCTACCTTTCTAGACTTCATTCACCACTCTAACTTCCAGTCATACTCACCTACTCATTGTTCCCTGAAATTCTACAATTATTTTCCCATCTCTGTATCTTTATTCACATCTTAACTAGTGTTAGGATCTTTCACTGACTTTTAGCCTTCCATTAGCAATCCTCACATTTTGAAATACTGACATACTATCTTTCCTTCAAGACCTGACTCATGTTCCTTCTCCTGCACTACACAAAAGAAAGTCCTCTGAACTTTCTCAAATATTTCATGGTACTTTATTTGAGTTTAGTATAGTATATAAGCCTAGTACAATTTAATATATAGTATGTAGACTATATATATGAATATATACACACTATAATATAGTATAGTATATAAGCCTAGTATAATTTATTTTATAGTTATTTCTATAATTGTCTTCCTCAAGTAGATTATAATCTCTTTTAAGCTGGGATTTTTTCTTTTTGGTGTATGAGACCCCTAGCACAGAGTCCAACACAGGGGTGCAAAACCTGTGTCTTCAAGGCCACATGTGGCCTTCTGGGTTCCTGGGTGTGGCCTTTTGACTAAGTCCAGGTTTTACAGAACAATGCTGTTATTAAGAGAATTTGTCCTGTGAAGTTTGTGTTGTGTCAAATGGGACTTGAGGACCTAGAGGGCCACATGTGGCCTTGAGGTCACAGGTTCCCCACCCCTGGTTTAGCACACATAGGATGGTTAATATCTCCTGAATTAATTTGAACTGCTGAGAATCTTACTAGCAGTGCAGGTTATATGGAGAATCCACAATGAGTAAAGTTATTTTGCTAATGTATAAATAACAAGGTGCCAACATTCTCAATAGCCATGAGCCTTAGGGGCGGCTAGGGGGTGCAATGAGTAGAGCACCGGCCCTGGGGTCAGAAGGACCTGAGTTCGGATCCGGCCTCAGACGCTTAACACACACAAACAAAAACCTAGCTGTGTAACCTTGGGCAAGTTACTTAACACCAATTGCCCTCCAAAACCAAAAACCAAAAACAAAACAAAACAACAACAACAACAAAAATAGCCATGAGCCTTTTATAAAAAAAGGTGAGAAATAGATGCAGTGAATCCATGATTTTGCAGCTAGGTACTGCTTTGAGTTAGCCTCAAAGCATTGAGGGAATCATATATTCCTTACTTAAGATCATCAAGGATATCTGACAGGGTATCATTTTTTATTAAAGACATTGACTTTAAAGAGAATTGCTAGATGTTTACTTGGAATCTGTACTCAGGTCTTCTTACCTCAACATTATGCAAACTACCTCAAAATGCCTTAATTTGTGGCTAAAATATTTGGAAGGGTTCTATTATTATTATGCCTCTTTCCTTTCATCTTTGTTATTCAACTTCAGTTTCTTTTTTTCCTCTTTGAAATCCCTCCTCATCTCTTTTTATTGGAATCCCTAGCTCTGGGCAGTTAGGTAATGCAGTGAATAGAGTGCTCCAAAATAACTCAGGAAGACCTGAGTACAGATTCAACCTCAGACATCGTGTATGACCTTAAACAAATCATTTAATTGCTGCATGCTTCATTTTCCTCAGCAGGGAAATGAAGATAATTGTAACACCTCCTTCCAAGGCCGTTGTGAGGATCACATGAGATAATACTTGAATAGCACTTAGCACACTGCCAGGCACATATTAAGCATTATATAAATGTTAGCTTTTTGTCCCTTTAAAGCTCAGTCCTCTTAAATATCTTTCTTGGTTACTCAATCATGTTTCAAACCCAACTTATACTACTCTAAAATTATTTTGCATATATAAACAATGCATACATGTGTGAATATATATGCTTTAATGTACATGTACATTATATATAATATATAACATATATAATGTACACTCTGAGGTCAGGTACACTGCTGTTATTGTCTTTAAATCCCTATAGACTGCCACAAAGCCTGATACGTAGTAGGAACTGTCAGTTAAGTGGCACAGTGGATAGAGCACTAAGCCAGGAGTAAGGAAGGCCTGAGTTCAAATCAATCTGTGTATCTTTAGGGAAATCATTTAATCTCTCTCTCCCTCAGTTTCCTCAACTGTAAAATGTGGTTGATAATAATAGCACCCACCTCACCGTGATTTTGTGAGCATTAAATGAGGGGATAGCTTTAGAGCATTCAGGAAAGTGTCTGGCACTTAATGAATTCTTCTTCCCTTATCCCCATCAATAAACACTAATTAAATTGAACTGAATTTCAGGGGAGAAAATGGCCACAAGATTTTCCTTATTGTCTCTTAAATATTTGTTCTTTGAGACAATGTTTAGCAATTTTTAGTGAGAGAGTTCACTATGTTGATCTTCAAATTAGAAGACCTGCACTCAAGGTCTGACTTTAATCATCACTAGCTGTATTAATGTGCACAAGTCAATGAATTTTTCTCTGCCTCAGTTTCATCCTTCTGCAAAATGAGAATAGTGGTCCTTATGCTTCTTACCTCAATGGATTACTACGGAAAAAAGTATTATGGGGAAAAATTAAGGATTTTTTTTCTGTGTGGGTTGCTATTATTATTCATTCACTATTCAAAGTTTCTTTGAGTTTTTCAAATTCTCAAATGTATTGTTAACAGAAACAGATTGGAAAATCAAATGGTTACCTCTCTCTTGTTCTAAATTTAACTAGCTATCTATTTTCCCAGTCAATGACAGAAAACTTCCTATTAGATGATGGATCTCTTTCATCCTATTATGATTGCTAAATGTAATTTTTTTTTCTGGAAAAAGTCTAACCCTGCACAGTAATTTAAGTTATCACCAAATAATTCCTTCCCTGGGCTGAAAGAAGCCAATAAATCATATTTTATGTTGCTTATTTTTAAAAAAGAATAAGTCTTGAAAGAGAGTGGAATAAGCAATTATATAGTGCTGTATTATGTACTAGCACTGTGCGAAATGCTTTTCAATTATTATCTCTTTAAGTCCTCACAACAACTATATGAGATAGTTGGTACTATTATACCCATTTTACAGTTGATGAACATCAGGCAAGCAGAGTTTAAGTGGCTTGCCCAGGGTAACACAATTAATACATTTCTGAGGCTGAATTTGAGCTCGTTTTGTTTTGTTTTGTTTTGACTGTAATTCCAATACTATATCCAATATGTCATCTAGATGCCTAAGGATAATGACAATGGAATACAATGGAATAGCTAGGTTTTCAGAGGATGTGTGTCCAAATTCTTCCTTTGATACTTATTATCTGTATGACCCGGGAAAAGTCATTATACCTCCCTGGGCATCAGTTTTCTCATGTGTAGAAAATGAGAAGATTCTTTAGGGGCGAAGTCAAGATGCAGGAGTAGAAACAGGACTTCCAGGGCATCCTGCTCCCACATCCTCCAATTTATATAAAAAATGACTAAACAAACTTTGGAGCTACAGAACCCACAAAATGACACAGAGAAGCTAACCTCCTGCTGAAGACAACCCGGCAGGCTGGAAGGAAGCAGCCAGCGCAGCATGTTGGGAGCCAAGCCCACTCACATGTCAGCCAAATGTTTTAGTCTCAGGGCAGCCACAAACAGGCACTGGATGGAGGAACTTCACATCACCAGTAACTGTGGTGGTTTCCAGAATTATAAACCCATAGATGCCAAAGACAAAGTGAGAGGTGATTGTAGACTTTTTGGGAAGAAGGAGTACAGTTCTGGTCTTTGCCCCCCTCCCCCCCGGGGAAGAAGCAGCTGAGGTGTGGCAGCTGTGCAACCACTACCATGCAGATGCTTAAGAGCTCCTGGCCTGCATATTGTAGGGGGACCAAGCATCCAGTCTGAGGTGTAATTGGTCTTGCTTTAACCTGCTTGGATCTGGATTTGTGTCTGGGGTCGAGGTCTTGGGGTGCATGACAAGTATGCAGGAGCATGTGGAGGCTTCAGAGAGGATAGCCAACAAACAGCTCCAGCAGCTGAGAAAACTCGAGCAATTGGGACAAAGCTCACCTCTCTAATAGCAGAGTTCTACTCTTGCAAAAAGCTCAGAAGTGAAGTAATTGAGTGGCAACATGAGCAAGCAAATGAAACAAGGCAAGCATGGTGGTCTGACTTTGGATTCATTTTTTGGGGACAAAAAGAACTGGGGCATGGAAGAGGAGGAAGACAGCAAAGTCAGAACTATTGCACCAAAAGCTTCCAAGAAAAATATCAGCTGGCTACGGGCCACAGAGGAGCTTAAGAAGGATTTTGACAACCAATTAAGAGAAGTGGAGGAAAAATTGGGAAGAGAAATGAGAATGATGAAAGAAAGTTGAATTACTTACATTCCTACGAGAAAAAAAAATGATAATTATAACTTATGAAACTTTTCTCATTATGAGAATAGTTGAAGGGAATAGAAATGTACATATATACATATATGTATGTATGTATGTATGTATACATATATGTCTATATATGTACATGTTAATAGATATGTGAGTGTGTGTATATATGTGTGCAGGTATACATAGACAGAGGGCACAGGACCAATTGAATAGGAAGGGATGATTCTTAAAAGGTGAAATTAAGAGGTGAGAAAGGAATATTATGAGAAGAGATGGGGAGAGACAGAATGGAGTAAATTATCTCATTTAGAAGAGGTTAGGGGAACCTGTTACAATGGAAGGGAAAATCAGGAAGGCAAAAGGGAATGAGTCAACCTTAATCCCACTGAATTTGGCTTAGGGAGGGAATGACATACACACTAAATAGGGTATCTCACCTTACAGGAGAGTAGCAGGGACGGCGAGGAGAGTGGGCCATGATGGAAGGTATGTCAGACTGTGGGGGAGGGAAGTTAGAAGCATGAACTTTTGAAAAGGGACAGGATCAAAGTAAAGAATAGATCAAGTTGGAAAGGGATAGGATGGAGGGAAATATAGTCAATCTTTCACAATATAGCCACTATGGAAATGTTTTGCATAGCTACACATGTACAACCTATATTGAATTGATTATTTTCCCAGTAAGGGTGGGTGAAAAGGGAGCAAGGGCAATAATCTGGAATTCAAAGTTTTAAAATCAAATATTTAAAATATATTATTATTATTATACATGTAACTGGGAAATGATATATACAGGCACTGGGGCATAGAAATTCACTGTGTCCTACTAGAAAGTTGCAGGGGGCATGGGGTACATATGGGAGAGAGCAGATTGGGGGAGGGTGTATTCAGTGATATTGCTCTTTTGCAGGTGGTAGGAGGAGAAAAATGGGGAGAAGATTTGTAAGTCAAAATCTTGAGGAAATGAATGATGTAAACTAAAAATAAAGAGAGAGAAATAGAGAATATACATTCTATTCTCAGAATTATTACTTATCTTATGCTGTTCTGAAACAGCATTATATGGTTCTGTGCTCTTTTCTAAATCCAGAAGTCCCTCTGTCTCAATTTCCTATGTTCTGCAATATTTATTCATAAATGCCTCAATTATTTTACAAAGTTCAGAAGCCATATTTCCTCCTGTTACTAACATCATCCCTATTTGAAGAGGTATTAGACTGACTACCAAACTAAAAATCTGCCCAGTCATTGTGCTGACCTCATTGTTGTATGCCTGCAAAACCTGTGCAGTCTACCAGCACCATTCAAGGAAACAATCAGAATAGCCCAGGACCTGGCAGCTTCTACACTGAGGGATCGAAGGGCATGGAATATGATATTCCTGAGGGCAAAAGAACTGAGAATGAACCCAAGGGTCACCTACCCAGCAAAACTGAGTATTTTGTTTCAGGGGAAAATATGGTCATTCAGTGGAATAGAGGACTGTCAAGCATTCTTGAGGAAAAAACCAGAATTGAATAGAAAATTTGACATCCAGACACAAGAAGCAAGAGATGCCTGAGAAGGTGATCAGGGAAAAGGGACTTATCAAAGGTGAACCATTTACATTCCTATATGGAAAAACAATAACTGTGAGTGATGATATCTTTCTCACTATGAAAATAATGGAACAAGGGTGTGTGATCATATGAATACATATGTGAATGTGTGTGTATATGGATAGAAGGCATAGGTTGAATTTGTTGGGAAGGGAGAATACTCAAGGGATGAAATTATGAGGTGAGAGAGGAAAGTATCAAGAGGAGATGGGGAAAGACAGGGTAGGGTAAACTATCTCATGTAGAAGAAGCAAGGGGAAGTGGTTGCAAGGGATGGGGAGAATAGGAAGGAAAAAAAAAGGCAAATCCACATTCTCATTGAATTTGGTTCAGGGAGAGAATGACATACATACTAAATGGGATATCTCAACCTGCAGCAGAATAGGGGGAAGGGGGATGAGAGGAGGGATGATTGATGGGAGGGCATCCTTGGTGGGAGGGGAGGTTGGAAGTACCCACTATAGAAGAGGGACAGGATCATGTAGGGAATGGACCAGGTGGGGGGTGGGATGAGTGGGAGGGAATTATAAGCAGCCTTGTACAACATATCTACTATGATAATGTTTTGCATAGCTAGACATGTACAACATATACTGAATTACTTATCTTCCAAGAGGGAATGGGTGACAAGGGAGGAAGGAAATGGATCTGAAATTCGAGGTCTTAAGATTAAATGTTTCAAATATATATAAATACTATTATTAATAGTCTTTTGCTTATAATTGGGAGATAAGCTGTGCAGGCACTGGGACACAAAGATTCACCTTCCTCTAATGGAAAAGTCATAGGGAGTATTGGGAGAAGGTATGGGAGAGAGCAGATTGGAGGAAGCGATATCTTGTGGGACTGCTATTCTGGGAGGTTGGGTAGGGGAATAACGGGGGGAAAATGATTGTAACACAAAATCTGGTAGAAATGAATGATGTAAAACAGAAGTTAATAAAGCATTTGTTTAAAAAAAAAGAAGATGCAAAGTTGAAAATCAAAAAAAAAAGAAAAAAGAAATCATCTAATCCACCCCTATTCAGATGAAAAAAAAATAAAATTCATTCCCAAAGTTCCAGAGGTAGTTGGCAGTAGACAGCTATAGAGCCTGCTTTTGTGGCCCTCTATATACATTATCATTCTAAAGGTAGCTACCAATCAACATTATTTTGGAGAGACAGGGGCATTTGGAGAAGCTAGGCACTATAACTGAATATGTCTTTGAAGCATCTTTTAGAACTATCAAAACCATGATGAATCTTCTAGTTTTCAAAAGCTGACGAAGTGGGGCTAACTGATGTCCTGATTAGAGAGCCAGCATTTCCACAACATTCTTCCTCAGTCAGATTACAATTCACATTCTTATGTTCTTCCTATAACAGATCATTGCCTAGTTCTAGCTCTGGCCATGACATCTGAGGAAAGACATAAATGAGCAAAACTAGAATAATAAATGTATATATTAAGGAACAAATTTAGAAAAGAGTGATGATAATAGTGAGAAGCTAATAAAACATGTCTTTCAAGAAGTATTTGAAAGAACAAAAGATACTGAATTTTGAAATGATTTTTTTTCATTTTTGGGAGTGGGTGAGTAGAATATTTGTCTTCGATTATATGAAATATTTTCACAAGGAAGAGATTTTACATAGTGAAAAAAATCGGGAATACTGAGTAGAAAAGAAAGATTTAGACTGCAAATAATTGGGAGTGGGGAGGGATATTTTCGAATAATTAAGTCTATTCCAAAGTAAAATACACTGCCTCAAGAGATAGTAGGTTCCTTCTTACTAGAGATCTCTGAACAGTGACAGAATATCAACTTTTGCAGATGTCTTTCAGAAGGAATACATATTCAAAAATAAATGTGACCTCTGAGGTCCCTTCTAATTTTGAGAGTATGTGATTCTTTTTTTTTATTTCAACAAATGCTTTATTAACTTCTGTTTTACATCATTCATTTCCGCCAGATTTTGAGTTACAATCATTTTCCCCCCATTATTCCCCTACCCAACCTCCCTGAAGAGCAGTCCCACAAGATATCGCTTCCTCCAATCTGCTCTCTCCCATACCTTCTCCCATACCCCCATCGACTTTTCCATTAGAGGAAGATGAATCTTTGTGTCCCAAAGCGCCTGTACATCTTATCTCCCAATTATAGGCAAAAGAGTATTAATAATAGTATATATATATATATATATATATATATATATATATATATATATATATATATATATATTTGAAACATTTAATGTATGGACCTCCGAATTTCAGATCCATTTCCTTCCTCCTTGTCACCCATTCCCTCTGGGGAGATAAGTAATTCGGTATATGTTGTACATGTCTAGCTATACAAAACATTATCATAGTAGATATATTGTACAAGGCTGCTTATAATTCCCTCCCACTCATCCCACCCCCCACCTGCTCCATTCCCTACATGATCCCGTCCCTCTTCTATAGTGGGTACTTCCAACCTCCCCTCACCCCAAGGATGCCCTCCCATCCATCATCCCTCCTCTCATCCCCCTTCCCCCTATCCTGCTGCAGGTTGAGATATCCCATTTAGTATGTATGTCATTTTCTCCCTGAACCAAATTCAATGTGAATGTGGTTTTGCCTTTTTAGCCTTCCTTATTCTCCCCCTCCTTTGCAACCACTTCCCCTACATGAGATAGTTTACCCTACCATGTCTCTCCCCATCTCCTCTTGCCACTTTCCTCTCTCACCTCATAATTTCATCCCTTGAGTATTCTCCCTTCCCAACAAATTCAACCTATGCCCTCTATCCATATATAACTGTAACCATATACACACACATTCACATATGTATTCATATGACCACACCCCCTTCTTCCATTATTTTCATAGGGAGAAAGATATCATCAGTCACAGTTATTGCTTTTCCATATAGGAATGTAAATAGTTCAACTTAGATAAGTTCCTTTTGATTTCTTTTCCCTGATTACCTTCTCAGGCATCTCTTACTTCTTGCGTCTGGATGTCAAATTTTCTATTCAACTCTGATTTCCTCAAAAATCAAACTCCTCTATTCCACTGCATGACCATATTTTCCCCTGAAACAAAATACTGTTCTGGGTAGGTGACCCTTGGGTTCATTCCCAGTTCTTTGCCCTCTGGAAATCATATTCCATGCCCTTCTATCCCTCAGTGTAGAAGCCGCCAGGTCCTGGGCTATTCTGATTGTGTTTCCACAATATTGAAATTGTTTCTTCCTGGCTGCTTGTAGTATTTTCTCCTTGATCTGGGGATTCTGGAACCTGGCTATAATATTCCTGGGAGTTTTCTTTTTGGGATCTTTTTCAGGAGGTGATCTGTGGATTCTTTCAACCTCATTTTGCCCTCTGGACCTAAAACATCAGGGCAGTTTTCCTTGAGAATTTCTTGAAGGGTGATTTCTAGGTTCTTTCCTTGATCATGGCTTTCAGTTAGTCCAATAATTTTTAAATTGTCTCTCCTGGATCTATTCTCCAGGTCAGTGGTTTTTCCCATGAGATATTTCACATTGCCTTCTAATCTTTCGTTTGTTTGGATCTGCTTAACAGCATCTTGATTTCTCATAAAGTCACTAGCTTCCATTTGCTCCAGTCTAGCTCTGAAGGAATGAATCTCCTCAGTGAACTTTTGAGATTCTTTTTCCATCTGGCAAATTCGACTTTTTAAGGCATTCTTCTCCTCATTGCCCTTTTGGGCCTCCTTTGCCATTTGAGCTAGTCTATTTTTTAAGGTGTTGTTTTCCTCAGTCAGGCTGTTGACCCTCATTTCATACTTTTCCTGCATCCTTCTCATTTCTCTTTCTAATTTTTCCTCCACTTCTCTTATTTGATTTTTATAGTCCTTCTTAAGGTCCTCTATGGCCTGCAACCCGCTCATGTTTTCCCCTGGGGCTTTTGGAGCAGGACTTCTGACCTCACAGTGCTTTTCCCGCTCTATGCCCCCAAAATAGGAGTCTAGTATTGCATTTTTCTGTTTCCTTTGCCTTGGCATGTTGCCACTTAATTGCTTGACTTTTGGGCTTGTTGCCACACTATGGCTTTAAAGCCAGCTAGAGGAATTTTCGTCCCGAACACGTGGGGGGCAACTTCCGTTTCTGGTAAGCTGTAAACCCACCCACAACTTCCACCCTAGATCACAATCCAGATCCAGGGAGGTTAAAGCAAGAGCGATTACCCCCCAAGACTGATCGCTGGATCTCCCCACGATTTGTATGCTGGGAGCCGGAAATACCTATGAAAACTACAAAATGGCGTGTCTCCTCAGCGTCTTCTAGTCCCCAGGTGAGGGAACCGACGCATTCCCTAAATACCTCTCCCAAAGTCCATAGGACACTAACCTCTTACTTTGTCCTAGGCATGTCTATGTTGATAATTCTGGAGTTGCCACAGCTCCTGGTGTTCTGGGGTTCCTCCAGCTGGCTTCTGGCCCTGCCGCCCTGGGGCTAAAACCTCGGCTCAAGCGGACCTGGCCTCGGCTCGGCTGGGCTCCTGCGCTCTGCGCGTTGCCGGCTCCCAGAGTGCTGTGCTGGTCCTTCCTGCAGGGCTGCTGGGCTGTCCTCAGCGGGAGGTTAGCTTCTCTGTGTCGTTCTGTGGGTGCTGGGGCTCCAGAAGTTGTTCAGAGTCCTTTTTTACATAGTTTGTGGGGAATCTGGGGGCAGAGAGGCTTGGACGAGCTGTTTCTACTCTGCCATCTTGGCTCCGCCCCCGAGAGTATGTGATTCTAATATTTGGATTTTAAATCTATTCCCTATTCTAGATCTGGCTTCATGGGGTAAAGATGATGAGGAATGCCTTTTCAAATTATTCATGTTGGATTCATCCCATATTTTTTCTCCTTCTCCCCATTTCTTTGCATAGTCTTAGCTAATCCCTAATTATGAATGAAATGCAGAGAAATAAAATTCTGAACTATCCTAGTGCCCCCTAAATGCTAGGCAGAGGAAAGCTTATTTGAAAAAAGTTCCCTAAATAATATGAACAGTGTCATGAAAATATAAAATACTACAGCTGAAATGGACCCCAGAGAATATCTAATCCAATTCCTTCATTCAGAAATGGATGAAATTGAGACTTGGAAAAACAAAATGGTTGTCTTAGTGACACCATTAATAATTGGAGGAGCTGGGTTTAACATTCAAAATTCTTGTTTTCAAGTATAATACACTTTCTTTGAGGTTATGGCAGGTTTTTAAAGCAGAGTTACCAATGGATGCTAAAGAGGATATCATTGTCACTGCCATTTAATTTTGGCTCTATTAACATTTAGGTTCTAAGTTTCGATTCTACTTTTGGATCAAATCCAGTGCAGGTACAATCACTTTCGTTTCTGTGTCCTGTTCGTGGAGATTCACCATTTTCAATGTTTTTTTGTGAATGAAATAAAGAGAAAATATGATAGCTTGGCCTTTGTTGCATAGACTTATTTTTTTTTTCACCCTAGAAAAGACAGATTACTTCCTAATATATCATGGAGTGAAAAGTCACAAAGAAGGCTGCCTCATCAATATCTTACCCAAAAACAGCATTGTAAATAGCACAAATAAGAAATTCTCCTCAAAATAAACCCATATAAATGCCCCTCAAAATATATATATATATCCCATATCTGTGGCTAAAAACTGTTAAGAAAAATAAACAAAACACAAAGAATCCTCCTGAATGGGGGAAAAGCATATATTAAAAGTTATAAAAATACCAGAAAATATACTCAAAGTAGGCACAAATAATAGAAGCAAAGTAGAACTTTCTTAGCACATGAAAAATCAAAAACACAATAAAAAAAATAAAAGAAGCATACATAATTAGTAAAACTCAGAACAAGTGATAAAGGAAAGTGATCTAATTAACGAATCTCAGGACAAGATGAGGAAAAATAAAAAATATTTTTCAGTAGTATATGACTTGACTTTGTCTAATCTCAAGTGGGTCTTCACTTTAGAAAGGTAATGCATTTAATCTTGTCTAACTGATTCCCAATCCCATTCCTTAGAAAAACTATTCCAAAATTTCTCTTCTCGCATGAATTTTCTTATACCTTCTCCCCTACCCTACCCTAATACTATAGATGTACACATTGATAATAAGGTTGATGCACACATTTCCAGAGCTAGCTCAGTGTTTGGAAGTTCCAAAGGAAAGTATGGGAGAGAAGAGGTAATAGATTGACTACTAAATTGAAAGTCTAAAGAGCTGTTTTGATGACCTCCTGTTTGTATGCCTGTGAAACCTGGACATTTTACTAGTGCCATGCCAGGAAACTGAATGACTTCCATTTGAATTGTTTTAGGAGGGCGGCTAGGTGGCAAAGTAAGTAGAGCGCAGGCCCTGGAGTCAGAAGGACCTGAGTTTGGATAAGGCCTCAGACACTTAGCACACACAAAAACCTAGCCGTGTGACCTTGGACAAGTTACTTAACCCCAATTGCCCTCAAAAAAAAAAAAGAATTGTTTTAGGAAGATTCTGAAGATCAGCTGGCAGGATAACATATCAGACACTGAGGTCCTTACTCCAACTAAACTTCCAAGCATATAAATTCAGCTTCAGAGAGCACAACTCCAATGGGCTGGCCATGTTGTTTGAAGGCAAAATGTACTACTGCCAAAAAGACTATTTTATAAATGTTCACATGTTGGTCAGAAGAAGTGATACAAGGACACCCTCAAGGTCTCTCTTGATAACTTTGGAACTGATTATATGACATGGGAGACACTGGCACAGGGCTGCTCAGCATAACATGCCCACATTAAGGTTCTATGCTCTATGAGCAAAGCAAAATTAACACATCTCAAAGGAAATGCAGGATGCACAGATTTAGAGTATCTACTCTATATTTTCACATGGACTAGTTGTGCCTGACCTATGGTAAAGCTTCCCAAGCTTGTATTATTTTGATACACTGAAACGACTTTACCATAGTGATGTCATTTTGGTTCTCTTCAAAAATGAAAGAGAAAAACAAACCAACCTCAATAAGAGGGTGTTTCATTTTAATTTTTAAGGCCTTTTAGGGCATTCATTGTAAGTTCCTTTGCCCCCTTTTTCTTTGACTATAAACACCTTAGCATCATTCCTATTCTCTACTATCTTCCTCCAGCCTCTGATTATGATGTGACCCTTCTCCATGCCAACTCCATCCTCTATACATGCATTTTAAATCACATCCAATCCTGATAACACCTTGAATCTTACTTATCACCCCCATTTAATCTCCAATCTTCCTGCTACTCTGGCTACTTTCTAAATGCCTCCAATCAAATTTCTACAATATCAGGCGGCTAGGTGGCGCAGTGAATAGAGCGCCGGCCCTGGAATCAGAAGGACCTGAGTTTCGGAGCCGGCCTCCAACACCTAATCCGCACAAACAAAAACCTAGCCGTGTAACCTTGGGCAAGTTACTTAACCCCAATTGCCCTTAGGGGCGGCTAGGTGGCGCAGTGAGTAAGAGCACCGGCCTCGGAGTTTGGATGACCCGAGATCAGATCCGGCCTCAGAAAATGAGCACCCACTCATAAATCAAATGACTAGCCGTGTAACCTTGAGCAAGTTACTTAACCCCAATTGCTTTATAAAAAAAAAAAAAAATTCTACAATCTATAAAATAAAATAAAAACTTCACTAGACTTTGTCAGACTATTAATATGTATTACTCCTCCATTTTTCCCTCAGATTCCCAGAAAAAGTTTGCTTTACGCAGTACCTCTACTTCTCCCCTCATTTGCTCTTCACCCTTTAGATCTAGTTTCCACCATGATCACATAAGTGAGGTTGCTGCCTTCAAATTGCTAATTATATCCTAATTGTTAAATCTGATAGTCTTTTCTAATTTATCAGTTTTAACCTCATATACTCCACCTTTAGATTTAATTAACATCTCTTTTCAAATGACTAACAAATGCACATAATTAGTCTAAGTTTCTCTCTTGAGCTGCATTTCTGTATAACCCACTGCTTTCTGGAAATTTCAAACTGGATGTCATAGCGATACCTCAAGTTCAGCTATATAAAACAGAGCTTATTTTTTCACATGAACCAATTAATCTACGAAACTTTCTTATTTCTTGAAATGATTAGTATTCTTCCAGTGTCTCTTGTATGTAACCTTAGCATCATCCTTAAATTTCCATTCTTCCTCAACCCCTGTATTTAATAAATTATCAAATCTTGTTATTTCTATCTGTACAACATTTCTTTCAGCCAAGCCTTCTCTCTATGGATATAATTATATCTCTGAATTTCATCACCTATTATCTAAACTATTTCAACTGTTTCCCTATCTCTACTCTCGTTTCATTCCAATCAAAGCACTTCTTCATAGTTGCTGAAATGATGTCACTACTTGATTCAATAAATTGTACTGGTACCCTATTTTCTCTATGATAACATATTAACTTCTCTGACTTTTAAATCCTTTCACAATGTGGACTCAACCTATTTGCCTGGCCTTCTTTGATATCATTCCCCTTCCAGAACTCTATTTTATAATCACACTTTCCTAATCTCTATTCCTTACTAACATGATACTCCATCTCTCATCTTTTTTCTTTGGTTGACTCTCTCCTTTCCCTCAAATGGAATAGCTTCTCACCCCTGAACCTTAGAATACCTCATTCCTTCAAAATGCATCTTAAACACTACCTTCTGCACGAAAGATTTCTACATTTCTCAACTATTGGCGCCACCTCACAATTTTTTTTTGCATTTATTCTGCATAAACTTATATAGGTGTTATCTCCAGTCAAATAAAAAAAAGTTTTTATTAAGTGGTTACTGTTAAATGGTGTGCCACAATGTGGCACTTTGGATAGAATGCTGAGCCTGGAGTCAGGAATTCCTGAGTTCAAATCTAGTCTCAGATCCTGACTAGCTGTGTGACCCTGAGAAACTTACTTAACCATATTTGCCTCAGTTTCTTATTCTGTAAAATGAGCTAAAGAAGGAAATGGCAAATCACTTTACTAGCTTTGCCAAGAAAACTCTAAACTCGATCATGGAGAATCAGACATAACTGAAATGACTGAACAAGAACAATGTTACATGGTGCTCAGCAATGAGAGTACAACTACATCCAGAAAGAAAGAGTCCCTACACTCAAGGAACTTACACTCTCCTGGGAAAAGACAATTTACAAAAAGAAGTTAAAAACCAGCAAAACAGATGGGTGGGAGAGAAAAATCTGGCAAAACACCTTCAGCGACTACCACTAGGATACAATGTAAAATATTCATGAGACATTAAAGTCCCCCATAATCTGTCTACAGTTTTGGAAGATTTTTGCTAGTCAGGTGAGGTGGGGCTTGATCAGGCCCCTCCCCCTCTTCTCTTTTGACTTCTTGCTGCCTCAGTTACACACCTTCAGGAGGACTCCCAAGCTCGAGACTATTTCCACTAACTTAGGATTTCTCTCTGGGTGGGAGACTTATCTTTGGCTTTTCTACTTCATGAAGCAGGGATCTGAGCTGCTAGAGTTTATTTTGCCATTCTAGCCTCTGGATAGACAGGCAGGAGATTTCTAAACTTCCAGGCTGGGGGCTGATAGTCCCAGGAGAAGCTGCTGTCTCTGCTGGGGGCCTGAGCCCTCTCTTACCTGGCTCCAAAGATTCCTCCTGTCCCCTGTTGAGATGCTGGTGAGATGACTGCGATTTGTCCTTGGTAAGTCGGCAGGCTGGGGCTTCGTCTCTCTCTAGTGTACTCTGCTTGACTGCTCTCAAGTCTGTGCTGTAGAGACCCCACATGCTCCATGCTCCTCCTCTCCGGACCCACTGGGCACTATTCTGGGCTGTATTTTTCCACGCTCCATCTCCCAGTGGATTCTGTCACTCCAGAATACGTTCAGATTCACTTTTTAATGTTTAGTGACAGGATTCACAGAGGAGCTTAGAGAAGTTACTGCTTCCTTTCTGCCATCTTGGCTCCACCCATGTAGGTAGCTTTTACAATGCCATCTTCATATACAAGAAATCTGGGAAACTTTGCATTGTATGAGGACTCACCGTTTGGATATGTTATGGTAGCTTCCATGACACTGATAAACGCTTCTGGTCACTGAATGCTATTTTTTTCTATTTTGTCCCTCTTTTCAAGTTTATTACCACACAACCTTCAAAATGCTATCTCAATGTTTCATTCTATCAAGGAATTTTCTATCATCCAAAAATAAGAATTTGAGACATGTCTTAATAGGAAAATCATTAATGGTTTTACTCTACCTCATGTATGATTGCTATTTTAGTATTTTTCCCACTCACCAACAAATTAAAAGTATGGAGGTATCATATTCCAATGATTTGTGTATTATTATGCCGTCTCTTATTAAAATTGTCTTCAAAAACTTCATTTTGCTTCTCATATTTTCATAAAACAAACCCTCAAACATGCAGATAAAATAGCAATAATGTTATAAAGTGAATAAAGTTGGCCATAACTCAATATTCAATACTGTCTTCTGGGCAATTCATCTTGGAATTAATTTCATCGATATTCATTTACATTGAACTTCAATCACTTTGAGTTATCCAAAATTGTATCACCACTAGATTTCATGTCTATGTATTTTGTTAAGTCTAGCTTCTCTTTTCAATACCACCTTCTTAAGTGAAATCTCATATTATGAGTATCTCAGGCATGGAAATTTTAGAATTCAAATATGGCAGTGTCTTTTTTTTTTCATTCAAAATTAGAATCATTGGCTATAGAAAGACTGACAAATCATTTGCTTTAAATTCCATCTTTTGGTTTTGGTTTGTTTGGGGTATTTTTGGAGAGGGGAAGGCAAGGCAATTGGGGTTAAATGACTTGCCCAAGGTCACACACCTTATTAAGTGTCAAGTGTCTGAGGCCAGATTTGAACTCTGGTTGTCCTGATTTCAGGGCTGGTATTCTATTCACTGTGCCACCTAGCTGCCTCAATCTATGTGTTTTCTAAATGAACATAGAATCATAAATGTTGAAGGGACTACTGAGGTCATCCAGTTCAGCCCCTTCATTTTACAGATGGAGAAACTGAGGTCTAGGGCAGTTAACTGACTTTCCTATAGTCAAATAAATAGTAATAAGCAGAACTCAGATTCCAATTCAGGTCATTTAACTGCAAATCCTATTTGTTCTCTATAACATCATTTGTTAGATTTGTGTGGATTAATAAAATGTAGAAATCCTATTTTACATAATGCTTTATTTGTTCTTTTGGGGGCAATTTGTGCAGGAAGATTAGGTACAACTTAAACTTATGACTTGTTCAGTTCACAGTTAAGTGTTGTCTACTAAAAATATACTGGAAGTTAAGAATAATTTATACATTAAATATTTCCAAGTATTATCTTGAGAAAAAAAAATCTTCATACTCCATAATTTAGTAATATGAATAGTCAGGACTATTTTTTCTTATGACATTAAAACAATGTGGTGCAAAGGGCTAGGGTGATGAGGGTACTAATTTTGTATTACATTTTTTCTATGAGTTTTCTATTTATGTTAATGTAATGATTCCATAATAGAATTTCTGTTTTCACATCCTGTAGAAATTCCTGGATATTGTTAAATACAGGAGAAATTATTTTCCAAAAAGAAAAAATGTACCCTTGAAACAACCTCGTACTTTATCATTTGATGTGTAAAGATCTAACATCGATCATATTTCCCCTCTTTTATATTATTAAAGGAATAAACAACTTTATATTGATCCAAACACATCCTTTTTATTTACTCTCCTCCATTTTCAGACAGCAATATAGTAAAAGTAAACCCCAGTGTTAGTGATTTAAGTATTTAATTCAAACAAATACTGTATTCTAAGAAATATACACAAAATAACAGAATCTCCTATGGAATAAATATTGTTAATTTTTATTTCACCCATCAACCATCACTACCACCAGACTAATAGTTGACTTTTTTCAAGTATTTAAGAATATGGTAAAGGAATTATGTTTGTAACCAAGAAATCTATTGCTCTCTTCCCCAGTGGTTGTCATTCTCTGTTAGTGTGTCTGATGTTTGAAAAATTATTTAATCTCTTTTTTTCTCATTTTCTTCTCTATTTAAGAGTGATAGCAAAATATGATCTTTCAGTTATATTGCTATGAAAATAAATTGAAAAAACCTATGGCAGTTATTTGAAAAATAAGAGGTATGATATAAATTTAAGGGCTATGCTCATGACAAGTCCAGTGGTTATAGAAATTGTCTTGAGACCAGACAGACATTCAAGTCACACTTCTGATATATAGGATGTTTGGGATCCTAAGTAAGTCTTCAGAATTCTTCCCTGCTCCAGATATATTTCTAAAATAAATAAGAGGTGCCAAATTTCATTGATAGGGATGGTTCCTCTTCTAGGAGTTGTCCACATTAAAACAATAGCAAGTTTATGCTCTATATATTAATTCTGTAAAATTTAAAACTGTGAAGACAACATGGAAACAACCGACACTTCATCGTTTTTTCTTTTTCTAACATATTTTCTACTACAAAAAAATTATTTCAACAATTTCTGCTTATATTTGGCCACTGGGAAATCCAAGTCTATTTACATTTTCTTATTTTTTTCTTAATTAAACAAATGATTTATTAACTTCTGGTTTACATCATTCATTTCCACCAGGTTATGAGTTACATTTCCCCCCATTTTTCCCTACCCACCATCCCAGAATAGAAGTCCCACTAAATATCCCCTCATCCAATCTGCTCTCTCCTGTATCTTCTCCCATACCACCTTCGACTTTGCCATTAGGACAAGGTGAATCTCTGGGCCCCAATGCCTGGACATCTTATGAAACATTTAATTTTAAAACTTCAATTTTCAGATCCATTCCCTTCCTCACTTGTCACCCACTCCTTCTGAGAAGATAAGCAATTCCGTATGTGTTGCACACGTATAGCTATGCAAAACATTACCATGGTAGATATATTGCAAAAGACTGCTTATATTTCCCTCCCACCCATCTCACCTCCCACCTGGTCCATTCCCTACTTTGATCTTGTCCCTCTTTGATAGTGGGTACTTCCAACCTCCCCTCCCCCCAGAATGCCCTCCCCACCATCATCCCCCCTCTCATCTTCCTTTCCCCTACTCAGGAGAGGGAGAGAGGGTAAGATATTCCATTTAGTATGTAGGTGATTCTCTCCTTGAGCCAACTTCAATAAGAATATGCTTTTGCCTTTTTGCCTTCCTGTTCTTCCCCTCCCCTGCAACTGCTTCCCCTTGCCTCTTCTACATGAGATAGTTTACCCTACCCTGTCTCTCTCCATCTCCTCTTGGCACTTTCCTCTCTCACCTCTTGACTTCACCCCTTAAGATTCATCGCTTCCTTGGGGCGGCTAGGTGGTGCAGTGAGCAGAGTACCAGGCCCGGAGCCAGAAGGACCCAAGCTCGGATATGGCCCCAGACACCCAACACACAAACAAAAACCCAGCCATGTGACCCCGGGCAAGTCACCCAACACCAATTGCCCTCCAAAAAAAAAAAAAGAATCATCCCTTCCCATCAAATTCAACCTGTGCCCTCTATCCATGTATACCTGTGAACATATGCCATGTACCCTTCTTCAATTATTTTCATAATGAGAAAGGTTTCATCAAACACAGTTATTGTTTTTTCCATGTAGGAATATAAATAGTCCAACTTTGATAAGTTCCTTTTGATTTCTTTTCCTTGATTACCTTCTCAAGCATCTCTTGCTTCTTGCATCTGAATGTCAAATTTTCTATTCAACTTTGTTTTTTTCATCAAGAATGCTTGAAAGTCCTCTATTCCACTGAATGACCATATTTTCCCCTGAAACAAAGTACTCAGTTTTGCTGGGTAGGTGACCCTTGGCTTCAATCCCAGCTCTTTTGCCCTCTGGAATACCATATTCCATGTTCTTCGATCCCTCAGTGTAGAAGCTGCCAGGTCCTGGGCTATTCTGATTGTGTTTCCACAATATTGAAATTGTTTCTTCCTGGCTGCTTGTAGTATTTTCTCCTTGATCTGGGAGTTCTGGAGCCTGGCTATAATATTCCTAGGAGTTTTCTTTTTGGGATCTTTTTTCAGGAGATGATTGGTGTATTCTTTCAACCTCTATTTTGCCATCTGAATCTAAAACGTCAGAGCAATTTTCCTTGAGAATTTCTTGAAGGGTGATTTCTAGGTTCTTTCTTTGATCATGGCTT
Organism: Gymnobelideus leadbeateri; assembly: GCA_011680675.1. Classification (NCBI taxonomy): domain Eukaryota; kingdom Metazoa; phylum Chordata; class Mammalia; order Diprotodontia; family Petauridae; genus Gymnobelideus; species Gymnobelideus leadbeateri. The sequence goes on along the minus strand of WOXC01008627.1, from coordinate 417,987 downwards.
TCAGGTAGTCCAATAATTTTTAAATTATGTCTCCTGGATCTATTTTCCAGGTCAATGAGTTTTCCCATGAGATATTTCACATTGCCTTCTATTCTTTCATTTGTTTGGATCTGTTTAATAGTATCTTGATTTCTCATAAAGTCACTAGTTTCCATTTGCTCCAGTCTAACTCTGAAGGAATGAATCTCCTCACTGAGCTTTTGAGATTCTTCTTCCATCTGGCAAATTCGACTTTTTAAGGCATTCTTCTCCTCGTTGCCTTTCGGACCCTCTTTTGCCATTTGAGTTAGTCTATTTTGTAAGGTGTTGTTTTCCTCAGTCAGGCTGTTGACTGTCATTTCATACTTTTCTTGCATCTTTTTCGTTTGTCTTCCAAATTTTTCCCCCACTTCTCTTATCTGCTTCTTAAGGTCCTCTATGGCCTGTAGCCAGCTTGCATTTTAATTTGGGGATTTTGGTGCAGGAGTTTTGACCTCACAGTCCTCCTCCATGCTTTGAGCCTCTTTGCCCCTAAAATAGGAGTCCAATGTTGAAGTTTTCTGTTTATTTTGTTTCGTTTGCCTAGGCATGTTGCCACTTAATTACTTGATTTTGGGGCTTGTTGCCACAGTCGGACTCTGCCACCAGACAGGGGAGCTTCCACCCAAACGTGGGGTCTTCACAACTTCTGCCAGTTGGATGGCCTCTGTAAAGCCTCCACCCAGTCTGGCAAATTGGATACCCACACCAAACCGCCCCCCCCCCCAGACCACAATCCAGATCCAAGCAGTTTAAAGGAAGATTGATTAACCCCCAGACTGATTGCTAGATCTCCCTACAGTTCGCAAACCAGGAGCTAGAGCCACTTCTGTTTATTCAGCAGCTTTTTTGCCCCCAGGGGAGGAAGCCACACATTCCCCAAATACTGTCCCAAAGTCCATAGGGCACTAACCTCTCACTTTGTCCTAGGCATATCTGTGCTGATAATTCTAGAATCGCCACAATTGCTGGTGTTTTGGGGTCCCTCTGGCCGGCTGAAGGCCCGGCCGCCCTGGGGCTAAAACCATGGACCTGGGCTTGGCTCTGTGCACTGTGCTATCGGTTCCCAGCGAGCTGTGCTGCCTGCTCTCAGAGTGCTGCGCTGGCCGCTCCTTGCAAGGCTGCTGGGCTGTCCTCAGTAGGAGGTTAGCTTCTCTGTGCCATTCTGTGGGTGCTGTGGCTCCAGAAATTGCTCGGAGTCCCCTTTCACATTATTTGAAATTTTTGTGGGGCAGAGCACATTTGAAATACTGTTTCTACTCCGCCATTTTGGCTCCGCCTATTTACATTTTCCAAATGTGTTTTATGGGAACATATTACGCTGATTCTGAAAAATTTCATCCATTAGAGTAATGAACTAATATGATGCTTTCAAATAGTAATACCTCTTAGCGTTATGGAAGGCTTTAAGAGAATAATTAGATTTGAGAATAATTCTATAATAGATATACAAAAATAATTAATTGTTTTCTATTGTGCCATTGCTTAGTGTTTTGTGAATGTGTGTGTGTGTGTGGGTGTGTGTGCGGGTGTTTTGTTTTGTCATCATTTTAGGTATCAGAAATATTTTATCTAGATATGATTAGGATATAGAAAATGGGGCATTATTTGAATAGAGGAATTTATAAAATCAGTCAATAAACAATTTTAAAAGTACTTCTTATGTTCCAGGGACTACATTTGGCACCAGGAATTCAAAGACAAAAACAAAGTCTCCTTACTTTATGGAGCTTATATTCTTTTGATGGACACAACATGTAAATAGAGATAGTGATGGGTTAGAATTCACTGTGGGGCTTGTTTAGTAAAAGAAAGTTACAAGGAAGAGGAAACTTTCTCTGTGGATTGTGAGAAGTACCTTCTTTGTCACTAACAGGTTTAGAGTTGCCTTGATTTTGAGAATGACTTGATTTTGAGAATGACTTGTCCAGGGTCACACAGTAAGAATATGTCAGAGGCTGTCCTCATATAATCCATATCAAATTGTTTGTTCTTCTCAGCAAAGAGGAAGGAGAGGGAGGAAGAAAATTTAAAACTAAAAATTAAAAAATAATATTAAATTTTTTTCATATTATTGAAAAAATATAAAATATTTAAAGAATAAAAATAATTGAGCAGAGACTGAATTTCAATTCAGGATCCTTTGATTTTAAGGTCAATCCTCTATCATCCCTGTGTTGCTTCTCAAAGAGACAACACATTAAATATAAAGATAAAAACCAGCTACCTCAATCTTACTTAATAAGTAGACCTAAGAGTCAGTTATGTTAAAAAAAATCTGTCACAGTCAGAATTTTCCTCCTAATAATACTTCTACTGATAGTAAGAGAGGGGTCTCAGATTGTTTTAGTTTAGATAGGAGTCTAGCATGTGACTTACTTGTCAATAAACTTTCGTTTCAGTCAATACACCAAACCATAAATATTCACCAATTTCTTTCGTTCATGTGACCAATGGTTTCAATAAAAGTGAGATTTTTTCACCTTACTCTCCAGAGTCATCACAAAATACTATTAAAACAAACAAACAAAAAAGGAAAGAACAGCACTAGAAAATTAACGACTGACACTGTGAACTATGATTCAATTACCAAAACAGAAATTTTTGAAAGGCTGAATCCTAAACAAATTGTCACTCAATACAATTCAGATTTGCTAGATTTTGAAATAATTCATGGCATGTGAATAAATAAAATAATCTGTGCTAGGTGTCAATAGTTGCATATGCTATGACCTAGAACTACTGTCTCATCTCACAGCCTCAATTGTAACACTCAATTTTAACCTTCAATTGTCTTCTACAGCCTGGCTTTTATTTTATTTTTTTTAATTTTCCAAAGCCTTTGTCTTAGCACCATAGCCAGCAGTCTGTTGAACAGTGTGACTGAAGACTGTTGGAATTCTATCATTTCTGTTAGATCAGAAATTTGACTGTAAAATTTAATAATGTAAACCTTGCCAGGATCTCAAAGTACTGGTGAGTTCCTTTGACTCCCTTAGCAATTAAAACATTTTGACAATGTTTTGCTTCTTAAGTAACCAGAATTCAGTAGCATATGAGCTCTAAATTGCCTTTAAAAATCTTTGGCTATACGAAGTATTTCCTTGGTTATGCTGGCACATAACCTAATTCTTCAGGTATAGTCATCCCCAGAATGACTACATAAGAGTGCTTAATCATTTCCATGGCTTCTTATATGTATGTGCATATAAAGTATCAGCAGCAGCCAACAATTCCTATTTTGTTTAACTCAAAAGAATTTCCAAGAGGCTCAAAAGTACATGGCATACCATCAAGTTCTTTGAGATATTAAGTTTGGCTCTGCACAGTCTTATATCTTTCTATGTCACCTTCCTACTTCTCTAAATAAGAATAAGGCAATAAATATCAATAGGTTCTAACTTTGTATTAACCTTTCATAAAATGGGCTCAGGTTTATCTAGGAATAAATCCAGTCAGACTTCCCTATACTATTACATTTAAAAATAAATTCAAATAACTATAGAGTATTGGTATTAACTAAGTTCCCTGTACCATTTCTTTTAAAGCAATTTGGTTTAAGTAACTTGCTCAAGGTTACACGGCACTGAGGCCGACGCTCTAACTCATGGTGACACCTAGCCACCCCATCCCTGTACTATTTCAATATCTGACTTCAGGGCCCATTGGGAGGGTAGTAATAATAATAATAATAATAATAATAACAATAACAAAGGCAATAGTCATAGTCATAGTCATACCCATAGCTATATTCATAGTTGTAGGCATAATCATAGTATCAGGAGGAGGAAGGAGAGGAGGAGTAGTAATGACAGCTAAGTTGTATGGTGGATAGACTGCTGGGCATGGATCATGGAGACCTGAATTCAAATTCATCTTTATGCAAGTAGTAGCTGGGTGGCCCTTGAAAAGTCATTTAACCTCTGCCTTTCTCAGTTTCCTCATCTATAAATTGGGAATTCATATAATAATGATACCTATCTCACAGGATTATTCTAAGCATCAAATGAAATACTTGTAAAACACTTAGCACAGTGGCTAGAACATAATAAGTATATATAAATGTAGCTTCAGCAGCAGCAGAATTAATAACAATAATATCTAGCATCTATGTAGCACTAAGATTTGTAGGGGGTGGAACCAAGATGGTAGAGTAGAAACAGCTCATCCAAGCCACTCTGCCCCCAGATTCCCCCCAAACTATGTAAAAGGGGACTCTGAACAACATCTGGAGCCCCAGCACCCACTGAATGACACAGAGAAGTTAACCTCCCACTGAGGACAGTCCAGCAGCCCTGCAGGAAGGACCAGCACAGCACTCTGGGAGCCAGCAGCTCACAGTGCGCAGAGTATAGGGAGCCAAGACAAGCTCAGCCCAGGTTCCCGTGAGCCAAGGTTTTAGCCCCAGGGTGGTAGGGCCAGCAGCCAGCTAGACAAACCCCAGAACACCAGCAGCTGTGGCGACTCCAGAATTATCAACATAGACATGGCTAGGAAAAAGTGAGAGTTTAATGCCCTATGGACTTTGGGACCAGCATTTGGGGAATGTGTCAGCTTCCTCCCCTGGGGGCTAGAAGCCTCTGAGGAGACACGCCATTTTGAAGTTTTCAGAAGCAGCTCCAGCTCCTGGCCTGTGAACTGTAGGGAGATCCAGCGATCAGTCCTGGGGGGTAATCGCTCTAGCTTTAACCTCCCTGGATCTGGATTGTGATCAGGGGTAGAAGTCATGGGTGGGTTTACAGCTTGCCAGAAATGGAAGTTGCCCTCCCACATGTTCGGGATGAAAATTCCAGGCTGGCAGCAGAGCCATAGTGTGGCAACAAGCCCAAAAGTCAAGTAATTAAGTGGCAACATGCCAAGGCAAAGGAAACAGAAGACTGCATACCTAGACTCCTATTTTGGGGGCATAGAGTGGGAAAAGGACTGTGAGGTCAGAAGTCCTGCTCCAAAAGGCCCAGGGGAAAACATGGGAAGGCTGCAGGACATAAGGACCTTAAGAAGGATTTTAAAAATAAAATAAGAGAAGTGGAGGAAAAACTGGAAAGAGAAATGAGAAGGATGCAGGAAAAGTATGAAATGAGGGTCAACAGCCTGACTGAGGAAAACAACACCTTAAAAAATAGACTAACTCAAATGGCAAAGGAGGCCCAAAAGAGCAACGAGGAGAAGAATGCCTTAAAAGGTCGAATTTGTGAGATGGAAAAATAATCTTAATAGTTCACTGAGGAGATCCATTCCTTCAGAGTTAGACTGGAGCAAATGGAAGCTAATAACTTTATGAGAAATCAAGATGCTGTTAAGCAGATCCAAACAAATGAAAGAGTAGAAGGCAATGTGAAATATCTCAAGGGAAAAACCACTGACCTGGAAAATAGATCCAGGAGAGACAATTTAAAAATTATTGGACTACCTGAAATCCATGATCAACAAAAGAACCTAGAAATCACCCTTCAAGAAATTCTCAAGGAAAATTGCCCTGATGTTTTAGATCCAGATGGCACAATAGAGGTTGAAAGAATCCACAGATCACCTCCTGACAAAGATCCCAAAAAGAAAACTCCCAGGAACATTATAGCCAAGTTCCAGAATCCCCAGATCAAGGAGAAAATACTACAAGCAGCCAGGAAGAAACGATTTCAACATTGTGGAAACCTAATCAGAATAGCCCAGGACCTGGCAGCTTCTACACTGAGGGATCGAGGGGCATGGAATAGGATATTCCAGAGGGCAAAAGAGTTGGGAATGAACCCAAGGGTCACCTACCCAGAAAAACTGAGTATTTTGTTTCAGGGTAAAATATGGTCATTCAGTGGAATAGAGGACTTTCAAGCATTCTTGAGGAAAAAACCAGAATTGAATAGAAAATTTCACATCCAGACAAAAGAAGCAAGAGATGCCTGAGAAGGTAATCAGGGAAAAGAAATCAAAAGGAACTTAGCAAAGTTGAACTATTTACATTCCTATATGGAAAAACAATAACGGTGACTGATGATATCTTTCTAACTATGAAAATAATGGAAGAAGGGTGTCTGGTCATATGAATACATATGTGAATGTGTGCATATATGGTTACAGTTATATATGGATAGAGGGCATAGGTTGAATTTGTTGGGAAGGGAGAATACTCAAGGGATGAAATTATGAGGTGAAAGAGGAAAGTGGCAAGAGGAGATGGGGAGAGACAGGGTAGGGTAAACTATCTCATGTAAAAGAAGCAAGGGGAAGTGGTTGCAAAGGAGGGGGAGATTAAGGAAGGCTAAAAAGGCAAAACCATAATCACATTGAATTTGGTTCAGGGAGAAAATGACATACATACTAAATGGGATATCTCAACCTGCAGCAGGATAGGGGGAAGGGGGATGAGAGGAGGGATGATGGATGGGAGGGCATCCTTGGAGTGAGGCAAGGTTGGAAGTACCCACTATAGAAGAGGGACAGGATCATGTAGGGAATGCACCAGGTGGGGGGTGGGATGAGTGGGAGGGAATTATAAGCAGCCTTGTACAATATACCTACTATGATAATGTTTTGCATAGCTAGACATGTATAACATACTGAATTACTTATCTCCCCAGAGGGAATGGGTGACAAGAGAGGAAGGAAATGGATCTGAAATTCGAGGTCTTAACATTAAATGTTTCAAAGATATATAAATACTCTTATTAATACTCTTTTGCTTGTAATTGGGAGACAAGATGTGCAGGCATTGGGACACAAAGATTCACCTTCCTCTAATGGAAAAGTCAAGGGGTTATGGGAGAAGGTATGGGAGAGAGCAGATTGGAGGAAGCGATATCTTGCGGGACTTCTATTCTGGGAGGGTGGGTAGGGGAAAAACAGGGGGGGGGGTGATTGTAACTGAAAATCTGGTGGAAATGAATGACGTAAAACTTAAGTTAATTAAGCATTTGTTTAAATGAAAACAAAAGATTTGTAAAGTGCTTTAATATATTATCTCATTTTAATGACAAATAATTTTAGGAGTATTATTACCCTCATTTTATAGGTGTGCTCATTTTGCTCTCTCTCAGAGCTAATCAAATTGCTTAAATATTTCTTCATGGACCTCAATAACAAAAATAGAATGAAATAAATTATCAGATACGTTGGTATAGTATAGGTAAACTATAACTAAAATATGTCTGTGATAAATGAATCCAGCAAACTGTAAAAAATGTAAAAAAACGTAATTTTTAACAATCCATTCCAGCTCTTTGTTCTTTATAATGATCACCTGTATATATGAACATATACAAAATAATGCACACAATATATTTTGTTGTTTTTTGATGTTCTTTTTTTTTCAGTCATGTCTAACACTTCATGACTCCGTTTGGCATTTTCTTGGCAAATATGCTAACGTGGTTTGCCCATTTCCTTCCCTAGTTCATTTTATCAGTGAGGTACCTGATGCTAACAGGATCAAGTGACTTTACCAGGGCCACACAGTTAGTGGCTGAGGCTAGATTTGAACTCAGAAAATTGGGGCATGATTCTTTCTGACTTCAGGTCTATGACACTATCCACTACTCCAGACACATACGCATGCATGTGTATATACACATATCTTATGAACATGTTAATATACATATAAAAAGTATAAATACACATACCTATAGATATATACAAACATGATATATATTCATTTATTTATTGACCATCTCTTTAAGAATTGCATTCTAGAATTTTTCCAAGTATCCAGATTCCACAAATAATCATAGTAGGTGAGACTATTAAATTATGTACTATGTGAAGGCTTTGTAGCTTCTCTTATCTAAACTTTCTTTCTGATTGACTGTTGAACACAGTTTTCTGAAAATATTTTAATAAATAGGGGATAATGAATGGACCTGCAATTTTTTTTTTATATGAAAAACTGGTTGAGGAAACTTTCTCTAACAATGCAGGTCACTACCTTTTCTGCAATTTATAATCTTTGAGATTTCCCTAGACACTGAGACATTTGTCCAGAGCCATGGAACAAGTAAGTATAGATCAGAGGAGACAGTTGAAACCAGGTCTGCCTGGCTTACACTCCAATTCTTTCTCCATTATGAAACCTTCTTCGCTGCTTAATAAAGGTTTCTTAAATTGAATCCAACATCTGAGTTAGTCAGGAATCTGAAATTCCTGCAACTTCCATGCATCAATCAATATACATTTTGAATCCTACTTCTACCCACAAGAATAGCACATCAACAAAATTGTCTTCTGTAACATTATTCTATAAATATCTGATAACTGTAAGCAATATAGTCCCCAGCTCCTGCCTCATCCGTACTTCTTGTAATTCCTAACTCCTCTATTTCTGAAACTACTTTTTTTCAAATTTATTTGTTTATTTTTAGTTTACAAGATTCAATTGCATAGTTCCTTGAGTTTCACATTTCCCTTCCATCCCTCCCCCCACATCCGATGATGGCATATAGTCCAATATAGGATCTGCAAATACTTTCACCTTAGACATTAGTCAAGTTACAAAGGCATATTGTACTAGATGGGATGAAAAATGGTAAAGAAGAAATAAAACCAAACAAGCAAAAGAAAAAGATCAATTAGATTTCTTCCATCAGGATTCAAGCACAGTATTTTCTAGTTCTTTCTCTGGATGTAGACATCCCTCTCCTTCATGAGTCTTTTGGGATTGACTTATATCACTGTATTGCTGAGAAGAGTCCAGTCTGTCATAGTTGGTCATCACACATATGTTGTGTCTGTGATTGTATACAAGTTTCTCCTGGTTCTACTCTTCTCACTCAGCATCAGTTTGTATAAGCTTCTCCAGGTAAATATGAAAACCATCTCCTCCTCATTTCTTATAGCACAATAATATTCCATTAAATGCATATACCACAACTTATTTAGCCATTCCCCAATTGATGGGCACCCCTTTAGTTTCCAATTCTTTGCAACCACAAAAAGGGCTGCTAAAAATATTTTTGTACATATGGGTCTTCCTCCCACTTCTATGATCTCTTTGGGATATAACCCTAGAAGTGGTATTGTTGGGTCAAAGGGTATGAAATTATTTGTAAAACTTTGGGCATACTTCCAGATTGCTCTCCAGAATGGTTAGATAAGTTCACAACTCCACCAGCAAGGCATTAGTGTTGCAATTTGTCCACATCCTCTCCAGCATTTGTCATTTTCCTGTTTTGTCATCTTAGCCAATCTGACTGGAGAGATGTGGTACCTCAGTGTTGTTTTGATTTGCATTTCTCTAATCAATAGTGATTTAGAGCATTTCTTCATATTCTTATAGATATCTTTAATTTCTTTCTCTTAAAACTGGCTGTTCATATCCTTTGACCATTCATCAATTGGGGAATGACTTGTATTCTTATACATTTGATTCAATTCCCTGTATATGTCAGAAATGAGTCCTTTATCAGAGACATAGGTTGTGAAAATTCTTTCCCAGTTTCCCACCTCCCTCTTGATCTTGGTTACATTGACTTTGTACAAAAGCTTTTCCATTTAATGTAATCAAAATTATCCATTTTGCATTTTATAATGCTCTCTAATACTTGTTTGGTCCTAAAGTCTTTATCTCTCCACAAATCTGACAGGTAAACTATTGTTGCTTTCCCAGATTGCTTATAGTATCAGCCTTTGTACCTAATCATGCACCCATTTAGACTTGATTTTGGTATATGGTGTTAGATAATGGTCTATGCCCAGTTTCTGCCATACTGTATTCCAGTTTTCCAAGCAGTTTTTGTCAAATAGTGCATTCTTATCCCCAAAACTGGGGTCTTTGGGTTTATCAAACAATAGATTACTACACTCATTAATTACTTCATTTCGTGCACTGAATCTATTGCATTGATCCACTAATCTACTTCTCAGACAGTACCAAGAAGTTTTGATGACTGCTGCTGTATAATACAGATTCAAATCTGGTATAGCTAGTCCACCTTCCCTAGCATTTCTTTTCATTAATTACCTTGATATTCTAGACCATTTGTTCTTCCAAATAGATTTTGTTACTTTTGTGTCTAAATCCATAAAGTTTTTTTTTTTTTGGTAAATTGATTAGTATGGCACTAAATATATAATTTAGTTTGGGTAAAATTGTCATTTTTATTATATTAGTTTGACCCAGCCATGAGCAATTGATATTTTTCCAATTACTTAGATCTGACTTTATTTGTGTGAGAAGTGTTTTGTAGTTGTGATCATATAGGTCCTGGGTTTGTTTGGCAGGTAGATTCCCAAATATTTTATAATGTCTACAGTGACTTTAAATGGGATTTCTCTTTCTATCTCTTGCTGTTGAGTTTCATTAGAGATGTACAGGAATGCTGAGGATTTATGTGGGTTTATTTTATATCCTGCAACTTTGCCAAATTTATTTATTGTCTCTAGTAGTTTTTTTACTTGATTCTCTAGGATTCTCTAAGTATATCATCATATCATCTGCAAAGAGTGATAGCTTGGTCATTTCTTTACCTAATTTGATTCCTTTGATTTCTTTTTCTTCTCTAATTGCTACTGCTAGTGTTTCTAGTACCAGATTGAATAAGAGGGGTGATAGTGGACACTCTCGTTTCACTCCTGATCATAATGGAAATGCTTCTAGTCTATCCCCATTGCATATAATACTTGCTGGTGGTTTTAAATAGATGTTATCAACTATTTTAAGGAAGGCTTTTATATATTCCTATACTTTCTAGTGTTTATTCCTATACTTTCTAGTGTTTTTAATAGGAATGGATGTTGTACTTTGTCAAAAGCCTTTTCTGCTTCAATCATCCGTCCTATACCCTTGTGAGATGATGGTGAAATGACTGCTATTTGTCCTTGGTAAGTCTGCAGGCTGGGGCTTCTTCTCTATCTGGTGTAGTCTGCTTGTCTGCTCTTAAGTCTGAACTTTGCAGACCCCATTTGTTCTATTCTTGCCCTGTGTAGATGCACTGGGCACTTTCCTTGGCTGGATTCTGCCATGCTCCGACTCCAAGTGGATTTTGACCCTCCAGAATCCTTCAGATTCACTTTTTAAGGTTTAGTGAAAGGATTCACAGAGGAGTTTAGAGATGTTACTGCTTCCTTTCAGCCATCTTGGCTCCACCCCACTCTTAAACTACTTTTGATCTTCCAAGAAATATCTATATTTAGGAAAATGATTCTTAGTGTGATAACAAAACTGTTGCACATGAAACTGCACATGCTGTATAGACCTGTATATACTGTATAGACTTTGTGCATGTATGATTTGTATCTTGTCTTCCCCTGTAGACTTTGAGTTTTTTAAAAGTAGCTATAGATTTTTTTATTTTCTTTTTTCCTTATTCGCATCACTTAGCACAGTGTCTGGGACAATATAGGCACTAAATAAATGCATATGACTTTATAAAAATGATTTTTAATATAATTTTTAATTTCAAAGAAGTGGTAATTTAATTTACCCCAAATAATAATTATATGCAGCATCAATTATCTTTGAATATACAAGTTACATTTTAATAAGTACCTACCACTTATATAGTGCTTTAAATTTGGTAAAAATGCTTTACAAATAATATTGCATCTTATTCTCACAATACCTCTGGAGGTGGGTGCTATTATCACCCTCACTTTATTTTTGTTTTTTGAGTTTCTTTTTATTTTTTGTTTTGCTTTTTGAAGGGCAATTGGGGTTAAGTAACTTTCCCAAGACCACTTGGCTAGGTTTTTATTTGTGTGTGCATTAAGTGTCTGAGGTGGGATCTGAACTCAGGTCCTTCTGACCCCATGGCCGACACTCCACCCACTGTGCCACCTAGCCGCCCCAACCCTCACTTTAGAAATAGAGATGAAATGGCAGACAAAAGATACTATTCAGGATAGATTTCAAATCTATGGCTATAATCCTCTCGTTTAAGAAAATTGAACTCAAGAAATTAATTTGCCTTCCTCATTTGGTGTGTGTGTTTGTGTGTGTGTGTGTGTATAGTCATCAGTATGATGGAATCTAGATAAAAAATTCCTTGAAATGATATATGTGGGAACTTCTCTATAATTTTAAATCTTAGACAAATACCTGAAACACTGAAATTTTAAATGATTTTCTCTTTGTCATAGAGCTACTAGAGTGCATGTCAAACAAATGACTTGATTCTAGGTCTTTCTGATTGTGATGCTAAACTTCTATTCACATGTGGCATTTCATTCAAACACATTTCAAATGCACTATTATTTATGCTCATTTTTATTTTTAAAAATTCATAAAAATACGGTATATTCTAGGTAATTATAACACATTAATACCTTACAGACAATAAAAATTTTCATTAAAATAAATTCATATTCAATAAAAGAGTTGATGAAGTTTAATTTTAATCCTGTTTGTTTAGACATTCCTATAGTGATGACACTAACAAGTATGCATTTATATATCAATTTGCAATGAAGTCTTGAGTAGGAATAATTCTCCTGATGCTTCATTTTTTGTCACAGATAAGACCCTGGTTCTTAGGAAGTTATGATAGTGGACCATGAGCCTCTGATTCCTCCTAAAAATGGAAAAATATTTATTTTTATGCCTACTATCTTAAATTAACAATAATTTCAGTCCCTGCGCTGTTCCAGTCATCTCGGCCCCTGCGGCTGCACAGGCACCAGAAGGACTCAGGCTCCAGCCACCGCCACCTCCAGGGCCTGCCATGGGCTCCTGAGATTCACCTGCCGTTCCCAGGCCTTCCCTTAGGGGAGCTGTGGGCAGAAAGCACCATGAAGGTGACCCAGGCTGTGCTGGCCCCCAAGCCGGCCTCTCCCCCAACCACAGCCACACCCCCCAGCTTCTCCTGGATCCCTGAGGGCAGCCCGACTGCCATGGAGCAGCCCATCTTCCTGATGGCCACCGCAGCCCAGGCCATCTCTGGCTTCTTTGTGTGGATGGCCCTGCTCATCACTGGCCATCAGATCTACAGACACCTGCCCTGCTATAGCTGCCCCAAGGAGCAGTGCTACATCGTCCCCATCCTTTTCATCGTGCCCATCTATGCTTTCAACTCCTGGCTCAGCCTCTTCCTTTTCACCAATGACCAGTACTACATGTACTTTGGCACTGTGCGTGACTGCTATGAGGCTTTTGTCATTTACAACTTTCTGAGCCCCTGCTATGAATACCTCGGAGGACAGAATGCTATCATGTCAGAGATCCGAGGGAAATCCATCAAATCAAGCTGTATGTACAGTACCTGATGCCTCTGGGGGAAGATGTACTCAATTGGCTTTCTCTGGTTCAGCAAACAGGCCACCCTGCAGTTTTGTGTGGTGAAGCCCCTCATGGCCATTAACATGGAGATCCTGCAGGCCTTTGGAAAGTACCGGGACTGTGACTTTGACGTCACCAGTGGCTACCTCTATGTGCCCGTCATCTACAACATCTCCATCACCCTGGCCCTCTACACACTCTTCCTCTTCTACTTTGCCACCCTCGAGCTGCTCAGCCCCTACAGCCCCGTCCTCAAATTCTTCATGGTCAAGTCAGTTATCTTCCTTTCCTTCTGGCAAGGTATGCTCCTGGCCATCCTGGAGAAGTGCGGGGCCATCCCCAAGATCCACTCGGCCAAGGCGTCCCTGGGGGAGGGCACCGTGGCCGATAGCTACCTGGACTTCATCATCTGTGTGGAGATGTTCTTTGCTGCCCTCGCCCTGCACCACGCCTTTACCTACAAGGTCTAGGCTGACAAGAGGCTCGATGCTCAAGGCTGCTGCTTCCCCATGAAAAGCATCTCCAGCAGCCTCAAGGAGACCATGAACCCCCAGGACATCATGCAGGACGACATTCATAACTTCTCCCCTGCCTAACAGCAGTATACCCAGCAGTCCACGCTGGAGCATGGCCCCTCCTGGAGGAATGGCGCCCACATGCTCACCCGTTCCCACAGCCTGGGCAGTGGATGTGGGCAAATCTCTGGTAATTAGTAAATCAGAACTCTGAAATGCATGAAACATCCACCTCCTGTCGTCCCCTGGCTTTGTGGGGAGAAGGCTTTTGGGAGCCTAGGGGTCCCCTGGTTAGATGCACTATCCTCCTCATGTTCAGGAGGGAAGGCTCCTGATTTTAGGGCCCCTCCTGGGGTCAGACAAGGGGACAGAGGCTTATTGATTGATACCTTCCCACCAAATGTCTTCCTCGTCCCTTGAGTGAGGGGTAGGAGAGGTGACTTTACAGTGTGAACCCCAGCGGATGGGATGGCCTAGCTGGGGGAGGGAGGTCTCAGACTCTGCTTGTGATCTGGGCAGTGATTCCAAAATGAACTCCCTTCTCCCTCCCCCGGTACTGACATGGGCTTTAGCCACTGCCCTCACCAAGAAGGCCAGCCACAGGACGGGCATCTACCTACTGTTGCCTCTCCCTCCTCATGCCTTTTGGGCCAAAGGAGCAGTTGCTGCCCCTGCCCATGAAGGCCTTTACCAGAGCCCTGAGGGGGCAGCAGGTTGGGGGGCTCTCCCCGCTCCTGCCCTTTTTATGTGTAACTTACCTCCCACTCCCTTTTTGTATGATTATTATTTTCAGGTAACATAACTCTTTGTATAGACTTGAAACCTTCCTCGTATGATCCATGAGAAGTCAGAGTTCCCTAGTTTTGTACTTCAGTTAGGTAGGATCACCGAGGCTCCCCCAGAAAGCAGCTCTCTCCATTTTGGTCTGTGATATTTTAAAGGCACCTGGACAGGAGCAAGCAGATAAGCTGAGAGATTATATCTATATGAAATAATATAGATTGTACTGAAATAAAAAAATAATTTATGCCTCCCTACTAGCCTAAGAAACATGCATAGTAAAGTGAAATAAATTTCTAAGTTTTATGTGTCTAAAAAACCTTTATCAATCTTCATTTTTAGTCTATCTTCACTCTCTCAGAAGGTGAGAGGATAAGTGCAAAGATGTTTGACCATAGTCACTACCCAGTTGACCACAAAATAATAGTTTTTTTTTCCACCAAAGTAATTATCAAAGACTCTGTATTGCCTTGTAAAGGCACTGAGATTCATATTAGCAGAGGGAATGCTAACAACAATGGCAGGATCACAGTCCTTTTAACTATTTGAGTATTTACAATTCACAAAGCTTTTTTTGCCTATGATCAAATAAAAATAAAAAAAAAACCCTTTACTTTCTTTTAAACATGTCTGTCAGAAAACAATTTTTTTAGTAAATCTAAATGAAATCAATTCTTGATCAGAAAGAAAGACATCCTAACCTGCAGTTCCCTCATGCTCTCAGGCATGTCTATAATACAAGATGTATTGAAATAACATTTATAGCAATCTTAAAAATGAAAATGGAATAATATGATAAAAGAGGTCATTTGGGGGATGGGTTGGGGGTGGGGATGCCTCAATATTTTAGATCAATTGTCATTAACAACTACTTGATTAATTTCTTGGTTATTCCTCTCAAGGATTCAATGAATCTCTCTTGATGATTAATATATTTATCCATAAATGGTGTGTTCTACCCTTAATTATGTCATAATCCCAATAATTTCAGGGGTTGGTGAAAACAAAGATCTTTATTAAACAATAGATTCTTTTCTTTAGATCCTTCATTTCAATACATAATTCCAATCTCTCTCTCTCTCTCTCTCTCTCTCTCTCTCTCTCTCTCTCTCTCTCTCTCTCTCTCTTGCTTTTTTTTTTTTTGGAGGGAAATTGGGGTTGACTTGCCCAAAGTGTCACATGGCTAGTAAGTGTGTCAAGTGTTTGAGGCCAGATTTGAACTCAGGTCCTCCTGACTCTAGGTCCGGTGCTCTACTCACTGTGCTACCTCACTGCCCCCATAATACAAATCTCAGGGAGGTAATTTTTATTGGTCTAATTCCCTAAATTCCTAACTCCTGGAAAGGAATTTTAGGTAAAACATATATGTCTTTGTGCTTTTCAAATGGTAAACTAAAAGAAGATTTATTAATAAGACGCCGTACTATTTCTTATATGGGATATAGCAAGGTCCAGTGGGAAAGGATTCTGGATTTGGAGACAAAGGGCCTGGATTCAAATTCCATCTCTACCATTTATCAAATATGCAACCTTGGGCAAATCATTTAGCTTTGGGGGGGTCTCCATTTGATCCCCAAATACTATCATCTCAGTTGATCTTCATTACAATCCTGATTTAAATAAGACTGGTATAAGAATCCTCATTTTGTTTATGAACAACTTGAGACTCAGAGATATTAAGGGACTTGCTGAATCACGTGAAAATTAAGTGAAAGTGACAGGACTCAAACTCATTTTTCCTGACTCTAAACTCATTTCTTTCTCTGATTCCTCTTATAAATAAATTTTAAAAAATCATTCAGCTATATCAGTCAAAAATGTGACCAAAACTTTATTTCAGAGAACAAGAAGGCTGGTTGATAGCATCTGCCACCCACAGGATAAATGCTGGGCAGTAATGTTAATATGATTATTGTTAAATGAAGATGCCTTCATTCTATACTGTGTAGCTGGAAGAAATCTATACATATTGAATATGTTTGATAATTGCATAATAAACACAAAGAGGCTTAATTATCTTCTCACTGAAGAAAACTTCCAGCTTGCTATTTTATGAGGTTTCCACAAAAAACTACACAAGTTGATCATTGCCTATCATAAATCTCCAGTTAGAGAAATGATTTTGCTATCCTGTGATTAGGGCTTTATCTATATGCAATGGACAAATCGAATCACTACATGACAGCTCTGTTACATTCTACCACTTTTGTAATTAATACTGTCAAATCAATTTTGCTCTGATCCAGGTAGATACTGACAATATGATATGGTCTATCTGTTTCCCTAAAGGCAGCATGTTGTAGTAGAAAAAACTAGATGTTGGAACTGCATATCTAGGCAGGAATAATAGTGATAGCTGTTATTGGTCTTTTACCATAGGCAAGTCACATAGCCTTTCAGAGACTCAGTTATAAAATTAGGGCAATAAGACACTCAATATCCATTTCAGAGGGTTGTTATAAGTAAAGTACTAGAAAAATACATAAATTATAGATAGCTAGATAAATCATTTATTTAACCACTATGTGCCATACATTGTGCTACACTAAGGGTATACAATTATAAGCAAATAAAAAGAAGATTCAGTTCCTGCTCTCCAAGGGCTTACTAGGAAAAGACAACACATAAATAGGCCAAAAAATAGATGCAAGGAAGACTAGTTTTAAAGGTCCAGGGGGAAGGTGGAAGAGTGGGTTTGAAGAAAGCATTATAACTGGAAGTTACTTACTCTAATGGCAGCTCAGGAAGAGACTCATTAATCAGAGGTAAAGAGTGGAGGATTTGCCAGTGAGAATGCTGCTGGTCAGAGGTGCATAATAAACTGGCTTAGGTTTGAGGAGAGCCAGTTATTACTACTACTAAAACTCAGCATCTACCTATGTGAAAAATGGAGGAAGTCCCTTGGTAAAAATATGAAAGAACTGTGCTCTTGATAAGTGAGTTTCACTCCCTAAGTAGCACATTATTTAATAGTACTTCAGTGCTGAATGTTGGAGATACAACTAGATTTTGTCACCCAGGGAAACAAAATGGGGGGAAAAGGTCTAATCGGTTGTAGTAGGACACTCTAAAAATTGGTTTGGTCTTCCTGATTTGTATTACCTAAATACTGGTAATAGCAGGGCTTATCAGGGCGTCATTGCAATAGAATAGTGAGTTAAGCTTTCTTTTAAGAGTGCTATATTGTGGGGGGCGGAGCCAAGATGGCGGAAAGGAAGCAGTAACCTCTCTGAGCTCCTCGGTCACTAAGTCTCAAAGGGTGAATCTGAGCAGATTCCGGAGTGACAGAGCCCACTGGAAGACAGAGCATGGCAGAATCCAGCCCAGGAGGTTGCCCAGAGTGCCCGCACAGGTCGAGCGCAGAGCACTTGGGGTCTGCACAACTCAGACCTAAGAGCAGGCAAGCAGACTACACCAGAGAGAGAAAAAGCCCCAGCCTGCAGACTTACCAAAGAAGAATCCAAGTCATCTCACAGAGGGAACGGATCTTGGAGCCAGGTAGGAGAGTCGGGCTCCCAGGGGAGAGAGTGGCTTCTCAGGGTGCATTTAGCCCCCAGCCTGGAAGTTTGGAAACTGCCTGCCTGTATAATACAGGGGCTGGAATGGCAAAGTAAATTCTAGCTGCTCAGATCCTCCCATCCCTCCTTCATGAAGCAGAAAACCCAAAGATGAGTCTCCCACCCAGAATGAAATCCCAAGTTAATGGAAATAGCCTCAGGCTTGAGAATCTCCAAGAAGGGGTGTAACTGAGACAGCCAGGAATCTGAAGAGAAGAGAGGGAGGGGTCCAAACAAGCCCCACCACACCTCACCAACAAAAGCCTACTTATAGCCCAGGGGTATAGAGGCAGAAATCTGAAGTGGTCTGACTCATCCCCATCTACACATCTACATTCCTCACTGACTTCCCTGACTTAGCCATAAACTAGCCACCCAGAGGTATTCAAAGTCAAGGATCAGGCCCCAAACTCATAGCCTGAGAAACTAAGAAACAGGAGGTCACAATGGGAAGGAAGGAAGCTGAAAAGGAGAAGGGGAAGGCAAGAAAGTCTATTCGAGCATACTATGCAGGGCAAGAACAACAAAACACACAGGACAATATAGACTCTCTGCCCACACCAGAGACCACAGAAGGAAACATGATCTGGTCTCAAGCCCAAATAGCATTCCTGGAGGAGCTTAAGAAAAATTTTAAAGACCAAATCAGGGAGGCAATGACCAACTTGGAAAAAGAAAATACCTCCCTAAAAAAGGAACTTCAAAAACTAACTGAAGACCATAATTCACTAAAAATTAGATACAATCAAACTGAAACTCAGAACTCTATGATGCAGCAGGAGTCAATCAAAAAAAAATGATCGAAAAATTGGAAGAAAATGTAAAATATCTCACTGGAAAAATAACTGACCTAGAGAACAGATCCAGGAGAGACAACTTAAGAATTATTGGTCTACCAGAAAGTCATGATGAAAAAAGCAGTCTAGACAACATCCTCCAAGAGATTGTCAAAGAAAACTGTCCTGAGGTCCTGGAATCAGAAGATAAAATAGCTATCGATAAAATTCACCGGACTCCTCCTGAAAGAGATCCCAAACTGAAAACTCCAAGAAATATAGTAGCCAAATTCCAGAATTACAAGATTAAAGAAAAAAATTCTACAAGCAGCCAAAAAGAAACAATTCAAATATCAAGGAACTACAGTTAGGATCACACAGGACCTAGCAGCTTCTACATTAAAAGAGCAGAGGGACTGGAATTTGATATTTCATAGGGCAAGAGAGCTAGGACTACAACCAAGGATTAACTACCTGGCAAAACTGAGCATAATCTTTCAGGCAAGGAGATGGACGTTTAATGAAGTAAGGGACTTCCAGAC
This sequence comes from Gymnobelideus leadbeateri, assembly GCA_011680675.1. Lineage (NCBI taxonomy): Eukaryota > Metazoa > Chordata > Mammalia > Diprotodontia > Petauridae > Gymnobelideus > Gymnobelideus leadbeateri. The sequence goes on along the minus strand of WOXC01008627.1, from coordinate 398,601 downwards.
TTTCCTGATGAAAAAGCCAGAGCTCAATGGAAAATTTGATCTCCAATTACAAGACTCCAGAAGGACATAAAAAGGTAAACAAGGGTAACTTAGACTCACACATGCAGAAGTGCACACACCCACACCCACAAACACATGCTCATTACTTGGGATGCAACAAGAACAAAATGTTCACATCCCTATATGTGGAGCTGATAACTGTCAATATTCGAAATCTTTATGATTATCATGACCTGCAAAAGGGTTATACTTAGAGGGTGTGGGTATGAATGCACTAACATGGAGTCTAAAAAAAAAAAGACTATTAAGGGGATCAAAGGTACTGTAATGGGAAAAAGGAAAGGATTAGATAGGAAAAGGTAAAATATGCCATCTGAAGAGGCATCAAAACACACTATAGAAGAGGGGAAAGAAAGAGGGAGAAGAACATCATTTAAACACTATTCTCACTGGTTCTGGTTCAAAGAAGGATCAAATTAATCCGTGAAATTTAAGATTCTAATGTGAATAGACACATAAATTCATTAAATAGAGGATAAGGAGGGAGGGAGAGGAGCACTGTTTGAAATTTACTCTCATTGGTTTGGAATCAAACGGGGAGTAATTTACTCTGATAAGTATAAAATTTTTTTGTGTCCTATAGGTAGTGGGAGGGTAAGGGGGGGGTGAAAAGGAGGAGACTAAAGGGAGAGATTAGAAGGGAGGGAAATAGTAGTAAGGGGAGAGGATAGGTTAAGAAGGGGGGTCACTGGGTGGGAACACTGAGGGAGGGGACAGTCAAAAGGGAAAACATCAAGGAGGGGAAGGGAGAAGGAAGAAACAAAAACATAAACAGGGGCGGGAATAGGATGGAGGGGAAGAAACAGATAATCATCATTACTGTGAATGTGAATGGGATGAACTCTCCCATAAAACAGAGGCAGATAGCAGAATGGATTAAAAACCATCATCCTACAATATGCTGTCTTCAAGAAACACATTTGAAACAAAGGGATACCCACAGGGTAAAGGTAAAAGGTATAGCAGCCAAATTCCTAGACGAGAAGGTAAAGGAATTAGAGGAAGAAATAGATTGCAAAACTATACTAGTGGGGGACCTTAATCTCCCCCTCTCTGAACTTGATAAATCTAACCTCAAAATAAACAAGAAAGAGGTTAAGGAGGTGAATAGAATCTTAGAGGGACTAGATAAGATGTATCTCTGGAGAAAACTGAATGGGGATAAAAAGGAATTTACTTTCTTTTCAGCAGTGCATGGTACATACTCAAAAATAGACCATGTACTAGGGCATAAAACCTCACAATCCAGTAGAGAAAGGCAGAAATCTTAAGTGCATCATTCTCAGATCATGATGCAATAAAAATTATATGCAATAAAGGGCCAGGGAAAGATAGACTAAAAACTAATTGGAAATTAAACAATTTAATCCTAAAAAATTGGTGGGTCAAACAAGAAATTATAGAAACAATCAATAATTTCATTCAAGAGAATGATAATAATGAGACAACATACCAAAATTTGTGGGATGCACTAAAAGCAGTTCTCAGAGGAAGTTTTATATCCCTGAGTGCATACTTAATTAAAGCAGAGAGAAGGGAGGTCAATGAATTGGACATGCAAATGAAAAAGCTAGAAAAAGAACAAATTGAAAATCCCCAAGTTAGTACTAAATTAGAAATATTGGAAACCAAGGGAGAGATTAATAAAAATGAAATTAAGAAAACTATTGAATTAATAAATAAAACTAAGAGCTGGTTTTATGAAAAAATCAATAAAATTGATAGACACTTAGTCAATATGATAAAAAAAAGAAAGAAGAAAACCAAATTATGAGTATCAAAAATAAAAAGGGTGAATCTACCTCTAATGAAGAGGAAATCAAAATAATAATGAGGAATTATTTTTCCCAATTGTATGCACATAAATATGACAATCTTAGTGAAATAGATGAATATTTACAAAATCACAAATTGCCCAGATTAACTGAAGAGGAAGTGAATTACCTAAATAAACCCATCTCAGAAAAAGAAATCAAACAAGCCATCAATGAACTCCCTAGGAAAAAATCTCCAGGGCCAGATGGGTTCACTAGTGAATTCTATCAAACATTTAAAGAACAATTGATTCCAATATTCTACAAACTATTTGGAAAAATTAGTGAAGAAGGAGTCCTACCAAACTCTTTCTATGACACAAATATGGTACTGATTCCTAAATCAGGAAGAGATAAAACAAAGAAAGAAAATTACAGACCAATCTCCCTCATGAATTTAGATGCAAAAATTCTAAATAAAATATGAGCCAAAAGACTCCAACAACTTATCACAAAAATAATACACCCTGATCAGGTAGGATTCATTCCAGGAATGCAAGGATGGTTTAATATTAGGAAAACCATCAGTATAATAGAGCATATTAACAATAAAACTAGCAGAAACCACATGATCATCTCAATAGATGCAGAAAAGGCTTTTGACAAAGTACAACATCCATTCCTATTACAACCACTAGAAAGTATAGGAATAAATGGAGCCTTCCTTAAAATAGTTGATAGCATCTATTTAAAACCATCAGCAAGTATTATATGCAATGGGGATAAACTAGAAGCCTTTCCAATAAGATCAGGAGAGAAACAAGGGTGTCCACTATCACCCCTCTTATTCAATCTGGTACTAGAAACACTAGCAGTAGCAATTAGAGAAGAAAAAGAAATCAAAGGAATCAAATGAGGCAAAGAAGTGACCAAGTTGTCACTCTTTGCAGATGATATGATGATATACTTAGAGAATCCTAGAGAATCAAGTAAAAAACTACTTCAGACAATAAATAAATTTGGCAAAGTTGCAGGATATAAAATAAACCCACGTAAATCCTAAGCCTTCCTGTACATCTCTAATAAAACTCAACAGCAAAAGATAGAAAGAGAAATCCCATTTAAAGTCGGTGTAGACATTATAAAATATTTGGGAATCTACTTGCCAAAACAAACCCAGAATCTATATGATCACAACTACAAAACACTTCTCACACAAATAAAAACAGATCTAAATAGTTGGAAAAATATCAATTGCTCATGGCTGGTTCGAGCTAATATAATAAAAATGACAATTTTACCCAAACTAAGCTATATATTTAGTGCCATACCAATCAATTTACCAAAAAACTACTTTGTAGAGTTAGACAAAATAATAACAAAATTTATCTGGAAAAACAAATGGCCTAGAACAGCAAGGGAATTAATGAAAAGAAATGCTATGGAAGGTGGACTAGCTATGCCAGATCTTAATCTGTATTATACAGCAGCAGTCATCAAAACTGCTTGGTACTGGCAGAGGTGTAGAGTAGTGGATCAATGGAATAGATTAGGTGCAGGAGACCCAGCAATTAATGAATATAGTAATCTATTTTTTGATAAACCCAAAGACCCCAGGTTTGGGGATAAGAATGCACTATTTGACAAAAACTGCTGGGAAAACTGGAATACAGTATGGCAGAAAGTGGGTATAGATCACTATCTAACACCATATGCCAAAATCAAGTCTAAATGGGTGCATGATCTAGGTGTAAAGGATGATACTGTAAGCAATTTGGGAAAGCAAGGAATAGTTTACCTGACAGATCTGTGGAGAGTGGAAGATTTTAGGACCAAACAAGAATTAGAGAGCAATATAAAATGCAAAATGGATAATTTTGATTACATTAAATTGAAAAGCTTCTGCACAAACAAAGCCAATGTAACCAAAATCAAGAGGGAGGTGGGAAATTGGGAAAGAATTTTTACAACTTGTGTCTCTGATAAAGGACTCATTTCTAAAATTTATAGAGAATTGAGCCAAATCTATATGAATACAAGTCATTCCCAAATTGATAAATGGTCAAAGGATATGAACAGGCAGTTTTCAGAGAAAGAAATTAAAGATATCTATAAGCATATGAAGAAATGCTCTAAATCACTATTGATTAGAGAAATGCAAATCAAAACAACTTTGAGATACCACATCTCTCCAGTCAGATTGGCTAAGATGACAAATCAAGAAAGCGACAAATGCTGGAGAGGATGTGGACAAATTGGAACACTAATACATTGCTGGTGGAGTTGTGAACTTATCCAACCATTCTGGAGAGCAATCTGGAATTATGCCCAAAGGATTATAAATAATTTCATACCCTTTGACCCAACAATACCACTTCTAGGGTTATATCCCAAAGAGATCATAGAAGTGGGAGGAAGACCCATATGTACAAAAATATTTTTAGCAGCCCTTTTTGTGGTTGCAAAGAATTGGAAACTAAAGGGGTGCCCATCAATTGGGGAATGGCTAAACAATTTGTCGTATATGAATGTAATGGAATTTTATTGTGCTATAAGAAACGAGGAGATGACGGATTTCATAATTACCTGGAGAGACTTATACAAACTGATGCTGAGTGAGAAGAGTAGAATCAGAAGAAATTTGGGGGCGGCTAGGTGGCGCAGTGAATAGAGCGCCGGCCCTGGAATCAGAAGGACCTGAGTTCGAAGCCGGCCTCTGACAGTTAATCCACACAAACAAAAAAACCTAGCCGTGTAACCTTGGGCAAGTTACTTAACCCCAATTGCCTTAAAGGGGCGGCTAGGTGGCGCAGTGAGTAAGAGCGCCGGCCTCGGAGTTTGGATGACCCGAGATCAGATCTGGCCTCAGAAAATGAGCACCCACACATAAATAATGACTAGCCGTGTAACCTTGAGCAAGTTACTTAACCCCAATTGCTTTAAAAAAAAAAAAGAATCAGAAGAAATTTGTATAAAATCACAGACCTACCATATCTGTGATGACCAACTATGACAGACTGGACTCTTCTCAGCAATGCAGTGATATAAGTTAATCCCGAATGACTCGAGAAAGTGAGCAATGCGGCATTCAGAGCTATAACTAGAAAGAACTGAGCCTGAATACTGATGGAAGCAAACTAAATGATCTTTTTCTTTTCATTGTTTGGTTTTATTTCTTCTTTACCATCTTTCATCCCACCTAGTACAATATGCCTTTGTAATTGGAATAATGTCTAATATGAATGCATTTGCAGACCCTATACTGTACTATATGCTATCGTGAGGGGAGAGGGGAGGGAAGTAAAGGAAATTTGAAAACCAAGGAGCTATGGAATTGAATCTTGTTAACTGAAACTAAACTAATAAATTAATAAAAAAAAAGAGTGCTATATTGTTTTAAGTGAGCACATTCTATTTTTCAAAGCCCTGCTAGGGAGTTAAAGAATAAAAAAAATGGGGACTGCAAAGAAATATATGTTAAACTTACTAATATTATAGAAAGCCTAATAAGTTTGAAAAAGTGTTGGATCAAAAGGTTTGAACCTTTGGATCTTAGAAAAATGTGATGAGTTTCAGGCTGTCCTATACCATCAGGCAAAGTAATATTAATACGTTGGGAGACAAGAATGCATTCTTTAGTGGAGAAAGTGACTAACAGCATCTGGACACTAAATGAGCCCATAAGAAGATATATCAATAGCAGAGACAACAGGAACAAAGACCCTGGATCCCTGGAGTCAGGTCCAGTTGTGAAAACTTGTGAGAAGTCAACAAAAAGGAACAGTTAGACTAGTATTTGAAGTGAAGATGAATGAAATTAGGCAGAGTTATACTTTAGATGTCTCTTTTAAGACCAAGAATAATCATGAAGTAGGCATTCACAAAGTCAAGTAAATTATAATAAATAACATCAAATGTGGAACCTCTGGTATGGTAGTATGAGAGATACTTGGGGCTGAATAATGGAGCAGGTAAGGTGAGGACATGGGAAGAGATTTAAAGAGAAAATGGCTAAATATGTATAAAGAATTAATACACTGGGGAAGGAAAAACTTGGGTTTCTATATAAAATATTTCTTTCTTTTAAGTTTAGTTGGAGATAAGTAGTTTTATAGGCATGAGAATAAAACATAAATCAATAAATGATTATTAAGCACCTAGTATTGCCCAGACAATATGCTAGATTATGAAGCTACCTGTGCCAATAAAACACTCTCAAAACACAAGGATATCACAAGGAGAATTTAAGATGTTACCAAGATGCTCAGTTTTTCCTCTTGACTTTCCCATTTGCCTGAGGCTAGATATCTAGGAGGTAAAAGAGGGTAAATTAAAAAAAAATCAGAGAGCTATGGTCTATAGAATGTCCTGGGAGACTGCTGGTATCAAAATATACTCAAAAGAAGAATTATGATAGGAGGGTGAGAAGAGATGCCAGAGATGGTATCATACCATGGTAAAATTGTCCATCTTAATGTGTATTTTGGACAATCTATAGAATGACCATGTGTTCAGGGACAGGGAAATGTTAGTGGTGAAGCCTATCTATATATTTCTGCATGATGTTTCAATATGTTTGAGGGTACTACTCTGAAACTTTAATTTAGTAGCTCAGAGCATATTTTTATACAATTTATTCAACAAATATTTAAGGATCTATTTTGTATGTGCTCAATAAATTTAAGTGGTGATTAAAAAGCAACATAATGAAATGGTTAAAGTGCTGGACTTATAACAATATCTGGATTTGAAGTCAGAGAAATCTGATTCCAGATTCCACCTCTGGCACTTAATTTCCATGTATAAAGGAATAAATGAATGGTTGGATGGTTGGATGAATGAATGAATGAATGAATGAAAAGTTTATTGAACACTTAGTACACATCAAACACTGTCAACTTTGGCCAACTCATTTCTCTGATTCCCAGCTGCATCAGCTATAAAGTGGGGATCATAATAGATGTAATTCCTATCTCAGAATTGTTGGAAAGATCTTAGGGGAGGCTAGGTGGCACAGTGAATAGAACATTGGCCCTAGAGTCAGAAGGATCTGAGCTCAAATCCAGCCTCAGACAATTAAGTTTGACCTTGGGCAAGTCACTTAATCCGAATTGCCCTGCATTCCCCCCTCCAAAAAGCAAAAAAAGGAAAGGAAGGAAAAAGAAAGACATAATCAAACTGTTAATACAAATCACATTACAGATGTTAAATTCCATATATCAGTTATTATTCCTTCACATCTTACCCAAGAATAAACCAACATAAAATTCAAGATATTGATTTTAATCATATAGAAGAAAAAAAAAGCATTGTTCTTCCTTAATGGAATGGTTTTACTGCCACAACTTATGATCTAAAGAAAATATGTACTAAAGAAAATATAAGTGATGCCTTTTTACAACCCCTGATGGAACAGGAAACTGGTTTGTTATGTCTTTCTTCTCCATATCTAAAATTGGAACAATATCTGTCAAATTTAGGTGACCATATTTTCATCTTAGCTTGCTGTAAGAAATCTAATGTGTGTCAGGACTCCTGAAGGTGCTTGGACATCCTGGATTTTGTTTGTCCCCTAAGAAGAAGGCTTCTGCCATCCCTCTGAGCATTGGTGCAATATATTATGCTAGTATCAGCCCAGGAAATTAATAGGGCACACTAGGCATACTGGGATCTCAGTAACTATAATACGGCAGTGTCTCAATTTCTGGTGATGTGTACAGGTTTAGGCATTTTTTGAGCAGTTGCCATCCAGAATTCTGTTCTACAATTGTCAGTTTTCATGTGGAAAAAAATTTGAAGGTATATGAAGTTGGGGCAGCACAATGCTGATGGGTCCCCTGGAGGCAACATCCTGAAATAAAGTACACTAAAGAAAGGTTTCCTTGAATTAGATGAAGGCAATTTGTGCAAGTGGCATTAATTTAGAATCTGTCCATGCTTTACAAAAAATAATAATTGTGACAGTGTTACCATTTTGAAGAAATGGGATAAAATTAGGGAAAAAATTCCTATCACCAAGGAACTGCTCTGTTCCATGTATATTATTAGGATATACCCAGGCTGTTGCTGTGAATATCTTTGGGGATCTACCTGCAATCTCTTAAATAGAATGATACATTCTCAAATTCAGTGCCCCCTGGTTGAAAACACATTTTTCTTATTTAGCTTGTAACCAGTGAATTTGGAGGAACTTCAGAATGGCTTGCATATCCCAAGTATACACCAATAATGAGGATGAAAAGATCAAAATGTTATCAAGGTAGGCAGCAACAAAATGGCACAAGAAATCTCTAGGGACATTTTTAAGCAAGTGTTGGGAGATTTCTGGGATGGTGCATAATCCAAGTAAAATAATACTATTTGAAAGTGACCCTACCTTGTATGGAATGCTATTCCTCATGCATCTGAACCAAGGAATTGACAGTCCCCAGAGTTCTAATTTAATAAGTATCCTGCCCCCTTTCAGTTGTTCTAAGACACCTTGTATAAAAGTGAACAGGAACCTATTTTCCATTGAGCTCTAATTAAGTGGCCTGCAGTCAATGGAAGGGCATAACATGACATGTTTGTTCCATTCAAGAAGAATAAATGCCTCCTGCTTGGGACACATGGAGACAGATAAACATCCTCTGGAGTGCCTTAGGGGGAGGGGCATATTTGTAGAAAGTTTCAATCTTGGCCTATTAAGAGGATTTATGCAAAAATTGCACATGACTCTGATAAAAAGTCTCTGGGGAAGTGTACAAACAGTATTATAGAACAATTTCAGCTTCCAATTGTCAAAATACCTGGATGTCATACTTGACATGCATAGGATCTTGGAACTATGACTGATCAGGACCATGTGATTGAACATCCCAGAGAGGAGCCCAGGGAGTTGCACAGATCAGGAATGTTGTCCCCATGAGTCATCCATGGGATAAAATGACAATGAATACCTATGACAGAAGTACAAGTGGGAACAAAATCTAAAAATCTGATACTTGAACCATACTTTAAGGGTCATCTCATATATTTCAAACTTCTACCTCTTATTTGATAGGAACTAAAATTTCTGTTTTAAATAATCAGCTAGCATCTGTTTGGATATTTCTAGTGACTTAGAGCTCATTATCTCTTGAAGAAGTCCATCTATTTCTGAAGAGCAATGAAGTTAGGCCCTGTTATCTCTAGCATGTAACTTCTAACATACTAGACACTTACTAAATCTTTGTTGAGTTAAATTGATTGAACGATTCTGTCTTAAACTTCTTTAATGAATTCATACTTTCATAGAGATATTTCTTCCAATGGTATAGATTTCAACCTTCTCATCCTGAGAACCATCTCATTCTATTGACTATAACCTCCTGTAGATCATCCCTGGGGGTCTATCAATATGTTAGAAGCCATGTTTCATGACTTTTAACATCATATAGGTAATGGTGAATTACTCATGTTGTCAGTAAGTAAACCTTCCTAGTTATGTTGCTGTTTGATTCATTTTATTTTTAAGTCATGTCCCAGTACCCCAGTGCACCTACCTTCACCTGAAAATACATAAGCAAACTGTCTAACAAAATCACCTTGAATAAAAGTATGTTGTCACATTCTACCACCTCATAAGTCGAACCCATTGTAAGGTGCCTTCCACACATCTCTGTATCCAGGGGAATACTAAAACTCTCTTAAGACATAAATTTTTCTCAGATGGCACCTGGTCATTAGTTTGTGCAAGAACATACCTTCAGATCTTTCATGTCACTTCTTTCCTTGTCCTAGCCACAGAGACTTTCCTTTTGACATCCCATACTTTAGAAAATAATAATTAGCTAGAATAGGGTTTGTGTATGTATGTGTGAGTGCATATGTTTATCCTTGTGTATCATCAGTTGTCCCTCCTTAAATTTTGTAATTTGTCTGTAACCATCAAGTGTCTCTATGTAGAAAATTGGCTGAGCACTGACTCTTTTATTTACTACCTCCTGACCTCAACTGGGAAAAAATGATGGAAGATCTAATTCTTCCAAAATCATTTCTTTTTTATTTACCTAGTAGCTTAAAAGTATAACCTTTCTTTTGTCTTTCCAGCTTCCAAACCCTCCTCCTTCCTTCCCTTAGAGATTAAATTCTTGCCTGTGAATACTTTGTTCTAAATAGTCACATTTGGCTAAAATAATGAAAGCATGTGAAAACATGTGAAAACAAATAAAGAAACCATATCCTATAGGTAAAAGTCCCTATATGCACATTGTTTACTTTCTTTATTTTAATTTTTTAAATGCTTTATTAACCTCTGCTTTACATCATTCATTACCGCCAGATTTTGAGTTACACTTTTTTCCCATTTTTCCCCTATCCACCACCCCAGGATAGCAGTCCCACAAGGTATCCCCTCACCCCATTTGCTCTCTCCCATATCTTCTCCCATACACCCTTTTCGACTTTACCATTAGGGCAGGTGAATTTCTATGTCCCAATGCCTGCACATCTTTTCTTCCAATTACGTGCAAAATAGTATTAATAATAGTATTTATATATGTTAGAAACATTTAATTTTAAAACTTCAAACTTCAGATCCATTTCATTCCTCCCTTGTCACCCACTCCCTCTAGGAAGATAAGCAATTCAGTATGTGTTGCACATGTATAGCTATGCAAAATATTACCGTGGTAGATATATTGTAAAAGACTGGCTATATTTCCCTCCCACCCATCCCACTCCCCAACTGGTCCATTCCTTACTTTGATCCTGTCCCTCCTTAAAAGTGGGTACTTCTAGCCTCCCCTCCCCCTAAAATACCCTCCCCTCCATCATCCCCCCTCTCATCCCCCTTCTCCCTACTCTGCTGCAGGGTGAGATATCCCATTTAGTATATATGCCATTCTCTCCCTGAGCCAAATTCAATGAGAATATGGTTTTGCCTTTTTCCCTTCCTGTTCTTCCCCTCCACTGCAACCACTGCCCCTTGCCTCTTCTACATGAGATAGTTTAGCGTACCGTCTTTCCCCATCTCCCCTTACCACTTTCCTCTCTCACCTCTCAACTTCACCCCTTAAGTATCATCCCTTCCCATCAAATTTAACCTGTGCCCTCTATCCATTTATACCTGTAAACATATATACACACATTCACATATGTATTCATATGCCCATAAAACCTTCTTCAATTATTTTCATATTGACAAAGGTTTTATCAATCACAGTTATTGTTTTTCCATGTAAATGTAAATGTAAATAGGTCAACTTTGATAAGTTCCTTTTGATTTCTTTTCCTTGATTACCTTCTCAGGCATCTCTTTCTTCTTGGGTCTGAATGCTAAATTTTCTATTCAACTCTGGTTTTTTCCTCAAGAATGCTTGAAATTACTCTATTCCAGTGAATGAACATATTTTCCCCTGAAACAAAATACTCAGTTTTTCTGGGTATGTGATTCCTGTTTTTAATCCCAGGTCTTTATCATATTCCATGTCCTTCAAGTCCTCAGTGTAGAAGCTGTTTCTGTGCTTTTCTGATTGTGTTTCCACAATATTGAAATTGTTTCTTCCTGGCTGCTTGTAGTATTTTCTCCTTGATCTGGGAATTCTGGAACATGGCTATAATATTCCTAGAAATTTTCTTTTGGGGATCTTTTTCAGGAGGTGATCGGTGGATTCTTTAACCTCTATTTCCCTCTCTTGGTTTAAAACATCAGGGCAATTTTCCTTGAGAATTTCTTGAAGGGTGATTTCTAGGTTCTTTCTTTGATCATGGCTTTCAGGTAGTCCAATAATTTTTAAATTATGCCTCCTGGATCTATTTTTGAGGTCAGTGGTCTTTCCCATGAGATATTTCGCATTGCCTTCTATTCTTTCATTTGTTTGGATCTGCTTAACAACATCTTGATTTCTCATAAAGTCACTAGCTTCCATTTGCTCCAGTCTAACTCTGAAGGAATGAATCTCCTCTGTGAGCTTTTGAGAATCTTTTTCCATCTGGCAAATTTGGATTTTTAAGGCATCCTTCTCCTCATTGCCCTTTTGAGCCTCCTTTGCCATTTGAGTTAGTCTATTTTTAAGGTATTATTTTTGTCAGTCAGGCTGTCGACCTTCATTTCATACTTTTCCTCCATCCTTCTCATTTCTCTTCCCAATTTTCCTCCACTTCTCTTATTTGGTTTTTAAAATCCTTCTTAAGGTCCTCTAAGGCCTGTAACCCACTCATATTGTCATTTGGGTCTTTTGGTGCAGGAGTTCTGACCTCACAGTCCTCCTCCTGTTCCATGCTTTGATCCTCTTTGCCCCCCAAAAAGGAGTCTAATATTGAATTTTTCTGTTTACTTTGTTTCCTTTGCCTAGGCATGTTGCCAGTTAATTACTTGCCTTTGGGGCTTGTTGCCATAATAGGACTCTGCCACCAGACAGGGGAGCTTCTGTCCCAAATGTTGGGTTTTTCATAACTTCCAGAGGTATTAGTTGGGTGAACTCTGTGAAGCCTCCACACACTCTGGCAAGCTGGATACCCACCCCAAACCTCTACCCCAGACAACAATCCAGATCCAGGGAGGTTAAAGGAAAAGCAATTACCCCCAAAGACTAATCGCTGGATCTCCCTACAGTTTGCAGGCCAGGAGCTGAAGTTGCAACTGAAGCGCAAAATGGAGTCTGTGCCATGTCCCCTCAGCTGCTTCTTGCCCCCAGGGGAAGAAATGATGAGTTCCCCAAATACTGGTCCCAAAGTCCATAGGGCACTAACCTCTCACTTTGTCCTAGGCATATCTGTGTTGATACTTCTGGAATTGTCACAGATGCTGGTGTTCTGGGGTCCCTCTAACTGGCTGCTAGCCAGGCCACCCTGGGGCTAAAACTGTATCTCATGCCGGCCTGGGTTTGGTTCCTAGAGTGCTCTGCTGGCTGCTCCCTGCTGGGCTGCTTGGCTGTCCTCTGTGGGAGCTTACCTTCTCTGTGTCCTTCTGTGGGTGCTGGAGCTCCAGAAGTTGTTCAGTGTCCCCTTTTTACATGATTTTGAAGTGGTGTGGGAGAAAGCGCCTTGGAAGTGCTGTTTCTAATCTGCCATCTTGGCTTTGCCCTTTACATGCTTTGCTTTCTTCACTATTTCAGGAAGCTTGCATGAGGAAAAATTATTAGTGATATAATAAAATAACTTAAAGCCTCCACTTAGGATAATTCCCAACATTTAGCCAAATATTTGCTCTCTTACCTATTTAAATTCTGTGTATTTTCAGCTAACACAGCATTTCTCTATGTGCCCCATTTGCCTAGCATAGAAAAGAAGACTGAGAAAGCAGATCAGAAAGATAAGTAACATAATGGGGGGGGGGTGGGAAACAGGTTCTTGAAAATCTAGAGAAGAGATATTTTTAGAAGATATAGCTTCATTAAAAACTGACATACAGAATATTCATGACTGATTATAGATTTTATATGAAGCAAAATTAGGATAAAGGTTAAATAATTAACTAGAACAATCAGTCCTAATATCTAACAATCCTGAGGAGGGATAGGAGAAAGTAAATCCTTTACACACATAAACTCAGTTTTCAAATTGATAATTCATGACATGTTCAGGAGAGGTTATTTATTCCATAAAGTTGTTGGTTTATCCACTAAAACTAATACTGTAATGAACCAAGTAAAATTATGCTCTGTCAGTCTCTGTCTTTATCTCTGTCTCTCTCAATTTCTTTCTGTCTCTTTCAAATTTTATGAAGTATTTCAAATAATATGATGTATTTTTAAATTTTTTTTGGAGGGGGGCAAGACAAGGCAAGTGTGTCAAGTGTCTGAGGCTAGATTTGAATTCAGGTCCACCTGACTCCAAGGCTAGTGCTCTATTCACTTCATGTATTAAAAGTAGTCTTATCTAAGAAAAGTGAAAGCCTTGATTCTCTTATTTAGTCTCTTCTTTATAACTGCTTATATACCTTTCTTATATTTCTTCTTTTTGGTGAGTTTCCATGTACAAAGTACTATTAACTTACTTTTTCCTTTTAAAGCCATTAGTGATTTCCTCCCTTCCGAATTCTTTTTCATGTTTCATATATTGTTTAATCTTTACTTGATTTCTTATACTTTTACTGACTTCACTTTGTCCAAATCTAATTTTTAAGGAGTCATTTTCTTCCTTAAGATTCTGGATCTCCTTTCCTAATTAGTTAACTTTCCTTTTATACCCTTCTTGAATTCTTTTTGGTCAGGTGATCTTCTGACATTACTCTTTGGAGGTTTCTTTACTTCAATATCCTCCTTTGAAGATGAAACTTGGGCATCTCTATTCCCATAACAATTTTCTATGATTGGATTTTTTCTCCTTTGCCTGTCCATTTTTTTGTGGTAACAACTTAATAATTTGTAATTTGCAATCTGATATAGGCTCTACATATACATTCTTTTTAAACATATTTTCACATTAACACAGTCAGGGGTTTTCTGCCCCACTGCTTCTGCACTCCCCAGGCATGTGCTGGTTCCTTCTCTCCTTCTCTGTTCTTCACTGCACAGCTGAGTCTGGTATTCTTTGTCAGCAGAAGTTCCCTCAATCTTCAGATGCCCAACTCCCCTCACTATCTTTGGGTAAACATTGGGGTGACTGGAGCCAAGGCAGCCTCTCAAACCAACTAACCGCAGAGCTTGCTGTTGTTGTTTAAGAGGCTTGCTACTTGTTGTTAAAACAGAATCTAGCCTGGAGGTATTTACTCTTCCTATGGACCAAACCTGGTTCTGATATTTTTTCTTCCATTCTTCTCAAATTGTCCCAGGAGGACCCTGGTTATGTCCCTGTTCTCATTTATCTCCACCCACACTTTATTTACCCTAAGGTTCTATTTTAACTTTTTTTGAGGGGGGGAGGAGATATTGAGAGCTTGGGATTTTCTGACCTACTCTGCCAGAATCCTCTCCTGAATATACATTCTTATTGTTTATTTAGTTTGGCATAGGAATAAAAACAGCATTTTAAATTATAACCCTCTAAAAGTCTAATGGGATACTTTGAGAGATGTGGGATTTCCCCAGATTCCTTTAGCATAAAGGTAAGACTGGATACTCACTGAAGTCCCTTCTTGATTTTGGGATTATAATATTCAAGATTTGTTTGAGGGTACTGGGAAACTGTGTGTGACTTGCCTAGCATATGTGGCAGCGTCATGAATATGCACAAACATAAATATGTACATATATATTGATAAAGTGTTTATTCATCTAACTAGTTGTTTGTATTACAAAATTAACTCAATTTCCGTGTGATAGTCCTTAAAGCATTTTTTTCAAATAGGTATCACCACAACAGCTATAAGTAGAGTAAATTTAACAGGATCTTATCCAAGTTCTCACAAATGACTGGTAATATGCTTCTTCTTGGGATAGGAACTAATGTATTTTTAGCAAGGAATGATCCAGAGACCAACCACTTTATGTCTCAAGTCACTCAGTTCTCTGATCACTTTGAATTTTATTTAAAAATAATGTGGTGTGGTGTTGGGAGATAAAAGAACCTGCTTGTGTCATTGTTTGAACTCCCAAAACTAAACCAAATTATTTTTAATTAAATAATTTTTTTTTTTAGTTTTCTACCTTCATTTCCATAAGCTTTTGAGTTTTGAATCTCAATCTGCCTGCCCTCTCCCTTCCCCAAGACGGCATGTGATATGATAAAGGCTCTTCATATACATTCTTTTTAAACATGTTTCCACATTAATAATGTAGTATTGCATTCTCAAGAAAAGCAAATTTGCAGGCACAACAACACTATAATCTGGCATTTATACAATGTTTTCAGTTTTACAAAGCACTTTTCTTTTTTTTAATGTTTTGGTCTTTATAAATCTGTTTACTTTTAATTTACAATATTCATTTCCACAGTTCCTTGATATTTAAATTTTCTTTATCTGCCCCCCTGCCCCCATGGTGCAATCAAAGAAGTATAGTATCTACAAATACTTTCACATTAGACATTAGTCAGGTTATAAAGAAGGATTGTATCAGATGGAAGAAATAATGGGGAAAAGGAAACAAAACCAAACAAGAAAAAGAAAAAAAGCAGGTAGTTTCCTTCAATCTGGATTCAAACTCAGTTCTTTCTCTGGATATAGACATCTATATCAATCATGAGATATTTGGGGTTGACTTAATTCCCTGAATTCCTGAGAAGACTACAGTCTATCAAAGTTGGTTGTCACACATACATTGTGTCTATAATTGTGTACAAATTTCTCCTGGATCTACTCTTCTCACTCACCATCTGTTCGTATAAGCCTCTCCAGGTAGATATGAAGTCCATCTGCTCCTCATTTCTTATAGCACAATAGTATTCCATGACATGCATATACCACAAATTGTATAGCCATTCCCCAATTGATGGGGAACCCCTTAATTTCCAATTCTTTGCCACCACAAAAAGAACTGGTTTTAAATATTTTTGTACATATGGGTCTTCCTTCCACTTATATGATCTCTTTAGGATACAGCCCTAGTGTGGTAATGCTGGGTCAAAGGGTATGAAATTATTTATAGCCCTTTGGGCATAATTCCAGATTGCTTTCCAGAATGGTTGGAGCAGTTCACAGCTTGACCCGCAATGCATTAGTGTTCCTATTTGCCCATATCCTTTCCAGCATTTGTCATCTTCCAGTTTTGTCATCTTAGCCAATCTTACTGGGGAGATGTGGTACCTCAGAGTTGTTTTGATTTGCATTTCTCTAATCAATAGTGATTTAGAGCATTTTTTCATATTTTTAATTTCATCCTCTGAAAAATCCTGTTCATATCTTTGATGATTTATCAATTGGGGAATGACTTGTATTCTTATAGATTTGACTCAGTTCTCTGTATATTTTAGAAATGAATCATTTATAAGAGACATAGTTTGTAAAAAACATTTTTTCACACTTTTCCACTTCCCTCCTAATCATGTTTACATTGGATTAGTGTGTAAAGATGCTTTTCAATTTAATGTAATCAAAACTATTCATTTTGTATTTTATAATGCTCTATAATTCTTATTGATTACAAAGTCTTCCCTCACCAAATATATGACAGGTAAATTATTTCTTGCCTTCCCAGATTGCTTACAGTAACAGCCTTTGTACCTAGATCATGCGCCCATTTAGACTTGACTTTGGTATATGGTGTTAGATAATGGTCCATGCCCAGTTTCAGCCATAATATATTCTAGTTTCCACAGCAGTTTTTGTCAAATAGTGCATTCTTATCCCTAAACCTGGGGTCTTTGGATTTATCAAACAGTAGATTACTATAGTCATTGACTGCTGAGCCTCTTGTACCCAATCTATTCAATTGACCCACTACTCTATCCCTCAGCCAATACCAAGTAGATTTGAGGACTGCTGCTTTATAGTACAGATTAAAATCTGGTATAGCTAGTCCACCTTCCCCAGCATTTCTTTTCATTAATTCCCTTGATATTGTGGAACTTTTGTTCTTCCAAATGAATTTTGTTACTGTTTTTTCTAGCTCTATAAATTAACTCTTTGGTAAAATGATAGGTATGGCACTAAATATATAATTTAGTTTGGGTAAAATTGTCATTTTCATTATATTAGCTCGACCCAGCCATTAGCAGTTGATGTCTTTTCAATTAGGTAGATATGACTTTATTTGTGTGAAAAGTGTTTTGTAGTTGTGTTCATATACATCCTGGGTTTTGGCAGGTAGATCCCCAAATATTTTATAATGTCTGCAGTCACTTCAAATGGGATTTCTCTTTCTATCTTTTGCTGTTGAGTTTCATTAGAGATATACAGGAATGCTGAGGATTTATGTGGGTTTATTTTATATCCTGCAACTTTGCCAAATTTATTTATTGTCTCAAGTAGTTTTTTTTTTACTTGATTTTCTAGGATTCTCTAAGTATATCATCATATCGTCTGCAATGAGTGATAACTGGTTCTCTTCTTTGCCTAATATGATTGCTTTGATTTCCTTTTCTTCTCTAATTGCTACTGCTAACATTTGTAGTACCAGATGGAATAAGAGGGATGCTAGTGCACATACTTGTTTCACCCCTGATCTTATTGGAAATGCTTCTAGCTTATCCCCATTACATGTAATACTTGTTGATGGCTTTAAATAGATGCTACCTATTATTTTAAGGAAGGCTCCATTTATTCCTATACTTTCTAATGTTTTTAGTAGGTATGGATGTTGTATTTTGTCAAAAGCCTTTTTTGCATCTCTGGAGATAATCATGTGGGTTTTGCTAGATTTATTGTTGATATGGTCAATTATTCTGATGGTTTTCATAATATTAAACCATCCTTGCATTCTGGGAATAAATCCTACTGGATCAAAATGTATTATTTTTGTGGTAAATTGCTATAGTCTATTGGCTAATATTTTATTTAAAATTTTTGGATGTATATTCATCAGGGAAATTGGTCTATAATTCCCCTTCTCTTTTTTTTCTCTTCCAGATTTAGGTGTCAGTACCATATTTGTGTCATAAAAAGAATTTGGTAGGTCTCCTTCACTAATTTTCCCAAAGAGTTTATAGAGTATTGGAATCAATTGTTCTTTAAATATTTGATAGAATTCACTAGTAAATTCATCTGGCCCCAAAGATTTTTTCCTAGGGAGTTCACTGATAATTTGTTAAATTTCTTTTTCTGAGATGGGGTTATTTAAGTAATTTATTTCCTCTTCAGTTAATCTGGGAAACTTATATCTTTGTAAATAATCATCCATTTCACTAAGATTGTCAAATTTATGTGCATACAATTGGGCAAAATAATTCTTAATTATTGTTCCGATTTCTTCTTCATTCATGGTAGATTCGCCCTTTTCATTTTTAATACTTGTAATTTGCTTTTCTTCTTTCTTTTTATTTTATCATATTAACTAAGAATCTATCAATTTTATTTGTTTTTCATAAAACCAACTCTTAATTTTATTTATTAATTAAATAGTTTTCTTAATTTCAGTTTTATTAATCTCTCCTTTAGTTTTCAGTATTTCTAATTTAGTATTTAATTGGGGATTTTAAATTTGTTTTTTTTTCTAGCTTTTTCAAGGCCATGCCCAATTCAGTGACCTCCCTTTTCTCTAATTTATTCATGTATGCACTCAGGGATATAAAACTTCCCCTATGAACCAACTTTGCTTGCATTCCATAAACTTTGGTGTGTTGTCTCATTATTGTTATTCTCTTGAATGAAGTTACTGTTTGTTTCTATGATTTCTTGTTTGACCCACTCATTCTTTAGGATTAAATAATTTAGTTTCCAATCAGTTTTTAATCTATCTTTCCATGGCCGTTTATCGCATATGATTTTTATTGCATCATGATCTGAGAATGATGCATTTGATATTTCTACCTTTCTGCAATGAATTGTGAGGTTTTTGTGTCGTAGTACATGGTTGATTTTTGTGTATGTGCCATGTACCACTGAGAAGAAGGTATATACCTTTTTATACCCATTCATTTTTCTCCAGAGATCTATCATACCTACCCTCTCTAAAAATCTATTCACCTTCTTAATTCCTTTCTCATTTATTTTGAGGTTGGATTTATCAAGTTCAGAGAGCGGGAGATAGCGGTCCCCCACGAGCATAATTTTGCTATCCATTTCTTCCTCTGATTCCCTTACCTTATTTTCTGGGAATTTGGAGGCTATACCACTTGGTGCATATATGTTAAGTAATGATATTGCTTCATTCTTTATGGTGACTTTTAGCAGGATAGCATTTCCTTCCTTATCTCTTTTAATTAGATCAATTTTGGTTTTACTTTATCTGAGATAAGGATTGTTAACCCCGCTTTTATTATTTTAGCTGAGGTGTGATATATTTTACTCCAAAGTTTTACCTTTACCCTGTGTGTATCCCTCTGTTTCAGATGGGTTTCTTGTAACCAGAATATTGTAGGATTATGGTTTTTAATCCATTCTGCTGTCCAACTCTGTTTTATGGGAAGGTTCATTTCATTCACATTCAGTTATGATAAATATCTATTTCTTTCCCTCCATCTTATTCCCTCCCTTGTTTATGCTTATATTTTTCTCCCCTTCTCCCTTCCCATCCTTAAGAGTTTTCTTTTTGACCACCACCTCCCTCAGTATTCCTGTCTTATTAGCTCCTTCCCCTTTCTCCTCCCCTTGCCCCTCACTTCTTCCCTCCCTTCTAACCAGGCTCTCCCTTTCCTAGGCCTTTCCCCCTCCTACTGCCTGCAGGATATTTTTATACTTAATGTAGTATGTTATTTCTTCTTCCCACCAAGAGTGACAGGAAGAAATCTCATGCAAAGCTCCCCTCCCTCCCCTCTTTCCCTCTATTATGATATATTTTATGTATTTTCTCTATAGAGCTCTCTGCTTAACTGGTTGTGTTATTCCCTTCTTGTATCAGAACCAATGAGGAAAAGCTCATATAATACTCATCTCCCTCCCTTGTTTCCTTCTGCTATATTGATTTTAATGCCTCTTTTTGTGGCATAATTTACCTCTTTCCACTTCATTCAATCCTCTTCTTCCATTGCAGTTCCTTTGTAGCCCTTAATAAGTTTTCTATTAATTGTCATTTTGTGTAATATATACTCATACCCTCTACTTGTCTATAAATAGTTTGCTCTTATTAAATAATGGTGTGTGTGTGTGTGTGTGTGTGTGTGTGTGTGTGTGTTTTCATTGTTTACCTTTCTATGTCTCTCTTGCATCTCTTAATTGGAGGTTGAATTTTCCATTGAGCTCTGGCTTTTTCATCAGGAAGGTCTGGAAATCCGTTATATTGTTGAATGACCATCCCCTTACCCAGAAGAATATGTTCAGTTTTGCTAGGTAGGTAATCCTTGGTTGTAACCCGAGCTCTTTTGCCTTGCAAAAAAATTGTCTTCCACTTCCTCCAGTCTTTCAATGAAGAGGCTGCCAAATCCTTTGAGATTCTCACTGTGGTTCCTCAATATTTGAATTGTTTCTTTCTGGCCACTTGAAGTATTTTCTCTTTTACCTGATAGTTCTGGAGTTTAGCCAAAATATTTTGAGTACTTTTCAGTTTGGGATCTCCTTCACAAGGTGTCTGGTGGATTCTCTTGATTTCTATTTTACCCTCAGGTTCTAGTATCTCAGGGCAGTTTTCCTTGATGAGCTCTTGGAGGATGTTGTCTAGGCTCATTTTTTCTTCATGATTTTCTGGTAGAAAATATAGAAAATAGAATATCAAGAACTGTTGGATCAGTCTCACATCTTGGTCTCTGGCAGCTGTCATGTAATTACTCCTCTGAAACAGGAAAATCTTTTCTTGATGTATACAGAATACACACACACACACACACACACACACACATATATGTGTATATATATATATATATATATATATATATATATATATATATATATATATATATATATATATATATATATATATATATATATTTTTAAGTCCAGTACTTAAAAAAGTAAATCATATGCAAAGGTAAAGGACTGTCATTTTAAGGAGAAAAATGGCCTTGTCACATCTGAAAATCATTTTTTTTATTCTTTCCTCACTCTTACAAAAGTTAAGAATTTATCTTGGATGTTAACTTAAAAGACACACTATGGATAATAAAACAAGCAAAACTCTGGTTTCCCAATATAAAAAGAAAAAAAAAGCTAGTGGCAGAAAGCTACAAACCAAAGAAGAAAGAGAATTTTTAGAACTTCCAGTTTCAGCTAGAAAGAAAATCCCTAAACAGTCCCTGCCTAGGAGCCAATTAAAACTTTCCGATTCTTTTCAAAGAGAACTATAGACCCATGAAGTACAAATTCCATCAATGATACTAGTTCAATATAAGGAGGGAGACTAAGGGTTTTACAAGGGGAAAATTCATATATCAAAATTTAAATGTTAGGCAAAAAAGCATAGGACACAAATATACGATGAGTAGAACCAGAAAAGGGATTTAATTCTACACTTGAATAATTGACTTATTTTGATATTATTTTACAATGCTGTTTTGCTCATTGTCCCGATGTTCAGCTTTTTGAGTTCATTGTGGATAAATATTATATATTGATCTTGGATGATGCTATAACTTGCCAGGGCATACTGACACAATGTTTGCATTCTGAAATTATCAAAACATTCATCAAATAAATAGGCAAGGATCTCTGTCTGGGGTGGCCTTCTGAATGCCCAAATAGGAAATAATTATATTTTGGACTAGACTCATTCTTTGTCTTAATTTCCTATTTCTGATGGAATGATTACTATAATTCTGATCACTCAGATTTTCAACATTGAGTTATCCTTAATTCTTCCCTCTCTCAAATTCCACATTCAATTAGTAGTCAAGTTTTAATGATTTTGCTTTCACAAAATTTCTCACATTTCTTTCCTTTCTCTTCATACACCCATCACCCTGATTCAGAACCTTATCACCTCTTGCCTGGGATATTGCAATAGCCTCTTTTTTGTCTCCATTTCTCAAGATTCTCTTCATTTCAATTTATCTCCAACCCAGGGACCAAAATTACTACCCTAAACCACATTTGAATTATGTCAATCCACATTACCTGAATCAAAATAATTGGTGACTTATTATTACCCCTAGGATCAAAAGACTCTATTTGGCATTTAAAACCCTTTACAATCTGGCCTTATCCTACCTTTCTATGCTCATCACACATTATTTTCATTAATGCACACTAGAAAGGCTAGAGAAAGCTTCTTTGGCTTGAACACTAAGATGGATCTCTTTTTTTTTAACAGATGCTTTATTAACTTCTGGTTTACATCATTCATTTCCACTGGATTTTGAGTTACAATTTTTCCCCATTTTTCCCTTACCCACCACTCCAGAATAGCAGTCCCACAAGATATCCCCTCACCCAATTTGCTCTCTCCCATAACCCCTTTTCAACATTACCATTAGGGCAAGGTGAATCTCTGTGCCCCAGTGACTGCACATCTATTTTCCCAAGTATATGCAAAATAGTATTAATAATAGTATATATATATATATATATTGAAACATTTAATTTTAAAACTTCGAATTTCAGATCCATTCCCTTCCTCTGTTGTCACCCACTCCCTCTGGGAAGATAAGCAATTCAGTATCTGTTGTACATGTATAGCTATGCAAAACATTACCATAGTAGATGTATTGCAAAAGACTGGCTATGTTTCCCTCCCACCCATCCCACCCCCCACCTGGTCCATTCCCTACTTTGATCCTGTCCCTCTTCAAAAGTGCATACTTCCAACCTCCCCTCCCCCCAGACTGCCCTCCGCTCCATCACCCCTCCTCTCATCCCCCTTCCCCCTACTTTCCTGCAGGGTGAGAGATCCCATTTAGTATGTATATCATTCTCTCCCTGAGCCAAATTCAATGAGAATATGGTTTTGCCTCTTTCCTTTCCTGTTCTTCTCTTCCCCTGCAACTACTTTCCCTTGCCTCTTCTAAATGAGATAGTTTACCCTACCCTGTCTCTCCCCATCTCCTCTTGCCACTTTCCTCTCTTACCTCTTAACTTCACCCCTTAAGTATCATACCTTCCCACCAAATTCAACCTGTGCCCTCTATCCATGTATAACTGTAAACATATAAGATGGATCTCTTGAATCATGATGACAAATTTGCATTCTATCCCTTAAAGAGGAGACTGCACCTCTTATGTTACTGGTTGCTTCTCCACTTTTGATCTTAATTTATTTTTTTTCTTTTTACCTCCCTTTGTTAAGACAACTTTCCTTCAAGATTCAGCTCAAATATCACCTTCTGCTGGATGCCATGCTCACCTATATTGCCCACCTGTTTCTGGCTTCAAAAAAAATATGATCTTATCACTTTTGCATGAGCTTTATTACTACATATAAACACATGTACATGTACATGTTGTTTCACTAATCCATAAGTTCCATTAGGTCGGCAATTGTATTACTTTTATCTTTGTGTCTTTATCATCTAGGGTCATGACTGGATCAGAAGTATTCTAACTGACTGTTATTTTTATGTAAAGATAAAAGTGCTATGATTTTAATCAAGTTTCTGCAAAGTCAATCAGGCCAATCCAAAATTTCATTCATGCAATGCAGATGTTTTTTTTAAATAGATATGATATTAGATAATTTCAAGGAATGAAATTAAGTTCATTTGCTCAGGGATGCTACATGAACCAACATTTAATTCAACAAATATTTCTTATCCTCAAAAAGTATTCATTCTGCTTGAAAATCTACATTTTCAATTTAATAATCAATATTAATCATCTACTATGTTAAATGCACTATACTAAAACCTGGGATACAAAGAAGAAATTGAAATTACTCCAACCTCTAAGAGCATGCAAATCTATTATCCATCTGGTCATTAAAGTTAATTATGATTTGCTTGCTTTAGGTTACAGTATAGTCTGGTTAATTATGGAAGTTGGCATGGAGGTATACTGATCAGGAAAGAACAATCACTTTCAATTCTGCAAGTAATTCTTCTTCAACAGTTTCATGTATTACATGGCAAACCCCAGCACCTGATAGTAAAATGGAACTAATGATCTACCTATGCCCTGCCCTAATTTAACTGTCCAGTACTTTAACCAAATTTCAAAAAAACATCAATCCTATGATCTTGTAGTTCTTCTCTAGAGTTCATTTCTTGTACTCACTTCCAAATAAAAAGAAACATCAGAACTATACACTTCATGGGCCTACTTTATGGAGGAAATCAATCTTAGGTATAATTCATAATTTTATTAAACTATGATATTTGGTGCATATATAATAGTAATAACTTTTCTGTTGTCCATAGTACTTTTAAACAAAATGTAATATCATCATTTGTATTTCTTGGTAGTATAGATTTCTATTCGTACCTCATCTGAAATTTTTTTTCGCTAGCTGCTTATTATACTCACTTCAGTAATTGATTTTGTTCCATCATGTCAGTTTTCACTCAACACAAGGCTATATTTTACATGTTTCTTTTATGTAACAAATTTTAGCATTGTTCTGTTTTGATCCATGACTATTCTCTTTTTATTGAGAAATTTAATCCATTCATTCTTATTAATATAAACATTTTTATATTATTCCCATTATTAAAGTCTTTATATTCTTGTCTCCCCATCTTCCCCTATCAGAATTTAATCTCCATGGTTTGTTTTTATCCATCACAGTCTTCTTTCATTTGTTTTCATATCACCTTGTAGCCTTCCCATTTCCATATTTATATTTATATCCTTTCTCTATCCTTTTAGCTCTGTTCCTTTCCCTTACTCATTGTCTCTATCACCATCTCTGTCTTAAACCTGAAATGATGGTATGATAAATTTACAGATGAAAGAAACATATATCAAAAAAGGAACTTCAAAATTTTCTGGAAAGAATAACAGACCTTCAAAAATCCAACATGATACAAATCATTGCATTCAGTATATGGCCATATCTAAAAAGTGAATAAGCAAAAATGTTTTCTTTTTTTGACATTGAAACAACTTGTTCTTCAATAGAAATCAGTAAACAGCTGATTCAACCAGGATAACCTAAACATAATTATTTGTTGATCTGAACTGACCTGAATGTAATATGTATATTTGCTTTAAAATAATCACAAGGGGTGTACCATCTATTACCAATCAACCTACATAAATGTCGTAGTAGAATATATTTTAATATTCCTTCCAACAAATTTCATTTCATTTAATGCAAGTATTTTGATTCCTTTCGTTGTGAATCCCCATCCCCAAAACAATATTACTTTGTATGTATTTTATATTGATTCATCTATAGTATGTTGTTTTCCACTATAGTGGAATTTTGGGTCTTTGAGGGCAGAGACTATATTTTGAATTCATTGTTTATATCCCTAGGGCCCAGCATGAAGTATGTCACATTTTGTGTGCTTGATAAATCCCCAATGAATTGGATTGAACTGAATTGACTCTATGATACTTTCTTTTACTTAAGTCTAATTTTAGGTTTAAAAATAAAGACTATAACTAGATATTATAAATGACATAATTTTTAAAGGATGTGTTTCTTCCCTTACGCATATAGAAGCATACTAACTGACCAATATTAAGATCCATTTCTGCTTCATGATTGTGTAGAAATACATGGAACTTTCAAATAGTAAACAATATCTATGTAAAACCAAGAGAAAACTTTAAAATAAGAAAATTGAGGCTTTTCCCATCAGTTATAGGATAAAATGTGGAGGTCCATTATCACCACTGCTATTTAACTTTCTCCTAAA
Source organism: Gymnobelideus leadbeateri (assembly GCA_011680675.1). Classification (NCBI taxonomy): domain Eukaryota; kingdom Metazoa; phylum Chordata; class Mammalia; order Diprotodontia; family Petauridae; genus Gymnobelideus; species Gymnobelideus leadbeateri. Next base: position 372,625 of record WOXC01008627.1, on the reverse strand, counting down.
AACACTTGAGATAGGAATTAAAAAGAAAGGGAGAATGAAATAATTAGTCTTGGATAGGAGGAAACAAATTCTTTTGCAGAAGTTATGATGATTTACATAAAAATTAGACCACCAATATTAATCTAACAAGTCATCAAATTGGTGGGATATAGGGGCGGCTAGGTGACACAATGAGTAGAGTGCCGGCCCTGGAGTCAGAAGGACCTGATTTCAGATCCGGCCTCAGACACTTAATGCACACACAAACAGAAACCTAGCCATGTGACCTTTGGCAAGTTACTTAACCCCCATTGCCCTCCAAAAAAAAGTGGTGGGGTATAAAATAAGTATACACACAAGGACAGAAAGGGAGGGAAGGAGAGAGAGAGAGAGAGAGAGAGAGAGAGAGAGAGAGAGAGAGAGAGAGAGAGAGAGAGAGATTGAGACACAGATACAGAAAGACAGAAAGAGACAGAGACAGAGACAGACAGACAGGCAGACAGACACAGAGACAGACAGACAGAGACAGAGACAGAGATAGAGACAGAGAGAAAGTGTCAACATTCTTGTATATTACTAAAAATAAACCCAGGGAGAAGAACTAGGAAAAGAGCTTCTATTCAAAATAACTACAGAGTATCTAACATTTCAGAAAGTGACTTCCTTAATATACTCAAGAATTATAAGTCCAACCATTTTGAGAAATAGCTCTAAATAATTTTGAAAAATATTAATTTTTTTATGGGGAGATGAGATAATATAACAAAATGGCATTTCTACCTAAAAAAGATAATTTCCCCCAATGACATATTGATCAAACTACCAAATGATTATTTCACAGAACTAGAATAATAATAATGAGGATCATTATTATTATATTTATATGGAAAAACAAACATATAGGAATTTCAAGAGAAATAATAATAGAAGTAAGATGGAAAGAGACCTACAAGTCCTGGATAAAAATCTGTATCACACAGCAGTTATCATTAAGTTAATTTGTACTAAACAATAAAGAATTCAATTGATAAAACAAATTAGGACTATAACACATAGGAAAAAACCCACAAAATACACCACAACTAGAAAAGTGATTAATTTGTTATTAAATAATTCATAGAAAATATCACAGAAGGTAAGATGGAAAAGTTTTATTATGAAAAAATTTGTACATTTTTGTAGAAGATCTAGTAAAGTTAAATTTAAAAAGGAAATATTACCTTGAAAAATATTTGCATGTTTCATTAATAAAAGTATTATAACTAATAAACATAAGGGAACTGATTCAAACATATACATAAATTTTTAGGTCACTAGAAATTTTCCCCAATATTCCTCCTCCCTCCTACTTCTAGAAAGATATTCCATATAAAAAATAGTATTTTAAAAAAGGGAAAAAACCCAAAACAATTAATGAATAAAAGTGATAAATAGAAAAATTCTGTAACTTTATGCAATATTCCAAAAACATAATATTCCCACCTCTATAAAGGCATATGAAGTTTATGTGGTTCCATATCTCTTCCTTCAAGCTGTGCTTTTTTTCATAATTTTGCAACATTCACTTTTGTTATTTTTTGTGACTATTCTATATATTTCTTTGTCATAATTATGTATATTGTTGTTTTGGTCCTGTATACCTCACTCTGCTAAAGATCTTGTAAAGACCATCATGCTTTTATATATTAAAAATGTTCTGGGGGTGGAGAGCCAAATGGCAGAGTAGAAACAGCACTTCCATGGTGCTCCAGCCCACATGACTTCAAAATTATGTAAAAGGGGGACTCTGAACAACCTCTGGAGCTCCAGGAACCATAGAATGACACAGAGAACCTAACCTCCTGCTGAGGACAGCCCAGCAGTCTGGTGGGGAGTAGCCAGCACAGCACTCTAGCAGCTGACAGGGCAGAACTCTGGGAGCTGAGCCAAGGACTGACTGAGTCTGAGGTTTTAGCCCCAGGCACCTGCTCCAGCACACCCCAGAACACCAGCAGCTGTGGCTTTTGCAGAATTTCCAACACAAAGTTAGAGGTTAGTGCCCTGATTAGGGACCAGTATTTGGGAGCTTGTCAGCTTCTTCCCCTGGGGGCTAAAAGCCTCTGAGGAGACACTGGATGGCCACCATTTTGCAGCTTCAGTTGAAGATTCAGCTCCTGGCCTGTGAACTGAAGGGGGATCCAGCGATCAGTCTGGGGGGGGGGGGGCGGTAATTGATCTGGCTTTAAGCTGCCTGGATCTGTATTGGGGTCTGGGTTGGAGGTCTGGGGGTGTGTCCAGCTTGCCAGAGTGTGTGGGGGCTTCAGGGAGGGCAGCCAACTAATATCTCCAGCAGTTGAGAAGACCCCAGTGTTTGGGAGAGAAACTCCCCTGTCTGGTGGCAGATTCCTACTGTGGCAACAAGCCTAAAAGTGAAGTAATTAAGTGGCAACATGCCTAGGCAAAGGAAACAAAATAAAGAGAAAAATGCAACATTAGACTCCTATTTTGGGGGCAAAGAGGATCGAAGCATGGAAAAGGAGGAGGACGGTGAGGTAGGAACTCCAACACCAAAACCCTCAAATGAAAATGCAATCGAGTAACAGGCCATAGAGGACCTTAAGAAGGATTTTAAAAACCAAATAAGAGAAGTGGAGGAAAAATTGGGAAGAGAAATGAGAAGCATGCAGGAAAAGTATGAAATAAGAGTCAATAGCCTGACTGAGGAAAATACCTTAAAAATAGACTAACTCAAGTTGCATAAGAGGTTCAAAAGGGCAATAAGGAGAAGAATGCCTTAAAAAAGCCAAATTTGCCGGATGGAAAAAGAATCTCAACAGCTCACTGAGGATATTCATTCCTTCAGAAATAGACTAGAGCAAATGGAAGCTAGTGACTTTATGAGAAATCAAGATGCTCTTAAACAGATCCAAGCAATTGAAAGAATAGAAGGCAATGTGAAACATCTCATGGGAAAAACCACTGACCTGGAAAATAGATTCTGGAGAGATAATTTGAAAATTATTGGACTACCTGAAAGCCATGATCAAAGAAAGAACCTTGAAATCATTCTTGAAGAAATTCTCAAGGATATTTGCCCTGATATTTTAGACCCAGAGGGTGAAATAGAAGTTGAAAAAAATCCAGAGATCACCTCCTGAAAAAGATCCCAAAAAGAAATCTTCTAGGAATATTATAGCCATGTTCCAGCAGCCCCAGATCAAGAAGAAAATACTACAAGCAGCCAGGAAGAAACAATTTCAATATTGTGGAAACACAATCAGAATAGCATAGGACCTGGCAGCTTCTACACTAAGGGATTGAAGGGCATGGAATATGAAATTCCAGAGAGCAAAGGAGCTGGGATTAAAACCAAGAATCATCTACCCAGCAAAACTGAGTTTTGTTTCAGGGGAAATATGGTCATTCAGTGGAATAGAGGACTTCCAAGCATTCTTGAGGGAAAAAAAAAAAAAAAAACAGAGTTGAATAGAAAATTTGCCATTCAGACACAAGAAGAAAGAGGTAAATGAGAAGGTAAATAGGGAAAAGAAATCAAAAGGAAATTATCAAAGTTGAACCATTAATACACCTACATGGAAAAACAAAAACTGTGACTGATTAAACCTTTCTGAATATGAAAATAATTGAAGAAGTGTATATGGGCATATGAATACATATGTGAATGTGTGTATATATGTTTACAGGTATAAATGGATAGGGGGCACAGATCGAATTTGGTGGGAAGGGATGATACTTAAAGGGTGAAGTTAAGAGGTGAGAGAGGAATGTGGCAAGAGGAGATGGGGAGAGATAAGGTGGGGTAAACTATCTCATGTAGAAGAGGCAAGGGGACTTAGTTGCAGGGAAGGGGAAGAACAGGAAAAGAAAGAGGCAAAACCATATTCTCATTGAATTTGGCTCAGGGAGAGAATGATATACATACTAAATGGGATATCTCACCCTGCAGGAGAGTAGGGGGAAGGAGGATGGGGGGGGGTGATGGAGGGGAGTGCATTCTGGGGGGAGGGGAGGTTGGAAGTATGCACTTTTGAAGAGGGACAGGATCAAAGTAGGGAATGGACCAGGTAGGTAGTGGGATGGGTGGGAGGGAATTATAAGGAGCCTTTTTCAATATATCTACTATGGTGATGTTCTTCATATCTATGCATGTACAACATATACTGAATTGCTTATCTTCCTTGTGGGTGTGTGTGAGAAGGGATGAAGGGAATGTATCTGGGATTCGAAGTTTTAAAATTAAATGTTTCAAATAAATATAAATGGTTTTGTTAATACTATTTTGCATGTAACTGGGATATACGATGTGCAGGCATTGGAACACATAGATTCACCTTGTCCTAATGGAAAAGTCAAAGGAGGTATGGGAGAACAGATGGGAGAGAGCAGATTGGATGAGGGGATATCCGGAACTGCTGTTTTGGAGTTGTGGGTAGGGGAAAAAACGGGGAAAATCATAACTCAAAATCTGGTGGAAATGAATGATGTAAACCAGAAGTTAATAAAGAATTTGCAATAAAAAAAAACGTTCTTTGCTTGTTATAATAGAGTTATATTTCATTATATCTATTTCCTTAATGTATTAGCCATTTCCCAATTAATGGTTATCTATTTTGCTTCTAATTACTTGATGCCAGAATATGTGCTGTTGTAAATAATTAGGAATATTTGAAATTTGATATCTGTGAGCTCACTGAGGTTATAAACTAGTAGTAAGATTTCTGTATGAAAAGGTATGATCATTTTTATCACTATATATAAAAATTTCTTTTCAATAGTTATATTAATTTATAATTCTACCAACACTGCACTACTAGTTTACTTTTCTTCACACAAGCCCTGTAATACTATTTTCATGATTTGTTATCTTTACCAATTAACAGTATGTGAATTGAACTCTCACAATTGTTTTGGCATGTATTTCTCTTAAGGTTAGTGATTTGGAGCATTCTTTCATGTGCTAATTAAATATTTTTAATAGTTGATAATTCTTATTTTGAGAACTTTTTCTTCATATTTTGACCACTTATCCACTGGGAAATATCTTTTATTTACAATATGCTTGGGGTCATATACATACATACATACATACATATATACATACACACATAATATATACATGCATACGTATATACACATGCATATATGGATATGCATATACAAATGTGTATATTTATGCACAATCTATATTTGTATTGTATATATACATATATATTATGCATGCATGTATTATGTATTTGTGTAATGTGAGCAACAAACTTCATCATGTTATTGATCACACATATATGTATTTATCATATATATTATATATACATATATATTATTTTATTAGTTATCTGTATATCTTGTATAAGACATTTTCATATAAAGTATTTTTATTTTGTCATTCAAAAATCAAATATTTCCTTTGTATTTTGTCTTGCATCAATTTATTTTGTGTATAATTTTTGGTTCAATTTAATTAGTAATGTTTATTTTATCTTTTAAAATTACTTACATCCATTGTTTGTTTCAGAATAAATCTCCTTCCCATAGATAAGAAAGGTACATGATCTGGTGCTAGTAAATGGTTTTGATGTTTTCCAGTTTATGGTATATCTTTTTTTTTTTTTTAATTAATTTATTAGTTTAGTTTCAGTTGACAAGATTCAATTCCTTAGTTCCTTGATTTTCAAATTTCCTTTACTTCCCTCCCCCCTCCCCTCATGACATCATATAGTACAGTATAGGGTCTGCAAATGCATTCATATTAAACATTATTCCAATTACAAAGGCATATTGTAATAGGTGGGATGAAAGATGGTAAGGAAGAAGTACAACCAAACAATGAGAAGAACAAGATCATTTAGTTTGCTTCCATCAGGATTCAGGCTCAGTTCTTTCTAGTTATATCTCTGGATGGCACATTTCTCACTTTCTTGAGTAATTCGGGATTAACTTATATCACTGCATAGCTGAAAAGAGTCCAGTCTGTCATAGTTGGTCGTCACAGATATGGTATGTCTGTGATTGTATACAAATTTCTTCTGATTCTACTCTTCTCGCTCAGCATCAGTTTGTATAAGTCTCTCCAGGTAATTATGAAATCCGTCACCTCCTCGTTTCTTATAGCACAATAAAATTCCATTACATTCATATACCACAACTTGTTTAGCCATGGTATATCTTTGGTTATGGATAAGCTAATTCTCCTCTACTGATTTTCTTGACTTTGACATCATACCTTCTTTCTCTCCCCATCTCAACTTTATTTTTAGCTGCCTTTTTTAATACACTTTCCCCATGGAATGTGAACTACTTGAGGGCAGGGATTATATTTCTTCTTGCTTGGATTTATCTCTTAATTAATTAGAACAGTCTAGTACATTGGAAATATTTACAAAATGTTGGTCCTTATCTCTTCACTGAAGATTCATTTCTTTTCTAAGGCTTCTATCTTCATAATGTAGTATTTTTTATCTATAGATTACAAACTCCTTGAGGACAGATATTCTTCTGTCTCCTTTTGTATTCCCTGCACTTAGCTCAATGCCTGGAACATAATAAGTATCAAATATATACAAATAGACGTTGGAATTATTTTATTTTTGCTTTTTGGAAAGCAATTTGTGTTAAGTGAGTTGCCCAAGGTCACATGGCTATTTTTTGTATTAAGTGTCTGAGGCTGGATCCAAACCCAGGTCCTCCTAACTCCAGGGCCAGTGCTCTATTCACTGCACCATCAAGCCACCCCTGACACTGGGATTTTTAAAAATTAATTTAAGTGGTAGCAAAATTGTAATTTCTGCTTTTTTATTCCATAATACATAGCCAACTGTGTTCCAGACTATATCTTTATTTTTCATAAGATATATATATATATATATATATATATATATATATATATATATATGAACATTGGAACACATAGATTCACCTTGTCCTAATGGAAAAGTCAAAGGAGGTATGGGAGAACAGATGGGAGAGAGCAGGTTGGATGAGGGGATATCCGGAACTGCTATTTTGGAGTTGTGGGTAGGGGAAAAAACGGGGAAAATCATAACTCAAAATCTGGTGGAAATGAATGATGTAAACCAGAAGTTAATAAAGAATTTGCAATAAAAAAAAACGTTCTTCGCTTGTTATAATAGAGTTATATTTCATTATATCTATTTCCTTAATGTATTAGCCATTTCCCAATTAATGGTTATCTATTTTGCTTCTAATTACTTGATGCCAGAATATGTGCTGTTGTAAATAATTAGGAATATTTGAAATTTGATATCTGTGAGCTCACTGGGGTTATAAACTAGTAGTAAGATTTCTGTATGAAAAGGTATGATCATTTTTATCACTATATATATAAAAATTACTTTTCAATAGTTATATTAATTTATAATTCTACCAACACTGCACTACTAGTTTACTTTTCTTCCCACAAGCCCTGTAATACTATTTTCATGATTTGTTATCTTTACCAATTAACATATATATATATATATAACATACATATATATACATATATATGTGTGTATATATATATATATATATATATATATATATATATATATATATACACACACACATATACACATTTCTTGAAAATAACTAATTGTGGGGGATTTTGTTTTCTTATCCAATCTGTTACTTTTTCATTTTCTTAGATTATTTAATCCATTTACATTTAAAGTTATGAATTAGATTTATATTTTTCCTTTGTCTCTAATTTCACTTTTTTTGAAATAGTCTTATGTTTGTTTGTTTTTCTCCCTCGGTAAAAATATCACTTTTTCTCTTCTGTTATTTATGGTTACTCTATTTTAAAACAATTTTACCCATGGACTCTCTTCTCTAAATCAGTATCTTTAAACCTGCCCCCACTTTGTTTCTCAATTCCTTTCCAAAGATTTCTAGTGAGAGAAATTATCATTAAATAACAAATTATTGGGAAGATCTTTGACCTTGCCCAAAAATTTACTGTACATATGCCATTTTGTCTAGGTTGAATTGTTGCCACCACCCAACTTAAAAAAAAAAAAAAAAAACGTACAAAGAGATTCCAGAAGATTAAATCCAGTCCACTGGATTTTAGTCAGCCAGATCTACATAAAGGTGAACCCTCTTTTGTGTAGATTTCCCTAGGTAGGGAAAGAATGGATAAGAGATGAGTCTCAGCACAGCCAAGATGGCGGAGTAGAAACAGGACTTCCCTGCAGCTCCAGCTTCTGCCTACTCCAATACATGAAAAAAATGGCTGTAAACAAACTTTAGAGCTACAGAACACACAAAGTGACAGAGAGAAACAAATCTCCCACTGAAGGAAGCCAGACAGGCTGGGAGGAAGGATCCATAACAGGGTGTTGAGCGACCAGGGCAGTCCAGACTGAACTGTGATTTTCGCCCCAGGGCAGCCTCAACAACTGGTGGATAGAGCAGAATTCATGAGAGTAAATCACCAGGAGCTGCTGCAGTTTCCAGACTTCTCACTCCATAAATGCCAAAGACAAAGGAAAAGGTCAGTGTGGAACTTGGCTGGTCCAGGGAAGGATAAAAGAATACAGTCTGGCTGCTACACAAGAAGCAAGAAGCTGAAGAGTTGTGGCTGCTTCCAGAGCTCCTGGCCTGCAGATTGTATGGGGACCAAGTGACCAATCAGAGGTTAAGCACTCTTGCGGGGACCTGCTTGGATCCATATCATGGTCTTGGATGGTGTTCCTGGGGTGTTTGACCAGTGAGCCAGAGTGTGAGGTGGCAGTAGAGAGGGCACCCATCTAATAGCACCAGCAGCTGTGAGAAAACCCATCAATTTGGGACATATCTCTCTCCATTCTGGAAGCAGGATTCTACCAATGCAAAGAGCTCAAAAGTAAAGTGATTGGCTGCCAATATGAGAAAGCAGAGGAAGCAGAAACAGATGATAGAATCTTTTTTGGGGGGATAAAATGATCAAGGCATGGAGTGGGAGGAAGACATTGAAGTCAAAACCTCTGCATCAAAGCCCTCCATGAAAAATATGAACTGCTCACATGCCATAGAGAAGCTCAAGTAGAATTTTGAAAATTAAGCAAGAGAAGTAGAAGAAAAATGGGAAGGAAAATGAGAATGATACAAGAAAATCATGAAATGCTAGTCAACAGCCTGCTAAAGGAGAACCAAAAATATGCTGAAGCAAATAACACTTTAAAATATAGAATAATTCGAATAGAGAAATTGCCCCAAAATGCCAATGAGGAGAAGAATGCTTTAAAAAGCTGAATTTACCAGATGGAAAAGGAATTTCAAAAAGTCACTGAAAAGAATAATTCCTTCAAAATTAGATTGGAGTAATTGGAAGCTAATGACCTCATGAGAAATCAAGATACTATAAAACAGATCCAAACAAATGTAAAAATGGAAGGCAATGTGAAATACCTCATTGGAAAAACCACTGACCTGGAAAATAGATCCAGGAAAGATAATTTAAAATTATTGGATTACCGGAAAGCCATGATCAAAAAAAAAAAAAAGCCTAAACACCATCTTTCAAGAAATTCTCAAGCAAAATTGCCCTGATATTCTAGAACCAGAGGGCAAAATAGAAATTGAAAGAATTCACTGATCAACTCTTGAAAAAGATCTCAAAAAGAAAATCTCTAATAATATTATAGCCAAATTCCAGAGTTCCCAGTTCAAGGAGAAAATACTGCAAGAAGTCAGGAAGAAATAATTTGAGTATTGTGGAAACACAATCAGGATAACACAAAACCTAGCAGCTTCTACATTAAGGGATCAAAGGCCTTGGAACATGACATCCTAGAGTTAAAAGGAGCTAGGACTAAAACCAAGAATCACCTACCCAGCAAAACTGAATATAATGCTACTGGGGAAAATATGATCATTCAATGAAATAGAGGACTTTCAAGCATTCTTTATGAAAAAACCAGAGCTGAACAGAAAATTTGACTTTCAAATACAAGAAGCAAGAGTAGCATGGGAAAGCATACAGGAAAAAGAAAGTATAAGGAAGGTATTAAAGTTGAACTATTTATATTCCTACATGGAAAAACTATAATTTTAACTCATAAGACTTTTCTCCATATGAAGATAGCTGAATGGAATATATATATATATATATGTATGTATACATACATATACATGTATGTATAGGAGGATGTATGTATATAAAAATATATATGTGAGTGTAGTGATTTGTATGTTCATCTATACATAGACAGAGGGTACAGGATGAGTGGAAGAATATGAAGGAATGGTATCTAAAAATAAAATTAAGAGGCGAGATACAGATTTATTGGGACAAAAAGAATGTGAGTGATAGATTAGGCTAAATTATCTCATATAAAATTGGCAAGAGAGGCAGAGTCAAGATGGCAGAGAACTAACAGCACTTCTGAGGAGCTCTGGCCCACAGCAATACTAAATTTATGTAAAAGGGGACTCTGAACAAACTCTGGAGCTACAGAACCCACAAAATGACACAAAAAAGCTAACCTCCTTCTAAGGACAATCTGGCAGCCCAGCAGCCTGGCAGGGAGTGGACAGCACAGCACTCTGGGAGCCAAGACCAGGACCACATGAGTAGGATGTTTTATACCCAGGGCAGCCAGACCAACAACTGGCTGGAGGGACTCCAGAAGACCAGCAATTGTGGGGTTTCCAGAATTATCAACACATAGAGGCATAGGAAAAAGTGAGAGGTCAGTGCCCTATGGAATTTACTACTGCTTGTGAGAGCACTTTGGCCTCTTTCCATGGGGGCAAGAAGCTGCTAAGTATCCATGTCACAGGCTTCCATATAGCAGCTTCAGTTCCTGACCTGCAGACGGTTGGAGGATACATCGATCAGTCTGGGGGGTGGGGGAGTTGCTCTTGCTTTAACCTTCTCTAAATGGATTGCAGTCTGGGATGGAGGTCTTGGGGTGTATGACCAGCTTGGTAGAGCATGTGGAGGCTTCAGAGAGGGCACCAAACTAAAACCTACACCAGCTGAGAAAACCCCAACATTTGGGACAGAAGCTCCCCTGCCTGGTGTCAGAGTCCTACTGTGACAACAAGCACAAAAGTCAAGTAATTGAGTGGCAACATGCCTAGGCAAAGGAAACAAAATAAACAGAAAAATTCAACATTAGACTCCTATTTGGGGAGCAAAGTGGTTCGAAACATGGAACAGGAAGAGGACTGGGAGGTCAGAACTCTAGCACCAAAAGCCCCAAACGGAAATACGGGCCTGCTGAAAAAGATCCCAAAAAGAAAACCCCAAGGAATATTATAGCCAGGTTCTAGAATTCCCAGATCAAGGAGAAAATACTACAAGGAGTCAGGAAGAAACAATTTCAATACTGTGGAAACACAATCAGAACAGCTCAGTATCTTCCAGCTTCTATACTGAGGGATCAAAGGGCATGGAATATGATATTCCAGAGGTCAAAAGAGCTGGGATTAAAACCAAGAATCACCTACCCAGCAAAACTGAGTATCTTGTATCAGGGGAAAATATGGTCATTCAGTGGAATCAGGACTTTCAAGCATTCTTGAGGAAAAAACCGGTGTTGAATAGAAAATTTGACATTCAGACACAATAAGCAAGAGATGCTTGAGATGGTAATCAGGGAAAAGAAATCAAAAGGAACTGATCAAAGTTGAACTATTTACATTCCTACATGGAAAAACAATAACGGTAACTGATGAAACCTTTCTCAGTATGGAAATAGTTGAAGAAGGGTATATGAGCATATGAACACATATGTGAATGTGTGTGTATATATATTTACAGGTATACATGGATTGAGGGCACAGGTTGGATTTGGTGGGAAGGGATGATACTTAAGGGGTGAAGTTAAGAGGTGAGAAAGGAATGTGGCAAGAGGAGATGGGGAGAGACAGGGGGGTGGATAAGGCAAGAAGAGGCAAGGGGAAGTGGTTGCAGGGGAGGGGAAGAACAGGAAGGCAAAAAGGAAAAACCACATTCTCATTGAATTTGGCTCAGGGAGAGAATGACATACATACTAAATGGGATATCTCACCCTGCAGGAGAGTTGTGGGGAGGGGGATGAGAGGGGAAATGATGGAGGGAAGGGCATCCTGGGGGGAGAGGAGGTTGGAGGCACCCACTTTTGAAGAGGAACAGGAGAAAAGTAAGGAATGGACCAGGTGGGGGGTGGGATGGAAACACAGCAAGTCTTTTGCAATATATCTACTATGGTAATGATTTGCATAGCTAAACATGTTCAACATATACTGAATTGCTTAACTTCCCAGCAGGAGTGGGTGACAAGGGACAAAGGGAATGTATCTGAAATTCAAACTTTTAAAATTAAATGTTTCAAATGTATAGAAATACTATTATTATTTTTTTGTTATTTTTTTCCTTTATGATAAAAGATACATTGAAAATACAAAAGATTTATAAGAAAACATTAATACATATGTAAACTATAACCTATCATTTCTTTTTTTTTAAACAAATGCTTTATTAACTTCTGTTTTACATCATTCATTTCTGCCAGATTTTGAGTTACAATTATTTTCCCCCTGTTTTTCCCCTACCCACCCTCCCAGAATAGCAGTCCCACTGGATATCTCTTCCTCCAATCTGCTCTCTCCCATACGTTCTCACATACCCCCATCGACTTTTCCATTAGAGGAAGGTCAGTCTTTGTGTCCCAATGCCTGCACATCTTATCTCCCTATTACAAGCAAAAGAGTATTAATAATAGTATTTCTATATATTTGATACACTTAATGTTACGACCTCGAATTTCAGATCCATTTCCTTCCTCCCTTGTCACCCATTCCTTCTTGGGAGATAAGTAATTCAGTATATGTTGTACATGTCTAGCTATGCAAAACATTATCATGGTAGATATATTGTACAAGGCTGCTTATAATTCCCTCCCACTCATCCCACCCCCCACCTGGTCCATTCCCTACATGATCCTGTCCCTGTTCTATAGTGGGTACTTCCAACCTCCCCTCCCCCCAAGGATGCCCTCCCATCCATCATCCCTCCTCTCATCCCCCTTCCCCCTATCCTGCTGCAGGTTGAGATATCCCATTTAGTATGTATGTCATTTTCTCCCTGAACCAAATTCAATGTGAATGTGGTTTTGCCTTTTTAGCCTTCCTTATTCTCCCCCTCCTTTGCAACCACTTCCCCTTGCTTCTTCTACATGGGATAGTTTACCCTACCCTGTCTCTCCCCATCTCCTCTTGCCACTTTCCTCTCTCACCTCATAATTTCATCCCTTGAGTATTCTCCCTTCCCAACAAATTCAACCTATGCCCTCTATCCATATATAACTGTAACCATATACACACACATTCACATATGTATTCATATGACCACACCCCCTTCTTCCATTATTTTCATAGTGAGAAAGATATCATCAGTCACAGTTATTGCTTTTCCATATAGGAATGTAAATAGTTCAACTTTGATAAGTTCCTTTTGATTTCTTTTCCCTGATTACCTTCTCAGGCATCTCTTCCTTCTTGTGTCTGGATGTCAAATTTTCTATTCAACTCTGGTTTTTTCCTCAAGAATGCTTGAAAGTCCTCTATTCCACTGAATGACCATATTTTCCCCTGAAACAAAATACTCAGTTTTGCTGGGTAGGTGACCCTTGGGTTCATTCCCAGCTCTTTTGCCCTCTGGAATATCATATTCCATGCCCTTCGATCCCTCAGTGTAGAAGCTGCCAGGTCCTGGGCTATTCTGATTGTGTTTCCACAATATTGAAATTGTTTCTTCCTGGCTGCTTGTAGTATTTTCTCCTTGATCTGGGGATTCTGGAACCTGGCTATAATATTCCTGGGAGTTTTCTTTTTGGGATCTTTTTCAGGAGGTGATCTGTGGATTCTTTCAACCTCTATTTTGCCCTCTGGATCTAAAACATCAGGGCAATTTTCCTTAAGAATTTCTTGAAGGGTGATTTCTATGTTCTTTCTTTGACCATGGCTTTCAGGTAATCCAATAATTTTTAAATTGTCTCTCCTGGATCTATTTTCCAGGTCAGTGGTTTTTCCCATGAGATATTTCACATTGCCTTCTAATCTTTCATTTGTTTGGATCTGCTTAACAGCATCTTGATTTCTCATAAAGTCATTAGCTTTCATTTGCTCCAGTCTAAATCTGAAGGAATGAATCTCCTCAGTGAACTTTTGAGATTCTTTTCCATCTGGCAAATTCGACTTTTTAAGGCATTCTTCTCCTCAATGCCCTTTTGGGCCTCCTATGCCATTTGAGCTAGTCTATTTTTTAAGGTGTTGTTTTCCTCAGTCAGGCTGTTGACCCTCATTTCATACTTTTCCTGCATCCTTCTCATTTCTCTTTCCAATTTTTCCTCCACTTCTCTTATTTGATTTTTATAGTCCTTCTTAAGGTCCTCTATGGCCTGCAACCCATTCATGCTTTTCCCCTGGGGCTTTTGGAGCAGGACTTCTGACCTCACAGTCCTTTTCCCCCTCTATGCCCCCAAAATAGGAGTCTAGGGTTGCATTTTTCTGTTTCCTTTGCCTTGGCATGTTGCCACTTAATTGCTTGACTTTTGGGCTTGTTGGCACACTATGGTTTTAAGGCCAGATAGGGGAATTTTCATCCCGAACGTGTGGGGGGTACCTTCAATTTCTGGCAAGCTGTAAACCCACCCATGACTTCCACCCTAGATCACAATCCAGATTCAGGGAGGTTAAAGCAAGAGCGATTACCCCCCAAGACTGATCGCTGGATCTTCCTACAATTTGCAGGCTGGGAGCTAGAGCCGCCTCTGAAAACTACAAAATGGTGTGTCTCCTCAGAGGCTTCTAGCCCCCAGGGGAGGAAGCTGATGTGTTCCCCAAATATGGGTCCCATAGTCCATAGGACACTAACCTCTTACTTTGTCCTAGGCATGTCTATGTTGATAATTCTGGAGAAATACTATTATTAATACTATTTTTGCAACTAAGTGGGAGATAAGATGTACAAGCATTGGGGCACAGAGAGTCGCCTTGCCCTAATATAAAAGTCAAAGGAAGTATGGGAGAAGATATGGGAGAGAGCAGATTGGATGAGGGGATATACTGTGGACTGCTATTCTGGGGTGGTGGGTAGGGGAAAATGGGGGGAAATTGTAACTCAAAATCTTGTGGAAATGAATGATGTAAACCAGAAGTTAATAAAGCACTTGAAAAAAACAAAGAAAAAATATAACCCCCAGAGTGACCTGACCTTCAGCCTCATTTTCCTTTCTGAGTCCCAGAGTTGTATCTCTCACTACCTTCTGGACATGTCCACCTCAATGCCCATATAAAATATCAGTATCCCTCAAAATAAACCCCTCCTCCTGCTTTTCCCCTTTCCTCCAAAGCCACCTCCTCCCTACTTCCCTATAGTTCTTATTGCCATCCCACAAACATCTGATTCCTTAATCTTGCTATCCTTTCTCCCTCACCTGACATCCAATCCCTTGCCATGTCCTGTCTCTTTAATCTTTGTCATATCACTGAAACATGCTTCTTCCTATCTAAATATGTCAGTCCAAGCCTTCATTTCTTCATTTCTCGATTAATATAATGGTATCATAAATAGTCTTCATGCCCTCTCTCTCTCCATCCCTTCATGATAATGTGTGAGGGATCCCTGGAGCTCACCCTGATATTAAACCTTCTGTAAATAATATTGTGGCAAGACCTGGGTTTGAATTCAAATTCTAGTACTGATTCTTGTGTGACTCTGGTAAGTCATTTCATGAATATGATCCTCAACAAACTCCCCCATAAAATGACAACTCTGATCCTCTTACTCCATGCCTCACTGGGTTGTATTAGGAAAAATGCTTTGGAAACATGAACGTGCTTAGAAAATGAAAGTCCTTTGAGAGAAGGGCCAGTCTCCCTTTGGTGTGTGTGGCTGTTCCCAACTTCTACTATGTTGTTTGGCTCATTTTAGGGACTCAATAAATGTGTGTTGATTGATTGGTTAAAAAAAGAGAGAAAGAGATGAGTCTCTTTGTCTAAAACTGATTGTACTGAGTCATGTCCCCCAGCCCCTCATTAGAATTAGCCCACTTCTCATAACATTCCTTCTTCTCATTAAATGTTAACCAATCAGAGTTTATTGCCCTGCTTAGGAATACCCACTCTTCCAAGCAGATATAAGCATTAACTGGGATTCATGCAGGGTCTTTGGCCTTCAAGAATGCCAATGATGCCTTTTAATTGTGTAGGTCTAGTATAAAGCTGTTTCTAAAGTTTAAAAGATTGATATAATTAATAAAGTGATTGATTACCCAGAAATAATATCTCTCAAACTTTTTATACATCACAGTAGTTTTGATTAACCTACTTCCTTTTTTCCCCTACTTTTCTCTTGCCCTCTTTTTCTCACTTAAGTAATCAAGCAAAAATACCCTTTCTTCTCATGCTTTTTAATTAGTTTCATTTATTAGAATCTATTTTTTCACCTTTTTGCCTTTTTTTGAAAACACATTTTTCTTCATTTCATTTATTAGATCTCTTCCCATTCTGTGTAATCTAGAAATTAATATTTTGATTCATGTTTTTATACTCATTTGTTACTTATTATACTTATTTCCTTTGTCTCTAAATTCTCATGGAATTAAAGCTTCTAAGACATCTGTTTTAAAATCTATATTTTGAATATCATTTATTTTTAAAGAGATAGAAAGAAGTATTGGCCCATAATAAAAATTTTCCTGTCTCCTAGTAGATTATTTTTACTATTCCATTGTCTCGAGGATCATTTCCCTAACTTGCCATTTGATCTCTTTCATGGATCCATGACCTCTCACCTTTGTGAATAATAGTTGTCTGCAGTAGAGCTGATTTCCCTTACAAAGAAGCAGGATGTTGTGCTTCCCTGCCTGCTTTCCATGCCCACAGGATCTTCTGCCTCTTTAGATGTTGTCTTATTTCTTTTGTCTTGCAATATATTTTGGAGATCTTTGAATTCATTTAGATGTCTTAGAGACTGTATTTCTTTGTATTACTTTTATCTTCTTTGTTAGTTATCTATTTGTTCTCAATATTCTTAACTGATTTTTATTCCTTCTGTTATTTTTTCTTTTTTTTAATTCACCAACCCCTTTCCATTCCCTTGTAATTCCATTTCTTACTCTACCTTTGATGGAATATCCAACAGAGGTTATACCTCCAAGTTTTCTTGGTCATTTTTCTTGATAAGAATCCCAGCTTTCACTCCCCTCAGTGTCTACTCCCAGTATGTGGGAGAAGTAATGGGACAGAAATGGCTTCAGCTATATGCCAGTTTATTTGTTTGTTTGTTTGTTTTTCCTTGAGACTTGGTTTAGCCCTCCTATATACATTAATACCCTGTCCATGTTCTTTTTTTTTAAATTAATTTATTAGTTTAGTTTCAGTTAACAAGATTCAATTCCATAGTTCCTTGATTTTCAAATTTCCTTTACTTCCCTCCCTCCTCCCCTCATGACAGCATATAGTACAGTATAGGATCTGCAAATGCATTCATATTAAACATTATTCCAATTACAAAGGCATATTGTACTAGGTGGGATGAAAGATGGTAAGGAAGAAGTAAAACCAAACAATGAGAAGAACAAGATCATTTAGTTTGCCTCCATCAGGATTCAGGCTCAGTTCTTTCTAGTTATATCTCAGGATGGCGCATTTCTCACTTTCTTGAGTCATTCGGGATTAACTTATATCACTGCATTGCTGAAAAGAGTCCAGTCTGTCATAGTTGGTCGTCACAGATATGGTATGTCTGTGATTGTATACAAATTTCTTCTGATTCTACTCTTCTCGCTCAGCATCAGTTTGTATAAGTCTCTCCAGGTAATTATGAAATCCGTCACCTCCTCGTTTCTTATAGCACAATAAAATTCCATTACATTCATATACCACAACTTGTTTAGCCATTCCCCAATTGATGGGTACCCCTTTAGTTTCCAATTCTTTGCAACCACAAAAAGGGCTGCTAAAAATATTTTGTACATATGGTTCTTCCTCCCACTACTATGATCTCTTTGGGATATAACCCTAGAAGTGGTATGGCTGGGTCAAAGGGTATGAAATTATTTATAATCCTTTGGGCATAATTCCAGATTGCTCTCCAGAATGGTTGGATAAGTTCACAACTCCACCAGCAATGTATTAGCGTTCCAATTTGCCCACATCCTCTCCAACATTTGTCACTTTCTTGTTTTGTCATCTTAGCCAATCTGACTGGAGAGATGTGGTATCTCAGAGTTGTTTTGATTTGCACTATATATATATGCCTTCCCATTGTAGGGGAATGACTTGTATTCATATAGATTTGGCTCAATTCTCTATAAATTTTAGAAATGAGTCCTTTATCAGAGACACAAGTTGTAAAAATTCTTTTCTAATTTCCCACCTCCCTCTTGATCTTGGTTACATTGGCTTTGTTTGTGCAGAAGCTTTTCAATTTAATGTAATCAAAATTATCCATTTTGCATTTTATAATGCTCTCTAATTCTTGTTTGGTCCTAAAATCTTCCCCTCTCCACAGATCTGTCAGGTAAACGATTCCTTGCTTTCCCAAATTGCTTACAGTATCATCCTTTACACCTAGATCATGCACCCATTTAGACTTAATTTTGGTATATGGTGTTAGATAGTGATCTATACCCACTTTCTGCCATACTGTATTCCAGTTTTCCCAGCAGTTTCTTGTAAACATACATATGTACACACAAAAGATGTATGCAGAGTAGACAGTGATTCTTAATTAGAGTTCTGTAAGCTTTCAAATTTACCTCCAAACATACTTCGATAGAACTAGTTTTTTTTTTAATAATTGTATTTTGTGCATTTGAAATTGTTCTTCTGATAAGTGGTCCAGAATGCTAAAGGAGAGCGAGACAAAAAGAGAGAGAGAGAGAGAGAGAGAGAGAGAGAGAGAGAGAGAGAGAGAGAGAGAGAGAGAGAGAGAGTTAAGGACCCCTGCCTTAGAAAAGAAATTTTACAAATAAGTAACACAAGGAAAGACTTCATGCAAAAGATAGAGCTTTATTTATATCCTGAAGGAGGTCAGGTATTCTATGATACAGAAATGAACAAGAAGCACATTCTAAGAATGGAAGAGTATATGTATATATGCGTATATGTGTATGCATATGTGTGTATAGTGAAAAGTAGAAAGGAGCCTTGGTGAGAGCTACAAATGACATAATGGGGAGATTATATTTGAATTCAGTGATAATAGAGACGTTCTGGAGGTCACTGATTTGGCAAAAAATAAAAGTTCAACTTTTACTTTAGGAAAACCACTTGGCAAAGAGGAAAAAGAGTGGTATGAAGAAAGACTTGAGGTAGGGAGAACAATTAGAGGGTTCTTACTATAGTCTAAATGATGTGTAATGGGGGTCAAATGAGAGGAGTGGTTATATAAGTGGAAAGAATGGAGTGAATAATAAGAAAGTTATCATGAATATAGACATGACAAAGTTTAGCAATGGATTGGTTATTTGAAGTAAAAGTGAGGAATCAAGTATAATATGGATGGTATGAATGTGGGGGACTAAGAGGTTAGTGGTTCCTTTAACAATAATGAAGAAATTTGAAATAAAGGGAGAATTTTATAGGAATAATAGTTATATTTTAGGCAGGTGGTAATAAAGATGTTTGTTTTTGTTCATTTTTTCTTTAATTTATGTCCAAGTTTTCATCACCCCATTTGAGGTTTTCTTGGCAAAGATACTGGAGTGGTTTGCCACTTCCTTCTCCAGTTCCAGTTGCAGATGAAGAAACTGAGGCAAACAGGGATAAATGACTAGCAAGTGTACATGACTAGCAAGAGGTAGTAAGTGTCTGAGACCAGATTTGAACTCGGAAAAATGAGTCCTCCTGACTTGAGGTCAGGCACTTTATCACCTGTGCCAATCAGCTGACCAATGGAGATGTTTATAAGACATTTAATTTTTTGTGGGACATTTAATTCTTAATGTCTAATAAGTAGTTGGTCACGAGGGACAAGAACTCAGGAAAAAATCTAGTAATAGATACACAGACTGGGTACTCATATGGGTAGAAGAAATAACAGAACCCATAGGAGCTGATGAGATTACAGAATGAAATATTAAAGAGAGAAAAGCAAAGAGGCCTCACTCAGGACAAAGCCTCACTTTGTAATTACCCAGAGTTAGTGGGCACTTTAGATTCTACAAAGGCAACATAGAAAAGGACAGACTGGTAGGAGGAGAACAAAGTAAAAATAGTGTTGTAATGACCTGAAAAGAATCTAGGAGGAGAAAGTGAACAACAATGTCAAATACTACAGAGTAACCCAGAAATATGGGGGTTGAAAGTCATTAGATTCAGCAAAGCAATGAATTAATATGCATTTATTAATCACTATGTTCCAGCCACTGTGCTAAGTGTTGGAGATACAAAAAGAGGCAAAAGGCATTCCCTACACTAAAGAAACTTATAATCTAATTGAAACAATTAAGAAATAATAAATCAGGGCAGCTAGGTGGCACAGTGAGTAGAGCATCGGCCCTGGAGTCAGAAGGACCTGAGTTCAGATCCAGCCCCAGACACTTAAGGCACACACAAACAAAAACCTAGCCATGTGACCTTGGGCAAGTTACTTAACCCCAATTGCCCACCAAAAGGCAAAAGAAAAATAATAAAGTTCAGAAAATATTGACACAGTTGAATAATGCCAGAATTGCAAGATTGTCAAGTGTTTTGAAAAGAATGAGAAGAAATTGAGGCACTCAATATAGATAACTTTCAAGGAGTCTAACTGAGAATGAGGAAGAGGGGAAAAGATAGAATTATAGATATTAGAATTCATTAAAAACCAACTATATGCCAGTCATTGTGCTAAGCATTGAATGACTAGGTCAAATTAGGAATTTCTGAGCATAGGGAATAAATGCATGGACGTACTTGTGCCCAATATGAGAGCAGTCAGAAAATAAAGACATATTGCAAATAAGTAAATGAATGAAATAATTACTTAATGAAAAATTTTGTGTATACTATGGTCTAGGGACTGTGCTAAATATAGGTAGATATTGAAATTGCAAAAGCTCACCAATTAGAAGGCAAGGGACCCCAAGCTTAGGGGCCTTAGTATCTTTATCACTGTGATCCTCAGAGTTTTTATTAGTTTTCCACTTTCTTTCAGATCAATGAACTTTCTCTTTTTCTAGCCTGGGTGAGAGACTCCATGGTACTGCTTACAAATATGTCTAGCCTTCATGAAAGACTAGAGTGTATAAATGATAGTGGGATAAATCTATTAGAGAAAGTGAGGGGAAAAATTAAGGATTCATGTGGAAGAGCTGACCATCTCTTCATCAGAGACTAAAGAAAAAAAAGGAATGAGTTTTCAAAGGATGCTAATAGAGGTATATTAGATGAGGATAGAAGCCAGAGCTCCATTTCTGAAATAATGTAGTCAGCAGAGAAGGTATGGGAAGAGGAACAGTGAGAGTATAGAGGAGAGATAAAAAGATTTTGAACAAACAACTTTGAAAAAATTACAAAGAGCTTCTATCTAAAAGATATGGCAACAAGCTGACACAGTGGATAGAGCACAGGGCCTGGAGTTAGGAAAACCTGAGCTTAAATTCAGTCCCAGACATTTACTAGCTAGCTGTGTGGCCCTGGGCTAGTCACTTAACACTGTTTCCTTAAGTTTTCTCATCTGTAAAATGAACTGGAGAAGGATATGGCAAGCCACTCTAGTTTCTTTGCCAAGAAAACCCCAAATCAGATCACAAAGATTTTGTCATAACTGAAATGACTGAGCACTGATGGAAATCTAAAAGAAAACTGCTCAGGTAGAAGAAAGATTGTCTTGCCGGAGTGAGTAGTCATTTGAGAATAGATAAAATAAATTTGTAGAGGACTTAATAAGCATCATTTTATTACTCCATATTTCATTACTCCAGCTACTGTGAGTAAAATATAAGTATTACAAAAGTGCAAATTTTGGAAATAATCAAGTGTAAGGACTGGCCAAGCATGATTTGCAACCAAGCAATACAGCAAGACATTTTAGAGTATAAAGAGAGTGGATAGTTTAACTGGTACCCCAAATAAGTCAAGTTTTGGAAGGTTTGACAGTCTCCCAAATTATACTTGAAAAATAAAATTAAAAAAAAAATTTGTTGAGCTCTTTTAAAAAAGCTCCCTCTCTTGCAAATTAAACTCTCAATTTACCTAAACAACACTTAAATTTAAGTAAACCAAATGAGTCAACACAGTTTCTGATATCTGATGATCAAGACAATATTCTATCCTCAGAGTACATACATACATACATATATATATACACATATATATGTATATATATGTATGTATGTATGTATATATATTATGCTTTGATCCTATTTGCCCCCCAAATAGCAGTCTAATGTTGAATTTTTCTGTTCATTTTGTTTCCTTTGCTTAGGTATGTTGCCACTGAATTACTTGACTTTGGGGCTTGTTGCCACAGTAAGACTCTGCCATAAGGCAGGGGAGCTTCTGTCCCAAACTTTGGGGTCTTCTTAATTGCCAGAGGTATTAGTTGGGTGCCCTCCCTGAAGCCCCCACATGCTCTGGCAAGCTGGACACACACCCAGAGACATCCACCCCAGACCACAATCCAGATCCAAGAAGGTTAAAGCAAGAGGAATCTAAAGTTGGATTCCTCTGCTTGCTTTGCTTCCTTTGCTTCCTCATGTTGCCACTGAATTATTTGACTTTTGAGCTTTTTGTAACAGTAGGATTCTACTTCCAGAGAGGAGAGCTTTGTGCCAAATTGCTGGGGTTTTCACACCTGCTGGAGCTATTAGTTGGGTGCCCTCACTAAAGCCTCCGATGTCTCTTGTACCTGGTCACACACCCTAGATCCTCTACCCTAGAAAGCAATCCAGATCCAAGCAGGTTAATGCAAGAGTGATTACCCCTCAGAATGGTGGAATGGACCCCCTGCAATCTGCAGGTCAAGAGCTCTCACCTCTCAGTTTCTCTTTGGAATTTATGGGTTGCTAATTATGGAAACTACTATAACTACTGGTGATCAACTCTCTTTAAGTCCCTCCACCCATGGCTGGTTTTGGTGACATGAGGCTAAAACTGAAGGCTCTCACATAGCTTGGCTCTTTATCCAGCATGCTGCAATGGACCCTTCTTGTCAGCCTGCCAGGTTGCCTTCAGCAGGACGTGTGTTTATCTTTGTCACTTTTTAGGTTCTATAGCCCTAGAGTTTCCTTAGAGTCATTTTTATAGGTATTTGAGCTGCTTATGGGGGAGTGCAAAGAGTTTCTCTGCTTCCATGCCACCATCTTGGCTATGCCCCCATATATATATATATATATATATATATATATATATATATATATATACATAGTTCACTCTTTAATACATTTCTGATGAGAGCAAGGTTCCAGCACTAATTGCCCTCCCCAAACTAGCTTTTTTGTATCAATATTTCCTTTTATGCCTCATTTTTAGGAGATACTTACTCCTTTATATCCCTCCCTACAGTTTTCTTATTTTAGAATCATCCTCATCATCCTTAGCTTGGGCCACACATTTTTTTCAAACTGTCCAATAATCATGACAATTATGAGTACTTCTAATATTTCCCAAAATACAAAGTAAAATAATTTGACCTTATTAAATCCCTTATAATTGGTATTTAATGTTTTTCCTAGATGTTATATGTCAAATTTTCTTTAGGTTCTGGGTTTTTTGTCACAAAAACGAAAATACTTGGATTTCCTTAAATGTTCTTTTAAGAAACATATCAGGATAATATTTAATTTTGCTGAGTAAGTTACCTTTGGTCATTGCCCCAGGACTTTTGCTCTAAAGAATATCGTTTTCCACTTTCGGTTTGGACAGCTTGGACTTGAGAGCAGACAAGTAGACTACACCACAGAGAGAAGGAGCCCCAGCTGGCTGACTCAACCATCCCAAGGTAGAATCACAGCCATCTCACCAGGACCTCATCACAGGATAGGAGGACTCATTGGAGAGAGGTAAGAGAGGGCTCAGGACCCCCAGCAGGTACAGCAGCTTCTCCTGAGTCTATGAGGAACCAACCTGGAAGTTTAGAAATCACCAGCCTATTTTACCAGAAGCCAGATTGAAAAAGTAAACTGTCAGCTCCAATTCTTCCTTCATGTTGTATAAAACCAAAAGACAAGTGTCCTACCCAGTATGAAACCCTAAGATAGTGGAAATAGCCTCAGGTTTGGGAGTCATTGAGAAAGTGTGTAACTGAGGCAGCATGGAGTCTGAAGAGAAGAGGGAGATGGGTCCCAACAAGCCCCACCTCACCTGACCAGCAAAGGCCTTCCCAAGATGTAGCCCAAGGGTACAGAAGCAGAAATCTGGAGTGGCCAGACCACCCCTCCTCCACAGATTACCCTGTGCCCATCAGCATATGTCCCTGAGACTCCTGCCTTAGGTTCAAACTAGACATCCAGAGGCTACAGCATTCAAAGTCAATGACCAGGCTCTTAGCTCATAGCCTGAGAAATTAGGACATAGGAAATCAAAATGGGAAGGAAGGAAGCTGAGAAGAAGAAGGGGAAGGCAAGAAAATCAATCAGAGCATAGTATGTAGGTCAAGAACAACCAAATACAGAAGAAAACTTGGACTCTTTACTCACACCTGAGACCACAGAAGGAAATATGAAGTGGTCTCAAGCCCAAATAGCATTGTGGGAGGAGCTTAAGAAAGATTTTATTTTATTTTGTTTTTTAAATTAATTTATTAGTTTAGTTTCAGTTAACAATATTCAATTCCATAGTTCCTTGATTTTCAAATTTCCTTTACTTCCCTCCCTCCTCCCCCCACAACAGCATATAGTCCAGTATAGGATCTGCAAATACATTCATATTAGACATTATTTCAATTACAAAGACGTATTGTAATAGGTGGGATGAAAGATGGTAAAGAAGAAATAAAACCAAACAATGAAAAGAAAAAGAACATTTAGTTTGCTTCCATCAGGAGTCAGGCTCACTTCTTTCTAGTTACATCTCTGGATGGCACATTTCTCTCTTTCTTGAGTCAAAGGGTATGAAATTATTTATAATCCTTTGGGTATAATTCCAGATTGCTCTACAGAATGGTTGTATAAGTTCACAACTCCACCAGCAATGTATTAGTGTTCCAATTTGTCCACATCCTCTCCAGCATTTGTCACTTTCTTGTTTTGTCATCTTAGCCAATCTGACTGGAGGGATGTGGTATTTCAGAGTTGTTTTGATTTGTGTTTCAACAATATTCAAATTGTTTCTTCCTGGCTGCTTGTAGTATTTTCTCCTTGATATGGGAATTCTGGAACCTGGCTATAATATTCCTGGGAGTTTTCTTTTTGGGATCTTTTTCAGGAGGTGATTGGTGGATTTTTTCAACCTCTATTTCCCCCTCTGGGTCTAAAACATAAGGCCAGTTTTCCTTGAGAATTTCTTGAAGGATGATTTCTAGCTTCTTTCTTTGATTATGGCTTTCAGGTAGTACAATAATTTTTAAATTATCTCTCCTGCATCTATTTTCCAGGTCAGGGGTTTTTCCCATGAGATATTTCACATTGCCTTCTATTCTTTCATTTGTTTGGATCTGTTTAACAGCGTCTTCATTTCTCATAGAGTAGCTTCATTTGCTCCAATCTAATTCTTTTTTTTAATTAATTTATTGATTTAGTTTCAGTTAACAAGATTCAATTCCATAGTTCCTTGATTTTCAAATTTCCTTTACTTCCCACCCCCCTCCCCAAACAACAGCATATATTCCAGTACAGGTTCTCAAAATACATTGATATTAGACATTATTCCAATTACAAAGGAGTGTTGTACTAGGTGGGATGCAAGATTGTAAAGAAGAAATAAAATCAAACAATGAAAAGAAAAAGATCATTTAGTTACCTTCCATTAAGATTCAGGCTCAGTTTTTTTTTTTTTTAGTTATATTTCTGGATGGCCCATTTTTCTCTTTCTTGAGTCTTTCGGGATTGACTTATATCAATGCATTGCTGAAGAGAGTCCAGTCTGTCATAAATGGTCATCACAGATATGGTGTGTCTGTGACTGTATACAAATTTCTTCTGATTCTACTCTTCTTGCTCAGCATCAGTTTGTATAAGTCTCTCCAGGTAATTTTGAAATCTGTCACCTCCTTGTTTCTTATACCACAATAATATTCCATTACATTCATATACGACAAATTGTTTAGCCATTCCCCAATTAATGGGCACTCCTTTAGTTTCCAATTTTTTGCAACCACAAAAAGGGCTGCTATAAATATTTTTGTACATATAGGTCTTTCTCCCACTTCTGCGATCTCTTTGGGATATAACCCTAGAAGTGGTATTGTTGGGTCAAAGGGTATGAAATTATTTATAATCCTTTGGGCATAATTCCAGATTGCTCTACAGAATGGTTGGATAAGTTCACAACTCCATCAGCAATGTATTAGTGTTCCAATTTTTCCACATCCTCTCCAGCATTTGTCACTTTCTTGTTTTTTCATCTTAGAATTTATATTTTTCCAACTATTTAGATTTGATTTTATTTGTGTGAGAAGTGTTTTGTAGTTGGGTTCACATAGATTCTGGCTTTGTTTTGGCAAGTAGATTCCCAAATATTCTATAATGTCTACAGTGATGTTAACTGGGATTTCTCTTTCTATCTCTTGCTGTTGAGTTTTATTAGAGATGTACAGGAATGCTGAGGATTTATGTCATTTTATTTATATCCTGCAACTTTGCCAAATTTATTTATTGTTTCAAGTCATTTTTTACTTGATTCTCTAGGATTCTCTAAGTATATCATCATATCATCTTGGAAGAGTGATAGCTTGGTCACTTCTTTACCTAATTTGATTCCTTTGATTTCTTTTTCTTCTCTAATTGCTACTGCTAGTGTTTATAGTACCAGATTGAATAAGAGGGGTGATAGTAGACACCCTTGTTTCACTCCTCATCTTATTGGAAAAGCTCCTAGTTTATCCCCATGGCAAATATTACTTGCTGATGGTTTTAAATAGATGCTATCAACTATTTTAAGGAAGGCTCCATTTATTCCTATACTTTCTAGTGTTTTTAATAGGAATGGATGTTGTACTTTGTCAAAAGCCTTTTCTGCATTTAATGAGATGATCATATGGTTTCTGCTAGGTTTATTGTTGATATGCTCAATTATACTGATGGTTTTCCTAATATTAAACCATCCTTGCATTACTGGAATGAATCCTACCTGATCAGACTGTATTATTTTTGTAATAAGTTGTTGGAGTCTTTTGGCTAATATTTTATTTAGATTTTTTGCGTCTAAATTCGTGAGGGAAATTGGTCTACAATTTTCTTTCTCTGTTTTATCTCTTCCTGATTTAGGAATCAGTACCATATTTGTGTCATACAAAGAGTTTGGTAGGACTCCTTCTTCACTAATTTTCCCAAATAGCTTGTAGAGTATTGGAATCAATTGTTTTTTAAATGTTTGATAGAATTCACTAGTGAACCCATCTGGCACTGAAGACTTTTTCCTAGGGAGTTCATTGATGGCTTGTTTGATTTCGTTTTCTGAGATGGGGTTATTTAGGTAATTCACTTCCTCTTCAGTTAATCTGGGCAGCTTGTGATTTTGCAAATATTCATCCATTTCACTAAGATTGTCATATTTATGTGCATACAATTGGGAAAAATAATTCCTCATTTTTTTTATTTCCTCTTCATTGGATGTAGATTCACCCTTTTTATTTTTGATACTCATAATTTGGTTTTCTTCTTTCTTTTTTATCATATTGACTAAGGGACTACCAGTTTTGGTGATTTTTTCATAAAACCAGCTCTTAGTTTTATTTATTAACTCAATAGTTTTCTTAATTTCAATTTTATTGATCTCACCTTTGGTTTTCAAAATTTCCAATTTAGTACTAAATTGGGGATTTTCAATTTGTTCTTTTTCAATTTCGTGTCCAATTCATTGACCTCCCTTCTCCCTGCTTTAATTAAGTATGCACTCAGGGATATAAAACTTCCCCTGAGAACTGCCTTTAGTGCATCCCACAAATTTTGGTATGTTGTCTCATTATTATCACTCTCTTGAATGAAATCATTGATTCTTTCTATAATTTCTTTTTTGTCCCAATTTTTTAGGATTAAATTGTTTAATTTCCAATTAGTTTTTAGTCTATCTTCCCATGGCCCTTTATTGCATATATTTTTTTTATTGCATCATGATCTGAAAATGATGCTTTTAATATTTCTGCCTTTCTGCACTGGACTGTGAGGTTTTTATGCCCTGGTACATGGTCTATTTTTGAGTATGTACCATGCACTGCTGAAAAGAATGTAAATTGCTTTTTATCCCCATTTGGTTTTCTCCGCAGATCCATCATATCTAGTCTCTCTAAGATTCTATTCACCTCCTTAACTTCTTTCTTGTTTATTTTGAGGTTAGATTTATCGAGTTCAGAGAGGGGGAGATTAAGGTCCCCCACTAGTATAGTTTTGCTATCTATTTCTTCCTCTAATGCCTTCAACTTCTACTCTAGGAATTTGGATGCTATACCAATTGGTGCATATATGTTAAGTAATGGTATTGCTTGATTCTCGATTGTGCCTTTTAGAAGGATATAGTTTCCTTACTTATCTCTTTTAATTAGATCTATTTTTGCTTTTGCTTTATCGGAGATGAGTATTGCTACCCCTGCTTTTTTTTTTTACTTTAGCTGAGGCATAATAAATTTTACTCCAACCTTTTACCTTTACCCTGTGGCTATCCCTTTGTTTCAAATGTGTTTCTTGTAGACAGCATATTGTAGGATTATGGTTTTTAATCCATTTTGCCATCTGCCTCTGTTTTATGGGAGAGTTCATCCCATTCCCATTTACAGTAATGATGACTATCTGTCTCTTCACCTCCATCCTATTCCCTCCCCTGTTTATGTTTTTGTTTCTTCCTTCTCTCTTCCCCTCCTTGAACTTTTCCCTTTTGACAACCCCCTCCCTCAGTGTTCCCACCCAGTTATCCCATTTCTTAACCTACCCTCTCCCCTTACTACTGTTTCCCTCCCTTCTAATCCCCCTTTAGTCTCCTCCTTTTCACCCCCCCCTTACCTTTCCACTATCTATAGGACACAATAAGTTTTCATACTTATCAGAGTAAATTACTCCCCATTTGATTCCAAACCAATGAGAGTAAATTTCAAACTGTGCTCCTCTCCCTCCCTCCTTTTCCTCTATTTAATGAATGTATGTGTCTATTCACATTAGAATCTTAAACTTCATTGCCTAAGTTGATCCCTCTTTGAATCAGAACCAGTGAGAATAGTGTTTAAATGATATTCCTCTCCCTCTTTCTTTCCCCTCTTCTATAGTGTGTTTTAATGCCTCTTTAGATGGCATAGTTTACTTTTCCTATCTCATACTTTCCTTTTTCCCATTACAGTCCCTTTGATCCCCTTAATAGTTTTTTTTTTTGGGGGGGGGGCTTCAGGTTAGTGCATTCATTCCCACACCCTCTATCTAAGTATAACCCTTTTGAAGGTCATGATAATTATAATGATTTCGATTATTGACAGTTAGCTCCACATATAGGGATGTGAACATTTTGTTCTTGTTGCATCCCAAGTAATGAGCGTGTGGTTGTGGGTGTGAGTGTGTGCACTTATGTATGTGTGAGTCTGTGTTTCTCTTGTTTACTTTTTATGTCTTTCTTGAGTCTTGTAATTGGAGATCAAATTTTCCATTGACCTCTGGCTTTTTCATCAGGCAAGTATGGAAGTCTCTTATTTCATTAAACAACCATCTCCTTGCCTGAAAGATTATGCTCAGTTTTGATGGGTAGTTAATCCTTGGTTGTAGTCCTAGCTCTCTTGCCCTATGAAATATCAAATTCCATTCCCTCCACTCTTTTAATGTAGAAGCTGCTAGGTCCTGTGTGATCCTAACTGTAATTGCTAGGTATTTGAATTGTTTCTTTCTGGCTGCTTGTAGAATTTTTTTCTTTAATCTTGTAATTCTGGAATTTGGCTACTATATTTCTTGGAGTTTTCAGTTTGGGATCTCTTTCAGGAGGAGTCTTGTGAATTTTATCGATAGCTATTTTATTTTCTGATTCCAGGACCTCAGGACAGTTTTCTTGGACAATCTCTTGGAAGATGCTGTCTAGGCTCCTTTTTTCTTCATGGATTTCTTGTAGACCAATAATTCTTAGGTTGTCTCTCCTGGATCTGTTCTCTAGGTCAGTTATTTTTCCAGTGAGATATTTTACATTTTCTTGCAATTTTCAATCGTCTTGTTTTGTTTTTATTGACTCTTGCTGCATCATAGAGTTCTGAGTTTCAGTTTGATTGTATATAATTTTTAGCGAATTATGGTCTTCAGTTAGTTTTTGAAGTTCTTTTTTTAGGGAGGTAGCTTCTCCAATTACTTCACTGAGACTTTTTTCCAAGTTGGTCACTGCCTCCTTGATTTGGTCTTTAAAATTTTTCTTAAGCTCCTCCAGGAAAGCTTTTTGGGCTTGAGACCAGATCATGTTTCCTTCTGTGGTCTCAGGTGTGGGTAGAGAGTCTATATTGCCCTGTGTATTTTGTTGTTCTTGCCCTGCATAGTATGCTCGAATAGACTTCCTTGCTCTCCCCTTCTCCTTCTCAGCTTCTTCCTTTCTCATTGTGACTTTCTGTTTCTTAGTTTCTCAGGCTATGGGTTTAGGGCCTGATCCTTGACTTTGAATAACTCTGGGTGTCTAGTTTATGCCTAAGTCTGGGAAGTCAGTGAGGAATGTAGATGCATAGGTGGGGGTGAGTCTGATCACTTCAGATTTGTGCCTCTATACCCCTGGGCTATAAGTAGGCTTTTGTTGGTGAGGTGAGGTGGGGCTTGTTGGGACTCCTCCCTCTCTTCTCTTCAGACTCCTGGCTGTCTCAGTTACACCCCTTCTTGGAGACTCTCAAGCATGGGGTTATTTCCATTAACTTGGGATTTCAATCTGGGTGGGAGACTTATCTTTGGGTTTTCTGCTTCATGAAGGAGGGATGGGAAGATCTTAGCAGCTAGAATTTACTTTGCCATTCCAACACCTGTATTATACAGGCAGGCAGTCTCCAACCTTCCAGGCTGGGGGCTGAATGTAGCTGGAGAAGTGGTATAGCATACAAATTCCTAAAGGAGAATTTAAAGGAATTAAAGGAAGAAATAGATAGCAAAACTATACTAGGGGGACCTTAATCTCCCGTTCTCTGTACTTGATAAATCTAACCTCAAAATAAAAAAGATAGAACTTACGGAGGCAAATAGAATTTTAGAGAGACTAGATATTATAGATCTCTAGAGACAAGTGAATGTGGATAAAAAGGAATTTACTTTCTTCTCAGCAGTACATGGTACATACTCAAAAATAGCCCATATACTAGGGCACAAAAAAACTCACAATTCAGTGCAGAAATGAAGAAATATTAAATTCATCATTCTCAGATCATGATGCAATAAATATTATATGCATCAAAGGGTCATGGAAAGATAGACTAAAAACATATTGGAAATTAAACAATTTAATCCTGAAGCATGAGTAGGTCAAACAAGCAATTATAGAAACAATCAATAATTTCTTTCAAGAGAAGGATAATAATGAGATGACATACCAAAATTTGTGGGATGCATTAAAGGCAGTTCTTAGGAGAAGTTTTATATCCCTGAGTGAATTCATGAATAAATTAGAGAAAATGGAAGTCAATGAATCAGGCATGCAATTGAAAAAGCTAGAAAAATAACAAATTGAATATCCCCAATTTAGTACTAAATTAGAAATGTTAAAAACCAAAGTAGAGATTAATAAAATTGAAATTAAAAACTATTGAATTAACAAATAAAACTAAGAGCTGGTTTTATGAAAGAAAATAACTAAATTGATAGACTCTTAGTCAATATGATTTAAATAAAAAGCAAGAAGAAAACCAAATCATGAGTATGAAAAATGAAAAGGGTGAATCTACCTCCAATGAAGAGGAAATCAAAACAATAATTAGAAATTATTTTCCCAAGTGTATGCAAATAAATTATACCATCATAGTGAAATGGATGAATATTTACAAAAGTACAAATTGCCCCGATTTACTGAAGAGGAAGTAAATTGCTTAAATAACCCTATCTCAGAAAAAGAAATCAAACAAGCCATCAGTGAACTACCAACAAAAATTCCCCAGGGCCAGATGGGCTTACTAGTGAATTCTATCAAATATGTAAAGAACAGTTGATTACAATACTGTACAAACTATTTGGTAAAATTAGTGAAGAAGGAGTCCTACCAAATACTTTCTATGACACAAATATGGTACTGATTCCTAAATCAGGAAGAGATGAAACAGAGAAAGAATATTATAGACCAATTTCCCTCATGAATTTAGATGCAAAATTTTTAAATGAAATATTAGCTAAAAGACTACAACAACTTATCAAAATAATAATACACTTTGATCAGGTAGTATTTATTCCAAGTATGCAAGGATGGTTTAATATTAGGAAAACCATCAGTATAATTGATCATATGAAAAATAAAACTAGCAGAAACGACATGGTTATTTCAATAGATGCAGAAAAGGCTTTTGACAAAGTACAACATCCATTCCTATTAAAAACATTAGAAAGTATAGGAATAAATATAGCCTTCCTTAAAATAGTAGATAGCACCTATTTAAAACCATCAGTGAGTATTATATGCAATGGGGATAAACTAGAAGCATTTCCAATAAGATAAGGAGTGAAACAAGAGTGTCCACTATCACCCCTCTTATTCAATCTGGTACTGGAAATGTTAGCAGTAGGTATAAACAGCACTTCCAAGTTTCTCTGCCCCACACAACTTCCAAACAATGTAAAAGGGGACTCTGAACAACTTCTGGAGCCCCAGCACCCACAGAACTACACAGAGAAGTTAACCACCCACTGAGCAGAACCCAGCAGCCCTTCAGGGAGTGGCCAGCACAGAACTCTGGGAGCTGAGCGCAGGCCCTTGTGAGCCTTGGTTTTAGCCCTAGGGTGGCTGTGCCAGCAGCCAGCTGGAGGGACCCCAGAACACCAGCAGCTGTGGAGATTTCAGAATTATCAGGACAGATATGACTAGGAAAAAGTGAGAGGTTAGTGTGCTATGGACTTTCAGACCAGTATTTGGGGAAACTGGCAGCTTCCTCCTCTGGGGCAAAAAGCTGCTGAAGAAACTCGGAACACAAGCCATTTTGCAGCATCAGTGTCGGCTCCAGCTCCTGGTCTTCTATCTGTAGGGAGACCCAGCAATCAGTCTGGGGGTTAATCAATCTTCCTTCAAATTGCCTGGATCTGGATTGTGGTCTAGGGGAGGGGGAAGTTTGGGGTGGGTATCCAGCTTGCCAAAGCATGTCGAGGCTTTACAGAGACCACCCATTCTGCGGAATTTGTGAAGACCCCACTTTGGGTGGAAGCTCTCTTTTCTGGTGGCAGAGTCCTACTGTGGCAACAAGCCCAAAAATTAAGTAATTAAGTGGCAACATGCCTAGGCAAAAGAAACAAAGTATACAGAAAAATTCAACATTGAACTCCTATTTTAGGGACAAAGAGGATCAAAGCGTGGGGGAGGAATGTGAGGTAAGAACTGCAACAAAAGCCCCAAATGAAAATTCAAGCTGGTTACAGGCCATAGAAGACCTTAAGAAGCAGATAAGAGAAGTGGGGGAAAAACTGGGAAGAGAAATGATATAGATGCAAGAAAAGTATGAAATGACAGTCAACAGCCTGACTGAGGAAAATAACACCTTAAAAAATAGACTAACTCAAATGGCAAAAGAGGATTAGAAAGGCAATGAGGAGAAGAATGCCTTAAAAACCCGAATTTGCCAGATGGAAAAAGATTCTCAAAAGCTCACTGAGCAGATTCATTCCTTCAGAGTTAGATTGGAGCAAATGGAAGCTAGGGATTTTATGAGAAATCAAGATGCTATTAAGGAGATCCAAACAAATGAAAGAATAGAAGGCAATGTGAAATATCTCATGGGAAAAACCACTTACCTAGAAAATAGGTCCAGGAGAGACAATTTAAAAATTATTGGACTACCTGAAAGCCATGATCAAAGAAAGAACCTAGAAATCACCCTTCAAGAAATTCTCAAGGAAAATTGCCCTGATGTTTTAGACCCAGTGGGGGAAATAGAGGTTGCAAGAATCCACAGATTGCCTCCTGAAAAAGATCCCAAAAAGAAAATTCCCAGGAATATTATAGCCAGGTTCCAGAACTCCCAGATCAAGGAGAAAATACTACAAGCAGCCAGGAAGAAACAACTTCAATATTGTGGAAACACAATCAGAATATCCCAGGACCTGGCTGCTTCTACACTGAGGGATTCAAGGGCATGGAATATGATATTCCAGAGAGCAAAAGAGCTAGGATTGAAGCCAAGAGTCACCTACCCAGCAAAACTGAGTACTTTGTTTCAAGGGAAAATATGGTCATTCAGGGGAATAGAGGACTTTCAAGCATTCTTGAGGAAAAAAAACAGAGTTGAATAGAAAATTTGACATCCAGACACAAGATGCAAGAGATGCTTGAGAAGGTAATCAAGGAAAAGAAACCAAAAGGAACTTATCAAAGTTAAACTATTTATATTCCTACATGGAAAAACAATAACTGTGTCTGATGAAACCTTTATCATTATGAAAATAATTGAAGAAGTGTATATGGGCATATGTTTATAGGTATACATGGATAGAGGGCACAGGTTGAATTTGTTGGGAAGGGATGATTCTTAAGAGGTGAAGTTAAGAGGTGAGAGAGGAAAATGGCAAGAGGAGATTGGGAGAGACAGTGTAGGGTAAACTATCTTATGTAGAAGAGGCAAGGGGAAGTATTTGCAGAGGAGGGGAAGAACAGGAAGGCAAAAAGCCAAAAGCATATTCTCATTGAAGTTGGCTTAAGGAGAGAATCGCATACATACTAAATGGGATATCTCACCCTGCAGGAGAGTAGGGGAAAGGGGCATGAGAGGAGGGATGATGGAGGGGAGGGCATTCTGGGTTGAGGGGAGGTTAGAAGTACCCGCTATCAAAGAGGGACAGGATCAAAGGAGGGAATGGACCAGGTGGGAGGTAAGATGGTTGGGAGGGAAATATAAGCAGTCTTTTACTATATATCTACTATAGTAATGTTTTGCATAGCTATACATGTAAAACACATACTGAATTGCTTATCTTCTCAGAAGGACTGTGTGACAAGGGAGCAAGGTAATGGATCTGAAATTCAAAGCTTTAAAATTAAATGTTTAATAAGATGTCCAGGCATTGGGGCTCAGAGATTCACTTTGCCAATGGCAAAGTCGAAGGGGGTATGGGAGAAGATATGGGAGAGAGCAGATTGAATGAGGGGATATCTAGTGGGACTGCTATTCTGGGGAGGTGGGTAGGGAAAAGATGGGGGAAAAATTGTAACTCAAAATCTGGTGGAAATGAATGATGTAAACCAGAAGTTAATAAAGCATTTGTTTAATAATAAAAAAAGAAATATAAGAAATATGCTTAGCAGAATAAATAAAAATGGAACAAAAAAAAAACAACACAATAAAGCAAATCAATCAGTGGAATCCTTCTTTAAATGACAATTAATATCTATCTAAAACCAATGGCATACATTATTTTTTTTAAAGCAATTGGGGTTAAGTAACTTGCTCAAGGTTACATGGTTAGTCATTATTTATGTGTGGGTGCTCATTTTCTGAGGCCGGATCTGATCTCTGGTCATCCCAACTCCGAGGCCTGCACTCTTACTCACTGCACCACCTAGCCACCCCGACATACATTATTTTTAATGGGGATAACCCAGAAGTCTTCCTAATAAGATTAGGAGTGAAGACAGAGAGTTCATTATCACCACTATCATTCAGTATTTTATTAGAAATTCTAGCTATAGCAATGAGACAAGAAAAAGAAATTGACAATAAATTCACATAAATCATTTGCATTTCTACATACTACCAACAAAAGACACGAGGAAGAGAAAGAGAAATTCCACTCAAAATAATGAGAGACAATATTAAATATTTGGGAGTATACCTACGAAGACAAACCCAGGGATAAGAGCACAAAAAAAAAAATGTTAGCAGTAGCAATTAGAGAAGAAAAAAGAAATCAAAGTAATGAAGGTAGGCAAAGAAGAGACCAAGTTATCACTCTTTGCAGATGATAGGATGATATACTTAAGAGAATCCTAGAGAATCAAGTAAAAAAACTACATCGGATAATAAATAAATTTGGCAAAGTTGCAGGATATAAAATAAACCCACATAAATCTTCTGCATTCCTGTATATTTCTAATGAATTTCAAAAGCAAGAAATAGAAAGTGAAATCCCATTTAAAGTCACTGTAGACATTATAAAATATTTGGGAATCTACCTGCCAAAATAAACCTAGGACCTATATGATCACAACTACAAAACACTTCTCACACAAATAAAGTCAGATCTAACTAATTGGAAAAATATCAATTGCTTGTGGCTGGGTCAAGCTAATATAATAAAAATGACAATTTTACCCAAACTAAATTATATATTTAGTGCCATACCAATCAATTTACCAAAAAACTACTTTATAGAGTTGGTCAAAATAGTAACAAAATTTATTTGGAAGAATAAATGGTCTAGAATATCAAGGGAATTAATGAAAAGAAATGCTAGGGAAGGTGGACTAGCTACACTTGTCTTTAATCTGTATTATATACCAGCAGTCATCAAAACTGCTTGGTATTGGTTGAGGAATAGAGTAGTCGATCAATTGAATACATTGGGTGCACGAGATCCAGCAGTTTATGAGTTTAGTTATCTATTGTTTGATAAATCCAAAGACCCCAGTTTTGGGGAACAGTTCAATCTTGAAGGATTTTATTACATATTTATTCTTCACTAAGAAAAGAGGAATGGAGGAAGTCAGGGGTTAATTGGAAATACAAAATGTAAGTTGAAATACAGCCAAAGCTCGGCCTGGATATTAAGAATTTCCCTAAGATTTTTGAGTCATTGTGATTGTATTAATAACACATCATATAATATACACTTTATAAAATTGCAGAGAAGTGGACCATCTGGACAGAGAGACTTTACTCTAAACTGTTTAAATAAGTAATCAAAAATTCAAAACTCAAATGGTCAACAAAAATGACATTAACACCAACTATAATGGTGTTATTTAGAAATTTAACTCATTTAAAGCAGTTGCCTGAATAGGGAGAACAAACACCTTAATCAGTAAATATCTGACAATTGCCACATGGAGAGAGATGACTATTAAATACTAATGCAATATTGTGTTATAATAGAAACCTAAAATATATTTATTTATATGTTACATATTGTATATATATATATATGTATATATATATATATACATACACACAGACATATATATGTACATACATTGTGTGTGCATGGATGGATAGATGGATAGATGGATAGATGGGTGTGTGGACTAGAAGTTATTTCAAAAGTAAAACAATGGATTGGATTACTTTTGGAAAAAAAGGAAAACTCTTTTAATGAGCCTTAAACTTCCAAATAATGTTGAAAGTGTAGTTCAAAGAGATTAATCTAATGAACAGGACAAATTACCCGCTAACTGAATCTTAATAATTAAGCATTCATGAACTAAAAGAGCTGTGTCACCTCCATACCTGTTTTATGGATAAGGCTCTCTACCCTGGTGAAGTGTTATCTAGGAAATCATTATTCTATGGATCTCAAAAAGCAGATAAACTTTATCCTTCATTTCTAGCTCTTTATCTATATCTGTGCCAAATCATTAAATGTTCACAAAGCCTAAGGAAAAGAGAGCATCCAAAAGAAGGATGTGGTCAGCAGTGTCAAATTCTTTGAAGAGGTCTATATAAATTTAAGTTCTTACAGTTTAATGACAATTATCAATATTTATCTTGAAGGTACTAGTTGGCAGCAAGGCTTGGAATGCGACAACTCCAAAAAGAATTTGTGTTTATAAGAGATCCAAAGGCCAATTGATTCTCTATTTACTATTTTAAGCTCTTTCAAATGTATCCACTTTCCATATTTCCTGGATTTTTGCATGTCACTCCCCTAAAAGCACTTCATAGTTTAGTCATAATGATCATTTTGCCATTGCTTTACACAAAACCATATCCCACATCTCCATGATTTTACTCTCACGGTTCCCCATGCTTGGAATGTTCTCCCTCCCCACCACATATTCTTGAAATTCCTTCTTTACTTCAAAACTCAGCTCATAGAGCACCTTTCAATTGAAAGTTTTGCTAATCTGAGTCATTAATAGTATCTCTGTCCAAATGACCTTGTGTTAATCTTGTATATACTCTGTATATTCTTATATTTGTTCATATTGTTTAAACATTAACAAGCATGTCCTTTTTAAATCTATGATGCCTAGGAAGTGCCTTGTGAATGGTAATTATTTAATAAATGCTTATTGTTTGAATCATTGACCTGGAAATCACAAAGTTTTAAATGATCAGGAAATGTATGGAAAACTATCGCCATGGTCTTCAGCAAGGTTTTGAGGATTTGAGATTGTAATTTGTGCCAGTGAAAGAGACAGCTACAACACTGAGATCATAGATCTTTTAAAGTATCAAATAAGTTCTTAAAACCTTTTTATTAGCTAGATAGAAGGATCAGTCTGGTTATTTATATTTTTAAAGTGGTGGACTTTTCTGGGATAATGTGAAGTTTCCAATGTAGATGGGAATAGTTTTCACAAACCTTCAGATGGTTAATTGTTATCAACATTCTGTAGTCCATGGCAAGATAGCAAGGGAATCCCCCTAGGAGTCCATTTGGACAATTAAAAAAAACATTTGTAATAGAAATAACTGTTCCAATCCATTAGGTTTTATATACTACTGTTTTTACTTTTCTTAGAGGATTATATAACACATTTGTGTTAGAAAGGGTCTTTTACATTCTAAAAAAATTCCTTGAAAAGTGAAAACCTTGCATTTAGAGTCTGGAATTTCTTATATGGAGATGTTGCTTTTTATACCCTTGATTAACTATACACAAGGAAGCTTTAAATTTTAAGAGTGTAAAAAATTCCCCACAAGATCCACATAGAACAGAAAGTAAAAAAAAGGCTTTACCCAATGATCTAGCCAGAAAGATGACTCAAATCAATCCTGATGACCAATCAAATTAGAAGAGTTGCAGCCATTTACCTTGAGTTGGGCTATAAAAGGAAGAACCCTCAGCCAGTAGGCTTCTGATCCCACAGAAAATACTCTTAAGTTTTATAAAATCTGTTCTCTTGTCCTTGAATATAAATCCTTATGGAAAAATAATTTTGTCAACTCATAAATTATAAATGGACAGAATGATGGCTCAAATTTGTCTTGTGATTTTTTTCTTTATCTTTGCCCCTATGTCTAAGATTACAGTCAGTGGCCTCACTTAGCCCAATCTAGGGCTCCTCTTGTCACAAGGATGATAGTCATTTGGAAGCTCTGTCAAAGTACCCTGAGCATTAATATAGAGAATCATGTGGGCCTATTATAGGACACCCAAAATGACAACAAATGGAGATGGAGGTGGAAGAGTAAGAATTAGTAGTCCTAGAACACTGAAGGAAATAAGGACTCCATTCAAGTCTTTGAAAGTGTCCTAGAGTTGTAGAATCATCAAAAGAAAAAAGAGCAAAACTGGACCTTGCTTTCCACTGTACTTTTGAGTTATGTCAATAGTGTACAGTTTCAAGCAAAAGGAGGACTGACTTTATAGCAAGACCAAATAAAATTTCCTTCAATGTTAAACTCAATTACAGGGAAAATCTATATGCCTGGAAAACAGTGTATGTCCCAGGGTTTGTTGTATTCTTCAAATAGAGGACAGTTGCCTAGGTTGTTTATGGACTTCAATGAAAGTCTTTTAAGACTTGTTATTTTGTTAGGAAAAAATAAAGAAATGAATCTTGTTTGGCTGGTGCACACATGTGTTCACATGCACACACATGTATAGGTGGGTTAATATAAGATACCTAATAACAAGTGAGTTCCCCAAAAAATAACTTTATGAAGCCACACAGTGTGGGGCAAAAATACTTTAGACTTTGCCCTCATAACATTTTGAGTAAAATATTTTCAAATAGGTTAAAAGTGCACAGAGGTTTCATCCTAGATGTTTTCATGTAGTTGAGAAAGCTAATTATCACTTTATTCTTTCAAAGAGAAGTCAATCTTAGGTTCCCAAATAAAGTCCTTGGTATGTATATGAGTCAAAGAGATATTTGTGGGGAAGCTCTCTGATGCAGAATATCAACTTTGGGATTGCACAGTAAGACAAAAAAAGAAACATTGAGTTTCACTATTCTGCCTTATGTGGCTGCCATCTTGGGGGCTACGTGCTTCAATCCCTTTTCAGAGTTATCTACTTTTTTCTAATTTATTGCTCAGTTCTTGTTCCATTAAGGTCCCATTTCTTCCTTTTCTAAGATGCCTGCTTTGGAGACTCAAGTGAAATACCTCCTAGGCTTTTCAGGAGTCTGGTCTAATAGTTTCCATTGTCCTGGCACCATTTACATCAGCTGCTATCTCTGCGGTTATGCTTTGTACTTCTATTATAGGACCACATGGTTCCCCTCATCAAGACTTCCTTGAATGTTCTGTCATTACTAGCCATTTCTTGAAGACTTAGAAGTTCTCTAGGAAGGCTTCATGTATGAACAAGTTCCAGTTGCCAAGGGGCCCATGTCCAATGTCCATCCATTTCTCAACTCTCATATTTGTTCTTTTGTCAGCTCTCTCAATTTGTTTTTATAATCCAGTATTTAGGGTAAAGCATAGGGTTAAAATTGACATGATGTAATCACTCATTCCCAAATACTATGACTCAATCAGTCACATACTATGACTTAATCAGTCACATTCATTGTACTGTCAAGAACCAAAGGTTTGGGAAATGATTTATACTCCACTATGAAGATATAGCAAAAGTTTAAATTCTGATGCCAGTTTGAGAGTCCACACGCTTCTAAGACAATTCCAAATTGAATTAATTTGACTAAGGAATTTCTGGGTCATAACTCATTATTAGCACTTTTTGTACTATCTATCCTGTATTGGGGTTATAACACTGAAATATAAGATATATTTTTAATTCCTGTGCCCAAAATTATCCTCAGATTCTTAGGTGTGTAGTATTGTGTTCGGTTCTGGTTACTACATTTAAAGGAAGATTTTGTCAAGGGCAGGTAGATGACACAGTAGACAGAATGCTGGCCCTGGAGTTAGGAGAGCTCATATTCCTGACTTCAAATCTGGCCTCAGACATTACTGTATTTCCCTCAGTTTCCTCATCTGTAAAATGAGCTGGAGAAGGAAACAGCAAACCACCCCAGTATCTTTTCCAAGAAAACCCCAAATGGGTTCACAAAGAGTCAGAACACAACTGAAAATGATTGAACAAAATGGTATGCATCCAAGGAAGGTGACAAGGATGCCAAAGGGATTAGAGACCATCTGCTATGATAAATTAAGGGAAGTAGTATGTTTATCCAGGGGGAGAAAAGAATTGGAAAAGACAGGACAAATGCTATCTCAATGTAGTTGCTAGACTATTATATGGAAGAGATCTGAACAATTCTGATTGGACTGAGATATCAGAAACAAAAATACTAGAAAGAAGTTGCAGAAAAGGTAGATTTAGCTTCCATATGAGAAAACCATCCTGATAATGAGAGATGTCCATTTTGTGATTTGGGAAGTCCTTATCTAGAGGCCAAAATCATCTCTTCTCTGTCAAAATTTTGTTCAAGGGTTGGAATTTTCCTCTTTGATGCAGATCCTATTTTATAAACACTGAAATAGATGAATGGAAAATGCTTATTTCCCACTGGCTCTACATAAGTTTCAAAGAACTCTGAGTTGAGCTCTGCAGAGAACATTAGCCCCTGTGACCTAAAGATTTTACTTTCTCTGTGCATTTGATCTGTTGATTGTTTTTAGGTTATAGGTATATGTCCCTGATTAAAATCATGTGGTACAATTCAACAGCTACTGTTCCCTAGATTAAAAACATAAGGGATTGAAGGAGAAAAGGCACAGTTTATAGAAGTTTGGGTATTACCTTTTCCCATGGTTCAATAAAGCCCTGGCTTATTGAATTTCAACTCACAGTACAAGACATATCTCTTTAGTTAAGCCTTTCTCTTCTTGGCTATAAGCATCCTATTGGCATAAGAAACTGAAAGCTCAGCGTTTCTTTTATTTGCTGGTTTTATACCTAATGTGTTCCCAGTGGCAACTCCAAGTGAAACTATTATTATAAATTCAATATATGAATATGTTTCCTTGATATGTAGGAGGAATAAAAAAATGGTAGTTGTGGGTCCCCCAAGGAGGGGGAGGGGAGAAATTCCACAAGTGTATATTCCTTTTATTATGAGCCTACTGAATTTTAATGATGACTGCACTAAAAACCATAATAATGGTGACAGTTTCATTCCACAATTCTTTTTGAATCACCTTCTTGTTTAAAACATGAATGTATGACCTAATATTAATGGAGAACATCATGAAATATAAATAAAGTCAGTCTCATGTTCCCATATATCTCTGAATGGAAGAAAACAGATAGATGATTTAATACTGAAGGTCCTTTCCATCTCAGATTTTTAAAATCTTCTGCTGAAAACATTTTTTATTTACTACTCACCCTAAATTATCAATAAATTTGATTAGTGTATCTCCACTTCAATCTACAAATCATTTGGAAAACTATTAAGTGCCGTTAGATCTCTACAGCAGGATTATCTATGACATGACACAGAGCTATAGATTTTACTAAGTAACCATGCAATTCCATAGCTAATAAAATACTTATCTTCACTTGCTCCCTCTTAAAATTAATTTGTACTTTTTGTACATATTTTCTATATTCTTGTGTATATATAGAATTTTCTGGTTAATTGTAAACTCCTCGTGAATGAGAATGGCCTTTGAGTACCTGGCCTGTAGTTGAATATATAATACATGATAAACACTTAATAAATGATTGCTTCATTGAATTAAATTAACTCATTTTAAACACAGTTCATTTTTCCTGATTGATTTTCAAAAGACCATGTGAAAATATTTCAAATGCAGGTCAGTTATATTAATTGTATTTCTTTTCAACCAAGCCCCCTACTTTACAATGTCAGAGAATATTAGTTCACTACAATCTGTTTTGGACAAGTTTATTATTTTTCTGATTTCTTATTTTGCTCCATTACTATAGCCCTGAAACGAATGACCCTGTATCCCATAGTTATTTTGTATTAGCTTTCAAGACATCAACTTTGAAAAAACTTTCCTGCTGACATCTGGCCCCATCTTCAGGAAAGGATATTTGGAAAAGTCATAAGTAAAGCCCAAAATGAATGCCAGCAGTAATATGCTCTTGGAAGAACTGTGAATAGGTTTGTCCATTCAGAAAATCAATCTGGAATTATACTTTAAAAAGTGATTAAAATGACTGTAGCGTTTGACCCTGAACACTCAGTGCAAAGTATATATATTCCCCTCTCCCCCAAAGAAGTCAAAAAAAGAAACATATGTTCCTTTGTGTTTATATATATATATATATATATATATATATATAGAGAGAGAGAGAGAGAGAGAGAGAGAGAGAGATTGATATATGTGTGTACCAAAAGAGTATATGTGTATAAGTATGTAGATACATAAGTATTTTCAAATTTTGACTCTTTTTTGGGAGAAAAATAATAATTATGTGTTATATAACATTATGTTTTATAACACATAATATAAATATATCCCTAATAACACTTTAATAAATAAATATAAAAATAATAAATAAAATAAATGAAAATAATATTTTCTACTATGGCAAAGAACTGGAAATAAAGCAAGTAGAAATGAGGTTCATGGTTATGGGACATGGGCATTTAAAAATTCAAGAATGTAAACTTTTAACTGAGCATTAATGTGGCAGAGCAATAACTTTTGTTTTCAGTTTTCCTTTGGATTATAAATGGGTATCAAGAGACTGTGGGAACTTCTAGGGTTATATCCCAAAGAGATCATAGAAATGGGAGGAAGACCCAAATGTACAAAAATATTTATAGCAGCTTTTTCTGTGGTTGCAAAGAATTGGAAACTGAAGGGGTGCCCATCAATTGGGGAATGGCTGAACAAGTTATGGCATATGAATGTAATGGAATATTATTGTGATATAAGAAACGAGGAGGAGACGGATTTTATATTTACCTGGAGAGGCTTATACAGACTGATGCTGAGCGAGAAGAGTAGAATCAAAAGAAATTTGTATACAATCACAGACACTTCATATGTGTGATGGCCAACTATGACAGACTGGACTCTCCTCAGCAATGCAGTGATATAAGTCAATCCTGAAAATCTCATGAAAGAGAGAAATGCTACATCCAGAGATATAACTAGAAAGAACTGAGCTTAAATCCTGATGGAAGCAAACTAATTGATCTTTTTCTTTTCATTGTTTGGTTTTATTTCTTCTTTACCATTTTTCATCCCACCTAGTACAATAAACCTTTGTAACTGGACTAATGTCTAATATGAATGTATTTGCAGATCCTATACTGCACTATATGCTGTCGTGGCG
Source organism: Gymnobelideus leadbeateri (assembly GCA_011680675.1). NCBI lineage: Eukaryota > Metazoa > Chordata > Mammalia > Diprotodontia > Petauridae > Gymnobelideus > Gymnobelideus leadbeateri. The sequence continues at coordinate 328,082 of WOXC01008627.1, read as the reverse complement.
GGGAGCAGGGAGGGAAGTAAAGGAAATTTGAAAATCAAGGAACTATGGAATTGAATCTTGTTAACTGAAACTAAACTAATAAATTAATTTTTAAAAAAAGAGACTGTGGGAAGGAGAGACATATTGTAAATAATAGAAATTAGGAATGGCATGTCCTATTCTGCCTGTAGGACACTTAAAAGATATATGTCTGGAGTGGACTAATGCTTATACAACTTTGTTCTCCTGGAGAGCTGTTAAAGAATGGTTATATGTTCTGTTTCCTGTCTTTCTGTTTTCTTTTCTCCCCTCCTTCTAGAAGCCTGGGCAGGCAGATGATTACTCCAAATTTTTCCTTTTTTAGGTTTATTTATACATTATATTTTGATTAATACCATGGGCAATTCAGACAAAGACACGGTTGATTTTATCTATGATGATTAGTGTTTTATCATTGGTAAAAGGGGAAGAGAAGCATAGTAGTTGGAGGACAAGGCAAAAAAAAAGAGGAGGAAAAGAGGTTCAAACTTTCAGTCTATATTGCAGGATGCTATGCTGGCTAAATATAGGCTCCTGAATTAAATGAGAGTTAGCCGTGTGTGTGTGTGTGTGTGTGTGTGTGTGTGTGTGTGTGTGTGTGTGTGTGTGTGTGTGTGTGTGTATGTATGGCTTCCTATCTGTATGAACCTACCAAAGTTGGGCAAACTTGGATCCAATTGTTTTTTTTTTCCAATGACCTAAAATATAATATTGGTGGAACTGGGAATTTTGCCATCCAGTTATGAAAAACAATTGGTTATTAGATCCCAAATATACATAAACATATTGCATATGCAAAGTGTGTGTGTGTATAAAAATGCTAAAAAAAAGTAGCAATAAAAATGTAAACCAAATTTTAAAATAAGGCTGCCATTTTATGGTACAGGCAAATTGAAAATGCTCTTGGGACTCTAAGAAGTTGATGGGGTAAATGAATGAATAGCAAGTATATAGGGTGTAAGACAGAGGAGATTCAGGAGCAAAGAGAAGATGAAATTATGGAAAAATGTTGCAGTATCTATGACTGTTTTCTACTCATGATGTGCACAAGCCTGGTAGGTTTTGTTATCAAACCTTAAGGTATTCAGTGCAGGAAGAGATTGAATTTCCTTTTCTTCTCTCCAAAAGGAAATTCATACAAGTATGACCTTTCATTTTTCTGCAAATAAGACAGAGTTATAGAAAGTGTTCAGATTATATATCATAAGATATGATACTGATATTAAACAGTGAGAGGAGAAGATAAAATTTAGATACATCCTTGCCAAAGCTTTTCAGAAAATATTTTAGGGTTGAAAAAAAATATTAGAGATCTTCTTGAAACTCCCTCACAATGTAGGAATCTCTATAAAAGCATCTTTGATAGGTAGCTATGTAGCTTTATTATGTGAAGCCTATCCTCTTAGCTGCATTTAGCATTATGAAAATTACACCTGACAGCAAGTCTACCTAGTTGGGCAGGTAATGGGTAAATGGCAGTCTGTTTCCATTTCTATCTCCACAATAACTCTAATACATCTTCTTTTCTCCACTCACACAGCCACTACTCTAGTTTACACCTCATCCTCTTCCACATTTATTATTATAATAGTCTACAAAATGTTTTTGTACTTCATCTTTCCATTCTTCAAATAGCCAACATAGTGATTTTCCTAAAATTGTAGTATATTGGTGTCAGTTTTCCTTGTACTCCATCAAATAATTTCTAGTGGGTCCCTATTGCTTGTTAGGTCAAATATAAATATCTTCATTTGGCATTGAAAACTCTTCACAGCCTGGTTCCTCCCTGTCTCCATGTACTCTATGTTTCAAATCCTTTACACTAGCTTATGACAGGGCTAGAATTTTCGTCCTCCTCAACTCTTCCTCTAGCAATCTCTGATTTCCTTCAAGAATAAACTCAAACATCACTCTATGCCACAGGCTTTTTGTGTCTTTCCCACAAAGGTTAATTTTATATATTTTGTATGTAGTGTGTAACATGAGAACAATTATGAACTCTGGACTCAAATGAAGTGAAAGTAACAAATTCAAATCCCATTTCTGATCCTCACAACCTATTTAGCCTTGGTCAAATTAGCTTCCGTAAACCTCCAAATTCTCATGTTAAAAATGAGGGTTTAGGTCTGATGGCCTATGTATCTCTAAAGCTGAATTTATGAATTTCACATTTATCTTTATATGCACATACTATCTTTTGCCATGGAATGTATGCCTATTGTGATCAGAGATTATTTCACTTTTGCTCTTTTTTTTTTTGTTCCCAATGTGTAAGTTAGTGTCCTCTACTCTACTGACTTTAATCTGAATATTAAAAGTAAGGTATGTTATCAAAACCTTAGCGGGAACAGTCTTTGCTAGAAGCAACTTCATTAATGGTATGCCATCTGACTGTCCCACAAAGTGTATATTTAATCTACTAGAACCAGAAACCTTTTTAGGAGACATTTAATTTTCTTTTACCATATTTCCTATGGATAAAGGAACAGAAGTTTGTTTTCTGATGTCCTCTTAGGTGTTCTCTACTATTATAAAAAAGAATAGCAAGCTTCAGGAATTTTTTTTTATCTTTTATTTTGTGACTACACGAGAAATATCATTTGGTACCTCTGTACTTCTAGGACAGGTGACAACTGTCAATTCAAAACCATTATACTGTCAGAAATCAATCAACAAGCATTTATAAATTACCTACAGCATGCCAGAGAAGAGATACAAAGACAAAGTGACACAGTCACTAACCTTAAGGAACTTATAATTGATTGGGAGAGAAAACATATTCACAAACAAATGTGTACAAAATACATGCAAAATAATTTTAGAGTAGGAAGTAATAGTAACACATGAAGGATCAGGAAAGGCCTGAGGTACGAGGTCATATCTGAAATGAACTTTAAAGGGAAATTAGGAACATGCATATTAATACCAAACAAGAAATTTTCCTTAAAATATCACACACTTAATAGTGCCCTGTAAAAATTTCTCTCAGACTAAATTATGTTTTATTCAATGGGGCTCAGTCCACCAATCACCATTTCCCATCACCAAAAAGAGCACAAAGAAAAATCAGCCCTATAATTGTTGCATTTGATGGAGATTTAGATCTGGAATTTTAAAGCCAAGAATATTCCTTTTCTTTTAAATGGGAAAAGGAAAATCAATCCAATTCAATTCAACATGCCTTAATTAAGTGGCTATTTGGGATAAGTTCTTATACTAGTGTTCCAGGGTAGAAAAATTACCACAAACCTTGTCCTCAGAGATTCTATCCAGGAGAATAATGAAAGCACAGATAAATAGTTATATATAGTATGCATGTACATAACATATATGTATACATACATATATTATACATGCATGTAAAATGCATGTGGGGTGTGTGTGTGTGTGTGTGTGTGTGTGTGTGTAGCAATTTCAAGGTCTTTCTGGGGTTGAGCCAGGATGGTAAACTATAAGAGGCACTTCAGTTGAACTTTCTCAAAATCCCCTTCAAAAAAACTTTAAAATACACCTTAAATTGAATTTTAGAGGAGCAGATTCAACAAAACATCATAGTGAGACATTTTTCCAATCCAAGACAACTTAAGTACATCTAAAGGAGAGTTTTTTTACACAAGATTGGGGACTTGCCCACAGCACACATGGCAGCAACACCAGTAACAAGCTTGGGAGGTGGTTCCAGCAATAGCAACAGCTTTTGGATATCTCTAGTCAGAGATAGTAAGGGGATTGAACAACAGCTCAGAAGGTATTGTAAGTACTGGGCATGGGACCTGGCACTGTTTGGCAACTCTATTTCCCATAGCCACTTTCATGTAACAGTTCCAGGATGGGTAGAATTGTTTCACATCATAAGAAAACAAGGACCCAAGGAACATCAACACTTGCAGCTGCAAGGGATCAGGAGCCCTTCCTGGGTAAGGAACAGAACACACAAACAAGGAGGGCCATGAAAACATTTCTCCCAAAATAACAACAACTTGAAAGCACCAAAAATTTCCACATCCCAAAACTATCCCTAAAAAGAGCAGCACAAAAAACTAATGCTTGAATAGTGCCCCCTCCCCCAGTGAACAAAGTCCAATTTAAAAAGAGAGTTCAAAAAAGTTTAATGCAGTGACAGGGAAGATCAAGACACAAATTCAGAGGAAGACAATGATGTAAAATAGGTATAAGCAACGCTTCAGAGAAAGAAATGAAAATTTGCACAAGCCCACCAAGAATTTAAGTAGAAGTGGTAAAGTGTTGGGAAAAGAAATGAGAGTGATACAAGAAACTTATGAAAATACAATTAACAGCTTTGTAAAAGAAGCACAAAAATGCTGAAGAAAACAATAACCTCAGAAACTAAATTGGCTAAATGTTAAAAGAGATTCAAAACTTCACTGGTGAGCATAGTTCCTTAAAAAGCAGAACTGGCCAAATGAGAAAAGAAGTACAAATTTTCACTGAAGAATATAATTCCTTAAAATTTAGAATTGGGCAAGGGGAAGCTAATGATTTAAGAAAACACCAAGGAACAATAAAATTAAGTCAGAAGAATGAAATAATAAATAAAATATGAAATATCTCATTAAAAGAAAAATAACCTTGACAATAAATCAAATAGAGCAATTTAAGAACTATTTAACTATCTGAAAGCCATTAGACTGAGATATATTTCAATAAAGTATCAAGGAAAACTGTCCTAATATCCTAAAACAAGTGGGTAAAAATAGAAATTAAAAGAACCTATTGATCACTATCTGAATGACATATAAAAATGAAAACTCTCAATAATATTATAGCCATATTCTAGCACTCACAAGTCATAGAGGAAATATCTCAAGTAACCAGAAAAAAGACATTCAAATACCATCAAGCCACAGTCCAGATCACAAAACAATTAGTAGCTATGACATTAAAGGAGGTGAGGTCTTAGAATATGATATTCTGATAGACAAAAGAGCTAAAATTACAACCACAGAAAACTTAGCATAATCCTTCAGGGTGGGGGAAAAGGAGGGACAATCATTTTATGAAATACAGGACTTGCAAGTATTCCTGATGAAAAGACCAGAGTTGAATAGAAAATTTGACTTTCAAATACAAGATTTAAGAGCAGCATAAAAATATGAACATTAAAGAGAAATCACAAGGCACTCAATAAGGTTAAAGTGTTTCCATTCCTACTAGGGGAAATGTTGTTTATAACATTTAAGAACGTTTTCACTATTAGGATAGTTAAAATGATTCTTCATAGAAAGAAGGTACAGGATTCAACATAGAGACCATGGAAGTCAGTTGGTTATGCTGAGATGATCAGAAAGAAAGAAGGAAAGAAAGAAAGAAAGAAAGAAAGAAAGAAAGAAAGAAAGAAAGAAAGAAAGAAAGAAAGAAAGAAAGGAAGGAAGGAAGGAAGGAAGGAAGGAAGGAAGGAAGGAAGGAAGGAAGGAAGGAAGAAAGAAAGAAAGAAAGAAAGAAAGAAAGAAAGAAAGAAAGAAAGAAAGGAAGAAGGAAGGAGGAAGGAAGGAAGGAAGGAAGGAAGAAAGAAAGAAAGAAAGAAAGAAAGAAAGAAAGAAAGAAAGAAAGAAAGAAAGAAAGAAAGAAAGAAAGATGCATTAGGAGAAGGGGGACTGGAAAAGAATAGTGAGTGAATTAATTTCACAAAAACAGAGGCAAGTAAGAAAGTTTTTACAATGTCATGGAAATGGGGGAGGCAACTTTGAACTTCATTCTCACTTTAATTGGTTCAAAGAAGGAACAATATTCAAATGTATAAACACACACACACACACACAAAAAACGCACATACATATATACTCACTTAATATAGAAATCTATCTTACCCAGTAAGAGAGCAGGAAGGGAAGGAGATAAAAGGAAGGAATGAGTGACAAAAGGGAAAGAGATTATGGAAGGCAATGGTCAGAAGCAAAACAAACTTTTGAGGATGGATAGGGTGAAAAGGAGAGAAGGGTAAGCAGAAGAAAATATGATGGAGTGAGATATAGTCTTGGTAGGCAGAACTGTGAGTACTACAGGTGTGTTAGAATAATGCTGGAAAATGTACAAAGGAGAGTGACTAAAGTCCTTCTGAGTTCCTCTGAGCACACTGTAGGAAAATCAGTTTGTCTTAGGGAAAGGAATCTTTAGGGTAGAGATGATAATATCATATATTTGAAATGCTATTAGATGAAAGAGGGATTACACACAATCTCAGATTGCTGAACTAAGATCAATGAGTAGAAGATACAGAGGAGTGTATTTAGGCCAAATACAATGAAAAATTTTTAACAATGAGATTTGTCCAAAAGTGTAACAGGTTAGGCCAGCAGGGAGTTCATTAACCCCACATCATCAGTCAAGTTTGAACAACTACCTATTTTATAAATTGCAGAAGACATTCTTGTGCACGTGTAGGTTGGAGTAGATGACCCTTGAAGTCCCTTGACAATCTGAGATTCTCTCTATTCTCTGAACGAATATATATGCATTATGCAATCAAAATGACAAATAGGTTTTTGTTCAAATACTTGTAAATAGGACCTTCTGGGAGCCAAGACGGCAGAGTAAGAAGTAAGTTGCTATCACTCTTTCTTATTGACCTCTAAAAACCCAGAAAATATTGCCCTAGGAAAATCCTTAGAACAGCTGTGCCAGCAGAAAGGTGGGGTGCAGTAGTCCTGTAGTCCAGAAAGCTTAGAGGGATTAATGGGAAAGGTCCTTCTTTTTTTCTGGTGCAAGGAGAACAGTACAGGACAGGAGGTATCACAGCAAGTCAGTGGCAAGTTCCACCTCAGCAAACCAGGGGGAGATCATGAGCCCTAGGGATTTTGATCAGGCAAACGCTAACACCAGAACCATCCCAAGGGCCTTGGCATGGGGCGGGGAGGGGGGAGAACTGGTAGAATCCACATTGTAAAATCACCACATGCACTACCAAGAATCCACATTGTGAAACCACCACATCGTCCAGCAGCCAAACTTTCCGGTGCTTCAAAGCAGCCTGGTGAGCAGGTGTCCTCCAGGGGCCAGACCCCTAACCACTGCCCCCACAGAGCTTCAGTGTTGCTGGCCTCAGATCAGCACCAAGTAAGCTGCCAGACCTCTACAGCCTCCAACTTCCAGAACCTGAGGCCCAAGCAAACAAAGCCAGTGACTAGGTCCCTGACCCCCAGCACAGCAAGCTTTGTTCAATGCCCCTTGTGCTCTAGCAGGAGAGCTCAATTTTAAAATGAGGAAATAGGCATATACCATGAGCAAAAATCATAAACAGACAATGACCATAGATTCTTACTATGGGGACAGAGAAGATCAAAGCAGAAATATTTATAAATATTTCACTGTCAATAAATTATTGCTGAATTAATGAATGCTAAAAGGTAAGCAGAAATTATTACAATACAAGTTGAAGCATAGTGAATAACGAGTTGACCTTAGACTCAGAAACTCCCAATATGGACATATATCTGACAAATCTTGGCTGTATGATCCAGAATAAATCAGTTTACCTCTCAGTGCCCCCAGTGACTCTTTAAAACCATAAACTGCAGAACATTGTTGATCTATATGGAGTGAAAGAGTTTCCTCATTAACAAAGGAATAAGAAATCCAAGATTGATACATCTAAACACAACCTTGAATAAACTATTAAAGGTTAATGAAAACCAGAATCAATTACAATCTTATCTTGGTAGAATGATAACAGGTGATCTTGATATATAAAGTTGAAGACACCTAAGTTTTTAGTAGACTAGGCATGAAAAGATTCTGAATATTAGTCTATAATTTGACTTGTTGGGGAGGTGGGAAATGAGAAAAGAGTTGGAATTATCTACATACAGCAGTCCAAATTTTGATTTTGAAGTACTTTTTGTTTGTCTTATAGAATGCATTTCATTAATGCATAGTCACATACCAGATAAAATATGTGAACTGAAATAAAATACAAGAGATGTCCCTTGAAAATGTTTTCCATGTTTGCTTTGCTATGTGCACTGTGCAATAGAAAACTAACTTTTGTCATGGTAGCCTGTAGGTCAAAACAGGATTACTGAGAGCTAGACTAAATTTCCCTTTAAAAAAATTAGTATACTGTCCTACCTAATGAAGTAGTGTGAATTCACTAAAACTAGGAAGGCAAAATGACTTTATGAATTCTAGACAAAGAAGGGCTAAAAAATATGTCCTTATCTTAAAAAGTGATTATGAAAATTGGATACAAAATGCTGGTACCAGGTTTTGTCTGATCACTGTGTCATATTTTGCCTTATAGTTTCTTGAAACTTTTGTTTCCCTACTCCAGAGGAGACATTCCAGAGTATTGGGTGAGGCTTACATAGGAACTACAGTGTTAGTGGGATGTGAGGTGTATTTTTAGTATTTGGAGCTACTCATACTCTATGCTCCATCTGCTATACCCATTCCTTTGCACTGACCATCCCACATGTTTGTAATATACTTGCTCTTTACCTTCCCCTCACGAAGTCCCTATACTCCATGAAACCTTTTTTGATCCCCAATTACTAATCCTTCCCTTCCCTAGCAATTTTGTATTCAACTACTGTGTATATATTTGTATTTATTCACTTTAAATATTTATGTCCCATATGTAGATATATGTCATTGTTCTTTATTCCATTGTAAGCTCTTTGTGGATAGGGACTATTTCGTTGTTTGTACTTGTGTCTGCAGTGCCTGGTATAGTTCTTGGCATATAGTAGGTATTTAATACATATTTTTTCATTAAAAATTCTGTCCTATTGTACAAAGTATAAGAGTGACAAAGACCAAAGTCACAAGGATATTTTCTGATTTATACAATTACAACCCTAGTTCTAGAAACAAATGGGACAGATGGTGAATGCAGGAAGAGTTCTCCCTACAGGCACTTAAACATCACCAAGGTTTTCTCATCTCCAGAAGAAATCGAAAGTTGATCCTGGGTATGTGCTCTTTACAAATATAACACAAGAAGGTGCCAAAAATTGCCTTCAGGAAATACTAGGATCTAGAAAATTAGATGTGATTACTATCAGGTCCTTTAAAAATAATAGCTCACATTTCTATAGCAATTTAAAATATATGAAGGAGTTTCCTCACAATTCCCTTATAGCTAAGGTTTTAAAAATCACAGAATTTAAGGTAGCAAAAAATCATAAGAACTGGAAGGGATTTGGGGTGCTATCTCATTTAATCTATAACTAATATAGGATTCCACTTCCAACATATATGGAAAGATAATCCAGCTTTTCCTATTAAACTTCAAATCGTAGAGAAGCTACTACCTCCCTATACAGTACACTCTTCCTTAAGGTAGCTCTAATGTAAGGGTATTTTTCCTTTCTACAAGTCTAAATGTGCCACTTTGCAACTTCTGTCACTAACTATCTTTGGGGACAGTCAGAATGTCTACACCATGTGACAGTAGGTTGAAGAAAGAAAATATGTTTAGCTACATGGAAGATTGACCACAGAGAACAAAATGAGTATCCACTGGGGAAAGTTGCAAGGAAAGAAATCCAGATTCAAGGGAATGAAAAAAATTCTAAAAGTTCTAGGTGAAATGGGCTACTTTGGAATGCATTTGTTTTCTTAAAGCACATGACTGGTCATGTTATCCCCCTACTCAGTAAAACTCAGTGGCTCCTTATTGGCTCTGGGATCAAAGACAAAAATCTTCTGTTTAACATTCAAATCCCTTCAGAACCTAGCCCCCTCATTCCTCTCCATTCTTCTTCTATTTACTCCTCAATATGTACTCTTTGATCCAGTGGCTTTGGTCTCCTGGTTGTTCCACAAATAATATAGTCAGTTTCTCAGTTGTAGGCATTTTCTCTGGCTATCTCCCATTACTGGAACATTCTCCTCCCTCAATTCTACCTCATATCTTCCTTAACTTCTTGTAAGAACCAATTAAAGTCCCATTTTTACTGGAAGTTTTTTTCCCAATCACTCTTAATTTAATGCCTTCCCTCTGCTAATTATTTCCACTTTATCTTGTATATAGCTTGATGGTGTATTCTTGCATTTTATATGCCCTATTACACTGAAAGCTCCTTGAGGTCAGGGACTGTTTCTTTGCCCCCTTTTGTATCCCTAGTCCTTTGACCCCAAGCATATAGTAATACATTAATAAACATTGATTGATGAAAGACTAAAGAGTGCCCCTCAGATTTTGTTTAGTAAAACATAACCACTTGTGTGATCTGTTATAATGGAGTTTATTGACTGTAAGTTCAACTAGATGGCTTCTGAGGTCCCTTCTAACTCTCGATTCTGTGATATCTAATCCCTTTTCCAAAGGTCTCAGAGAAAGTAAGTAACATATCCAAGATTAAAATGAAAGTAAATAGCCTACTAAAAAGTGGTAGCCAGAACAAACACAATACTTCAGAGATAGGGTCACCAGGACAAACTAAAGTGGGACTATCACCTGCTTATTCTTTTTTTAATTAAATGCTTTATTAACTTCTGGTTTACATCATTCATTTCCACCAGATTATGAGTTACATTTCCCCCCATTTTTCCCTACCCACCACCCCAGAATAGCAGTCCCACTAGATATCCCCTCATACAATCTGTTCTCTCCCATATTCCCTTCGACTTTGCCATTAGGGCAAGGTGAATCTCTGAGCCCCAATGGTTGGATATCTTATGAATATTTAATTTTAAAACTTTGATTTTCAGATCCATTCCCTTCCTCCCTTGTCACCCACTCCCTCTGAGAAGATAAGCAATTCAGTATGTGTTGTACATGTATAGCTATGCAAAACATTACCATAGTAGATATATTGTAAAAGACTGCTTAGATTTCCCTCCCACCTGTCTCACCTCCCACCTGGTCCATTCCCTACTTTGATCCTGTCCCTCTTTGATAGTGGGTACTTCCAATCTCCCCTCTCCCCAGAATGCCCTCCCCTCCATCATCTCCCCTCTCATCCCCCTTTCCCCTACTCAGGAGAGTGAGTGAGGGTAAGATATTCTATTTAGTATGTATGTGATTCTCTCCTTGAGCCAACTTCAATGAGAATATGCTTTTGCCTTTTTGCCTTCCTGTTCTTCCCCTCCCCTGCAACTACTTCCTCTTGCCTCTTCTACATGAGATAGTTTACCCTACCCTGTTTCTCTCCATCTCCTCTTGCCACTTTCCTCTCTCACCTCTTGAATTCACCCCTTAAGAATCATCCCTTCCTTGGGGCAGCCAGGTGGCACAGCGAGCAGAGCACCGGCCACAGACACCCAACACACAAACAAAAACCCAGCTGCGCGACTCGAGGCAAGTCACCCAACCCCAATTGCCCTCCAAAAAAAAAAGAATCATCCCTTCCCATCAAATTCAGCCTGTGCCCTCTATCCATGTACACCTGTGAACATATGCCATGTACCCTTCTTCAAATATTTTCATAATGAGAAATGTTTCATCAAACACAGTTATTGTTTTTCCATGTAGGAATGTAAATAGTCCAAATTTGATAAGTTCCTTTTCTTTCTTTTTTTGATTTCCGTCTCAGGCATCTCTTGCTTCTTGCATCTGAATGTCAAATTTTCTATTCAACTCTGGTTTTTTCATCAAGAATGCTTGAAAGTCCTCTATTCCACTGAATGACCATATTTTCCCCTGAAACAAGATACTCAATTTTGCTGGGTAGGTGACCCTTGGCTTCAATCCCAGCTCTTTTGCCCTCTGGAATATCATATTCCATGCTCTTTGATCCCTCAGTGTAGAAGCTTCCAGGTCCTGGGGTATTCTGATTGTATTTCCACAATATTGAAATTGTTTCTTCCTGGCTGCTTATAGTATTTTCTCCTTAATCTGGGGATTCTGGAACCTGGCTGTAATATTCCTGGGAGTTTTCTTTTTGGGATCTTTTTCAGGAGGTGATCAGTGGATTCTTTCAACCTCTATTTTGCCCTCTGGATCTAAAACATCAGGGCAATTTTCCTTGAGAATTTCTTGAAGGGTGACTTCTAGGTTCTTTCTTTGATCATGGCTTTCAGGTAGTCCAATAACTCTCCTGGATATATTTTCCAGGTCATCATCATCAGTTGTCTTAAAAACCATCCACACACACACACACCATTAACCCTGGGAGATAGCTCTGGAGTAAAAATGTTCTCTCCTAATCATTGGCTAAGCTACTTCCATTTTCTTCTCCCAAGTTGATATGCAAGATGACAGGTTTCAACTGCATGATCTCTAACTTCCCTCCAATTCCAATGTTCCATAACTCTCTGACATTAAGTCCATCCTTTCACTCATTATTACACTGAGCTAAGTTAAATGTAGTTACAATATGAAGAGAAATAAATGCCAAATACATTTTCAAATGTATGGATGAAAATTATAAAATTATGAGGGCCCCTTTCAATTATATGTTATTAAAATGTAAAAAATTCATTTCAAAATTCAAAATTTACAACTTGTTAATTAATAAAAGATCACTTTGATATTTATTACCAAGCAAGATGCTATCAATATTGCTGTAGTTACTGATTGACATGTAAGGTAAATTCCCATGTGCAAAGTAAACAAGAATGATTTTACATGTATAAAAAGTTATTGAAGAAATTTCCCTTCATAAATTAAGAGATTTATAGACTTTAAAACTACTTAACAACACTTGGCTCTGATCCCTAATGAACCATGTTGAGAAAACTATTCTGGGATTATACATTTCACCCAGGTGATGTCAATTCATCCATTTAGCAACCTGGGAGGAAAAAAAAAATATATATATATATATATATATATATATCGTTTCGATTTCTCATCACTATATTTTGCCCATTAAGAGTGGGCATGAAGGGGGGCAGAGCCAAGATGGTGGTGTAGAAATAGCACGTCCAAGGGGCTTTGCCACACACCACCTCCAATGTGAAGGGGGAATCTGAATGACCTGTGTAGCCCCAGCACCCACAGAAAGACACAGAGAAGCTAACCTCCTGCTGAGGATAGCCCAGTAGCCCTGCAGGGAGTGGGCAGCTCAGCACTCTGAGAGCAGGCAGCACAGCTCACTGGGAACCAACACCGAAGCACTCTGGGAGCTGAGCCCAGGCCCAAGTGAGCCACGGTTTTAGCCATAGGGCAGCCGGGCCAGCAGCCGGCTGGAGGTACCCCAGAACACCAGCAGCTGTGGCAATTCCAGAATTATAAGCACAGATAGGCCTAGGAATAAGTGAGAGATCAGTGCCATATGGACTTTGGGACTGGTATTTGGGGAACGCATCAGCTTCTTCCCCTGGGGGCAAAAAGCTGCTGAAGAAACCTGGCACAGAAGCCATTTTGCAGCATCACTGTCGGCTCTAGCTCCTGGTCTGCGAACTGTAGGGAGATCCAGCAATCAGTCGGGGGGTTAATCCCTCTTGCTTTAAACTGCCTGAATCTGGATTGTGGTCTGGGGGAGGGGGAAGTTTGGGGTGGGTATCCAATTTTCCAGAGCCGGTGGAGGCTTTACAAAGGCCACCCAACTGGCAGAAGTTGTGAAGACCCCACATTTGGGACAGAAGCTCTCCTGTCTGGTGGCAGAGTCCTACTGTGGCAACAAGCCCCAAAATCAAGTAATTAAGTGGCAACATGCCTAGGCAAAAGAAACAAAATGAACAGAAAAATTCAACATTGGACTCCTATTTTATGGGCAAAGAGGATCAAAGCATGGAGGAGGACTGTGAGGTCAGAACTCCTGCAACAAAAGCCCCAAATGAAAATGCAAGCTGACTATGGGCCATACAGGACATTAAGAAGCAGATAAGAGAAGTGGGGGAAAATTGGGAAGAGAAATGATAATGATGCAAGAAAAGTATGAAATGACAGTCAACAGTCTGACTGAGGAAAATAACACCTTAAAAATAGACAAACTCAAATGGCAAAAGAGGCTCTGAAAGGCAATGAGGAGAAGAATGCCTTAAAAAGCCAAATTTGCCAGATGGAAAAAGAATCTCAAAAGCTCACTGAGCAGATTCATTCCCTCAGAGTTAGACTGGAGCAAATGGAAGCTAGTGACTTTATGAGAAATCAAGATGCTGTTAAACAGATCCAAGAAATTGAAAGAATAGAAGGCAATGTGAAATATCTCATGGGAAAAAACCACTGACCTGGAAAATAAATCCAGCAGAGATAATTTAAAAATTATTGGACTATCTGAAAGCTATGATCAAAGAAAGAACCTAGAATTCATCTTTCAAGAGATTCTCAAGGAAAATTGCCCCGATGTTTTAGAATCAGAGGGCGAAATAGAGGTTGAAAGAATCCATCAACTACCTCCTGAAAAAGATTCCAAAAAGAAAACTCCTAGGAATATTATAGCCAGGTTCCAGAAGTCCCAGATCAAGGACAAAATACTATAAGCAGCCAGGAGGAAACAATTCCAATATTGTGGAAACACAATAAGAATAGCACAGGACCTGGCTGCTTCTACACTGAAGGATTGAAGAGAATGGAATATGATATTCCAGAGGGCAAAAGAGCTGGGATTGAAGCCAAGGGTCACCTACCCAGCAAAACTGAGTATTTTGTTTGAGGAGAAAATATGGTCATTCAGTGGAATAGAGGATTTTCAAGCATTCTTGAGGAAAAAACCAGAGTTGAATAGAAAATTTGACATCCAGACATAAGATGTAAGAGATGCTTGAGAAGGTAATCAAGGAAAAGAAATCAAAAGGAACTTATCCAATTTGAACTATTTACATTTTTACATGGAAAAACAATAACTGTGACTGGTGAAACCTTTCTCATTATGAAAATAATTGAAGGAGGGCATATGGGCATATGTTTACAGGTATACATGGATAGAGGGCACAGGTTGTATTTGATGGGAAGGGATGATTCTTTTTTTTTTGCCTTTTGGATGGCAATTGGGTTTGAGTGCCTTGCCCATGGTCACACGGCTGGCTGTTTGTGTGTGCGTTGAGTGTCTGGGGCTGGATTGGTGCCCAGGTCCTTCTGACTCCGGGGCTGACGCTCTGCTCTCTGCTCCACCAAGCCACCCCAAGAAGGGATGATTCTTAAGTGGTGAAGTCAAGAGGTGAGAGAGGAAAGTGGCAATAGGGGATGAGGACAGACAGGGTAGGGTAAACTATCTCATGTAGAAGAGGCAAGGGGAAGGGGAAGAACAGGAAGGCCAAAAGGCAAAACCATATTCTCATTGAAGTTGGCTCAAGGAGAGAATCACATACATACTAAATGGGATATCTCACCCTGCAGGAGAGTAGGGGAAAGGGGGATGGGGGGTGTGGAGGGGAGGACATTCTGGGAGGAGGGGACATTGGAAGTACCCACTATCAAAGAGGGACAGGATCAAAGTAGGGAATGGACCAGGTGGGAGGTGAGATAGGTTGGAGGGAAATATAAGCAGTCTTTTACAATATGTCTACTATGGTAATGTTTTGCATAGCTATACATGTACAACACACACTGAATTGCTTATCTTCTCAGAGGGTGTGGGTGACAAGGGAGGAAGGGAATGGATCTGAAAATCAAAGTTTTAAAATTAAATATTTCATAAGATGTCCAGGCATTGGGGCTCAGAGATTCACCTTGCCCTAATGGCAGAGTTGAAGGGCATATGGGAGAAGATATGGGAGAGAGCAGATTGGATGGGGGAATATCTAGTGGGACTGCTATTCTTGGGTGGTGGGTAGGGAAAAATGGGGAAAATTGTAACTCAAAATTGGTGGAAATGAATTATGTAAACCAGAAGTTAATAAAGCATTTGTTTAATAAATAAAAAATAAAAAAAGAGTGGGCATGAAAAAGCAAATAGAACTTTCGCTCTGCTTGTTGATTTTCTTAATTGAAGGTTCCTCTGGCAAAAAAAAAAAGAAAAGAAAAGAAAAGAAAAATAAAAAAGTAAAACTTGTCCCAATCAAGAGGAGGGCAGTGAAAAATTTCCCAGTTTGGATCTTCTTTGTGTTTCTGACCATCTTGAATATTCGAATGTTCCCAGAGCTCATATATTGTTTTTTCAGCTTTCAGCCTGCAGAAGCAAAAGGAGGAGCTGAACACATACTTATTCAAGTTCTTCACAGCTGATTTGAGTGTGTAATAGGAATTGGTGATTCTGTGGGAAGTGAATCTATTCTCCTAGACCTGTGATTACCCCAGAAGTGGAGAAGCTGACTACCCTGGAGCTGATAGAGTGCAGCTCTCTGATGTTTCTGGGAAATAAGCACAGATAATAAGGGAAATAGAATAATAACTGCAAAGACTAGGAAGAAAGAAAGACAGGAGATGAGGAAAAATGAATTAAAAAAAAAAACAGCCCTGGTATTCCATTAAAATATTCACAGAATAACCTAGCTAGCTATACAGGATCCAAAAACATAAACTTTGTTTAGCTTTACATATAAATGCATGCAATTTACACATGTTTATATATGTGATACATATATAAATATATTATCTACTATATGCCACAGTAAATCAACATTTTGTGTCTGTGTGTATATGTGTGTGTTTATACAGACACGTAAATGGATATATGTATACACACATTTCTAATCAGAAAGTAAAGCATTTCAAAGGTTATTCAGGGCAGTGAAATAATATTTACTGTGTAGGTGCCTAAGTAATGCTTCCTCAGCAGTTGTAACTTAGTTACAAAACCTTATAGATGCAAATGAAGTAGAAGATAGTTCATATACTAAATTCTATCCTCAATTAAAAAATCTCTTCCCCAATTGATAAATGGTCAAAGGATATGAATAGACAGTTTTCAGAGAAAGAAATTAAAGATATCTATAAGCATATGAAGAAATGCTCTAAACCACTATTGATTAGAGAAATGCAAATCAAAACAACTCTGAGATACCACATCTCTCCAGTCAGATTGGCAAAGATAACAAAACAAGAAAATGACAAATGCTGGAGAGGATGTGGGCAAATTGAAACACTAATGCTTTGCTGGTGGAGTTGTGAACTTATCCAACCATTCGGGAGAGCAATCTGGAATTATGCCCAAAGGGCTATAAATAATTTCATACCCTTTGACCCAGCAATACCACTTCTAGGGTTATATCCCAAAGAGATCATAGAAGTGGGAGGAAGACCCAAATGTACAAAAGTATTTATAGCAGCTCTTTTCGTGTTTGCAAAGAACTGGAAATTAAAGGGGTACCCATCAATTGGGGAATGGCTAAACAAGCTGTGGTATATGAATGTAAATGAATATTATTGTGCTATAAGAAATGAGGAGGAGGGGCGGCTAGGTGGCGCAGTGAATAGAGCGCCGGCCCTGGAATCAGAAGGACCTGAGTTCGGAGCCGGCCTCCAACACTTAATCCGCACAAACAAAAATCCAGCCGTGTAACCTTGGGCAAGTTACTTAACCCCAATTGCCCTAAAGGGGCGGCTAGGTGGCGCAGTGAGTAAGAGCGCCGGCCTCGGAGTTTGGATGACCGAGATCAGATCCGGCCTCAGAAAATGAGCACCCACGCATAAATCAAATGACTAGCCGTGTAACCTTGAGCAAGTTACTTAACCCCAATTGCTTTAAAAAAAAGAAAGAAAGAAAGAAAGAAAGAAAGAAAGAAAGAAAGAAAGAAAGAAAGAAAGAAATGAGGAGGAGACGGATAAGACTAATGTCTAATATGAATGTATTTGCAGATCCTATACTGGACTATATGCTGTTGTGGGGGGGTGGGGGGAGGGAAGTAAAGGAAATTTGAAATTCAAGGAACTATGGAATTGAATCTTGTTAACTGAAACTAAATTAATAAATTAATTTAAAAACTCTCATAGTATCATAATTTTAAAGCTGAAAGAAAAGTTACAGACCATTAGTCTAAACTGTTCATTTTACTCATGGGAACGTGAGGCCCACAGACATTAAGAGACTTGCCTGAGGTCACACAGGTGGTGTGGAGTAGAGCCAGGATTCCAAATGCATTCCTTCTGATGCCAGAGCCAACAATCTTGTTAGTCTCTTCATGATAATTTTTGACTGTTTTCTCTTGGTTGATTGGGGACAACAGAAAGCTTCCATGCAGCACAGATCTTGTCATCTTTAGAAAAATAGAACCATGACAAGATCTGTGCAGCATGGAAGCTTTCTGTTGTCCCCAATCAACCAAGAGGAAAGAGAAATTCTCACAAAGGAATGAAATGTGCAGTGCTTCCACAAGTAGCACTTGATGTAGTACTGAAAAAAACACAGAATTTGGAATCAGAGAGCACAGAATTTGGAGTCAGAGAATGTGTTCTGTTTTATATTATCTCTATGACCATGACTAAATGACTTTCCCTTGCTAGGTTTTGGTTCTTTCATCTGTAAAATCAAGGGTGAGGAAGGTACATCTCCAAACTTGCTTTCAGTTCCAGGTTCCATGAAATATCATAGGAAACCTGTTTAGATAGTGAACCAATTAAATATACGTTTAGGTAGTTATTCAATTCAATCTACTTGTTCATGAAAAATTATTTGATATCCCACTACATCATTGTTTGTATATTAGTCACAACTCAATATTAACGAGAAGCTTCTCTAGAGTAGGTAATCCATAATATCAAGAAATTATAAGGCAAATATGACACATTGATCAATTCAATGTCTGTAGGCATTCTGTAGAAAGTTAGAAAAAATCGAAGCATGTTACCAAAATCATCATGATACCTATAAGTAGTAGAGCCCTAGCCTAATGGTATTTTACACTTGCAAAGAAAATATATATGTAGTTTCAAATACAGTTTAGTGAAAATGTCTACACATGACCATTAGTTTTGGTCTATGATTTTGATATTTGTTCAGGGGACCAAGTCACAATCATTTACTGTTTAAACTAGGGGAAAGGAATCAGACATTTCAAGCCTATCCTTTTGATATCCTTATCAAAAGGATAAGAATTATATAGAGATATGGAACAATAGATTTTTAGACCTATAAGATTATCTACTGTCTCTCCCCTAATTTTGCAGATTAAGAAAATAAGCAGATTAGGCAACCAAGACCCAGAGTGGTGATTTGCTTAAGGTCTCATAGTTACATAACAGACAAACTGGACCTAGAACTCATGACTCTTTTGACCTCCCTTCTAATGTTTGTTTGTCTGTTGTATCAGGATTCACTGCAAAAGAGAAATTTGCTAATAAAGGGAAGAGAAAGACAGAGAGAGACAGGAAAAGGAAGACAGAGAGAATGAGAGAGAGAGAGACAGAGAGAGAGAGAGAGATAGACAGAGAGAGACAGAGAGAGAGACAGAGAGAGAGAGAGAGAGAGAGAGAGAGAGAGAGAGAGAGAGAACATCAAATATTTGATTTATTTCTTCTGTAGATATGTGAAAAGGTCACTGAGAAATGCACCTAAACCATTTTCTGTATCCACATGGAATTTTCTATTAAAAGTCTCTCTTGGATGGGAATTTATAGTGCTGTTGTTATGTTACCTGTTAGTGTTTAACAATTCTCAGGCCATGTGCATCCATGTTTATAGCATGTGTAATGAATTGGTCCATAATCCAAGCCTATTTTAAAGCTTAAGACAAAACCAGAGGTAGGCATTTGGTTAGGGAACTCAAAAAGATACGTTTTAGAGTGTGTGTGTGTGTGTGTGTGTGTGTGTGTGTGTGTGTGTACATACATATATATATTTAAAACAAACATCTTTTGAATGCTAGAAAATGCAGCTCTTTGTGGCACACCGGAATTTATTTTATAAATTTTTATAAATCACAAATATATATTGAAGTGAAGTCTCAAAGTCTCTGTTCAATAGGTAAACACAGAAAGCAAAACTAACACCTTTAGATTGGAATGCCCTGGCTCTCTTTTGAGCCACCTGAAAATCTAGACAATTCTGACAATATCACAATTATTGGGAACATTCATACTCCTTATGTGGTTTTTATGAGGTCATATAATCATGGAAGATTTTATGTATCTAAGGTAGAAAGAGAAAATCTAGGGGAAACATTATAGCTCTCTTGAAACATTTCATATATAGTCAGGTGGAAGAACACTTATACTTAAACCTCTTAGCTACAGAGAACAGAATTATATTCAGCAGGTAAAAGTTGTAAGGAAATAGTTCTAATTTCCAAGATTTTTTATTTTTATTTTTTTTAGTCACTTATGCCATGAATTCATAGGGAATTGGTTCCAACAGCTCAGGTTCCTTGCCATTGGTTCTCACAAAGTGTGCTTCTCTGGGTGGAGCAGGCTGGCGTTTCAGTTGAACCCAAGTGCCTTATTCTTTGGCTTCCTTCTTCTTCTGATCATTTTCCTTTACCCGATTCAGGAAGCTATCTCTGCTCTTGGAATGCTTAATATGCTCAATACGCACATTAATTCTTTTGGCTAGAATCTTGCCCTTAACCTGTTTGTTTACAACAATACCTACAGCATGCTGAGAAACATTATAGACCCGTCCAGTTTTGCCATGGTAACATTTGTGGGGCATTCCTTGCTGAACTGTGCCCATACCCTTGATATCTACAATATGTCCTTTCTTGAATATTTGCATATATGCAGCCAAAGGGACAACACCATGTTTTCGATAGGGCCTAGAAAACATGTATTGTGTTCCTCTACTTTTTCCTTTTGTGTTCGTCATTTTTTCAGAGCTGGCAGAAAAGGAAATAGTTCTAATTTCAACAGAATAAAGAACTTCTTAATAATTATAACTGCCAGTCAGTGAGATGAGGTTGTGAGCTCCATATCACTAGAGGTGTTCAAGCAGAAGTTGAATGTATAATTGTCTAAGATATTGTTCATCTAATTCATCCAATTTGGGCAGTGAGTTTTACTAGATAATTTCTAAATGTCCTTCTACTTCTAATATACTTAGATTTAGTGTCTGAAAAAGTATCACACTTCAAATACCTAAACAAGTATTGCAGGGGTAAAGCCAAGGTGGTGGAGTAGAAACAGCACTTCCATGGAGCTCCAGTACACATCACATCAAAATTATGTAAAAGGGGACTCTGAACAACCTCTGGAGCTCCAACACCCACAGAATGACACAGAGAAGCTAAGCTCCCACTGAGGACAGCCCTGCAGCCCAGCAGGGAGCAGCCAGCAGAGCACTCTGGGAGCCGAACCCAGGCCCTCATGAGTCATGGTTTTAGCCCCAGGGCAACCAGGCTAGCAGCCAGTTGGAGGGACCCCAGAGCACCAGCAGCTGTGGCTATTCCAGAAGTATCAACACAGATATGCTTAGGAGAAAGTGAGAGGTTAGTGCCCTATGGACTTTGGGACCAGTATTTGGTGAACTCATCACTTCTTCCCCTGGAGGCAAGAAGTGGCTGAGGGGACATGGCACAGATGCCATTTTGCAGCTTCAGTTGCATCTTCAGCTCCTGGTCTACGAAATGTAGGGGAATCACATGATCAGTCTGCAGAGTAATCGCTCTTGCTTTAACCTCCCTGGATCTGGATTGAGGTCAGGGGTAGAGGTCTTGGGGTGTGTGTCCAGCTTGCCAGAGTGTGTGGGGGCTTCAGGGAGGGCACCAACGAATACCTCTGGCACTTGAGAAGACCCCAACATTTGGGACAGAAGCTCCCCTGTCTGGTGGCAGAGTCCTACTCTGGCCACAAGCCCAAAAGTGAAGTAATTAACTGGCAACATGCCTAGGCTAAGGAAACAAAATAAAGAGAAAAATGCAACATTAGACTCCTATTTTGGGGGCAAAGAGGATCGAAGAATGGAACAGGAGGAGGACTGTGAGGTCAGAAATACTGCACCAAAAGCCCCAAATGAATATATGAGCAGGTAATGGGCCATAGAGGACCTTAAGAAGGATTCTAAAAACCATATAAGAAAAGTGGAGGAAAAATTGGGAAGAGAAATGAGAAGGATGCAGGAAAAGTATGAAATGAGACTCAAAAGCCTGACTCAGGAAAATATCACCTTGAAAAATACACTAATTCAAATGGCAAAGGAGGCTGAAAAGGGCAATGAGGAGAAGAATGCCTTAAAAACCCAAATTTGCCAGATGGAAAAAGAATCTCAAAAGCTCACTGAGGAGATTTATTTCTTCAGAATTAGACTGGAGCAAATGGAAGCTAGTGACTTTATGAGAAATCAAGATGCTGTTAAACAGATCCAAGCAACTGAAAGAATAGAAGGCAATGTGAAATATCTCATGGGAATAACCACTGACCTGGAAAATAGATCCAGGAGAGATAATTCAAAAATTATTGGACTATCTGAAAGCTATGATCAAAGAAAGAACCTAGAAATCATCTTTCAAGAGATTCTCAAGGAAAATTGCCCCGATGTTTTAGAATCAGAGGGCGAAATAGAGGTTGAAAGAATCCATCGACTACCTCCTGAAATAGATCCCAAAAAGAAAACTCCTAGGAATATTATAGCCAGCTTCCAGAACTCCCAGATAAAGGAGAAAATATTAAAAGCTGCCAGGAAGAAACAATTTCAATATTGTAGAAACAACCTGCATAGCTCAGTATCTGGCAGCTTCTACACTGAGGGATTGAAGGGCATGGGATATGATATTCCAAAGTGCAAAGGAGCTGGCATTAAAACAAAGAATCACCTACCCAGCAAAACTGAGTATGTTGTTTCAGAGGAAAATATGGTTATTCACTGGTATAGAGAACTTTCAAACATTCTTGAGGGAATAAACCAGAGTTGAATAGAAAATTTGACATTCAGACACAAGACACTGTCAGTCTGTGTAGTCTCTTGATAGAGACTCAAGCAAGAGATGTTTTGAAGGTAAACAGGGAAAAGAAATCAAAAGGAACTTATCAAAGTTGAACTATTTACATTCTTTTTTTTTTTTTGCTTTTTGGAGGACAGTTGGGGTTAAGTAACTTGCCCAAGGTCACATGGCTAGATTTTTGTTTGTGTGTGCATTAAATGTCTGAGGCTGGATCTGAACTCAGGTCCTTCTGACTTCAGGGCTGACTCTCTACTCACTGCACCACCTAGCCACCCCAGAACTATTTGCATTCTTACATGGAAAAACTAACTGTGACTGATGAAACCTTTCTCAGTATGAAAATAATTGAAGAAGGCTATATGGGCATATGAACACATATGTGAATGTGTGTATATATTATTACAGGTATACATGGATAGAGGGCACAGATTGAATTTGGTGGGAAGGGATGATACTTAAGGGATGAAGTTAAGAAGTGAGAGAGGAATGTGGCAAGAGGAGATGGGGAGAGAAAAGGTAGGGTAAACTATCTCATGTAGAAGAGGCAAGGGGATTTAGTTGTAGGGGAGGGGAAGAACAGGAAAGCAAAAAGGCAAAATCATATTCTCTTTGAATTAGGCTGAGGGAGCGAATGACATATATACTAAATGGGATATCTCACCCTGAAGGAGAGCATGGTGGGAGGGAAATGAGAAGGGAAACGATGGAGGGGAGGGCATGGTAGGGGGAGGGGAGTTTGGAAGCACCCACTTTTGAAGAGGGACAGGATCAAACTAAGGAATGTACCAGGTGGCTGGTGGGATGGGTGGGAGGGGAATATAGCCAGTCTTTTACAATATATCTACTATAGTAACGTTTTGCATAGCTATACATGTACAAGGTATACTGAATTGCTTATCTTCCCAGTGGGAGTAGGTGAAAAAGGATGAAGGGAAGGGATCTGGAATTCGAAGTTTTAAAATGTAATGTTTCAAATATATATAAATACAATTATTAATACTATTTTGCATGTAATTGGGATATAGGATGTGCTGGCAATGGAGCACAGAGATTCACCTTGCCCTAATGGAAAAGACAAAAGGGATATGGGAGAAGATATAGGAGAGAGCAGATTGGATGAGGGGATATCCTGTGGGATTGCTATTCTGGGGTGGTGGGGGGTAGGGGAAAATGGGGAAAAATTATAACTCATTTTCTGGTGGAAATGAATGATGTAAACCAGAAGTTAATAAAGCATTTGGAAATATATATATATATATATAGACATGTGAGCTGTTGAGGCATATCTTACAAAACATGGCAACTAATGTGGGACATACAAGAGAGTGAATAATAAAGGATGATGTCAAGGTTGTGAATTTTGGTTACAAGAAAAATATTAATGGCTTTTATAAAACAAAAACTATATTGGAGAATGCTATATTTATTAAGAAATATAAATAGTTCTCATTGGAACCATTTTTAAATGTCTATGGGGGGGCGGAGCCAAGATGGCAGAGTAGAAACAGCTCGTCCAAGCCTCTCTGCCCCCAGATTCCCCACAAACTATGTAAAAAAGTACTCTGAACAACTTCTGGAGCCCCAGCACCCACAGAACGACACAGAGAAGCTAACCTCCCGCTGAGGACAGCCCAGCAGCCGTGCAGGAAGGAGCAGCGCAGCGGTCTGGATGCCGGCAACGGGCAGAGAACAGAGCGCAGAGCGCAGGAGCCGAGCCGAGCCGAACCCAGGTCCGAGTGAGCTGAGGTTTTAGCCCCAGGGCAGCAGGGCCAGCAGCCAGCTGGAGGAACCCGAGAACACCAGGAGCAGTGGCGACTCCAGAATTATCAACATAGACATGCCTAGGACAAAGTAAGAGGTTAGTGTCCTATGGACTTTGGGACCTGTATTTGGGGAATGCGTCAGCTCCCTCCCCTGGGAGCTAGAAGCCACTGAGGAGACACGCCATTTTGTAGTTTTCATAAGCATTTCCGGCTCCCAGCCTACAAATCGTGGGGAGATCCAGCGATCAGTCTTGGGGGGTAATCGCTCTTGCTTTAACCTCCCTGGATCTGGATTGTGATCTAGGGTGGAAGCTGTGGGTGGGTGTACAGCTTGCCAGAAACGGAAGTTGCCCCCCACACGTTCGGGACGAAAATTCCTCTAGCTGGCCTTAAAGCCATAGTGTGGCAACAAGCCCAAAAGTCAAGCAATTAAGTGGCAACATGCCAAGGCAAAGGAAACAGAAAAATGCAACCCTAGACTCCTATTTTGGGGGCATAGAGCGGGAAAAGGACTGTGAGGTCAGAAGTCCTGCTCCAAAAGCCCCAGGGGAAAACATGAGCGGGTTGCAGGCCATAGAGGACCTTAAGAAGGACTTTAAAAATCAAATAAGAGAAGTGGAGGAAAAATTGGAAAGAGAAATGAGAAGGATGCAGGAAAAGTATGAAGTGAGGGTCAACAGCCTGACTGAGGAAAACAACACCTTAAAAAATAGACTAGCTCAAATGGCAAAGGAGGCCCAAAAGGGCAATGAGGAGAAGAATGCCTTAAAAAGTCGAATTTGCCAGATGGAAAAAGAATCTCAAAAGTTCACTGAGGAGATTCATTCCTTCAGAGTTAGACTGGAGCAATGGAAGCTAGTGACTTTATGAGAAATCAAGATGCTGTTAAGCAGATCCAAACAAACGAAAGATTAGAAGGCAATGTGAAATATCTCATGGGAAAAACCACTGACCTGGAAAATAGATCCAGGAGAGACAATTTAAAAATTATTGGACTACCTGAAAGCCATGATCAAGGAAAGAACCTAGAAATCACCCTTCAAGAAATTCTCAAGGAAAACTGCCCTGATGTTTTAGATCCAGAGGGCAAAATAGAGGTTGAAAGAATCCACAGATCACCTCCTGGAAAAGATCCCAACAAGAAAACTCCCAGAAATATTATAGCCAGGTTCCAGAGTCCCCAGATCAAGGAGAAAATACTACAAGCG
Source organism: Gymnobelideus leadbeateri (assembly GCA_011680675.1). Classification (NCBI taxonomy): domain Eukaryota; kingdom Metazoa; phylum Chordata; class Mammalia; order Diprotodontia; family Petauridae; genus Gymnobelideus; species Gymnobelideus leadbeateri. The sequence goes on along the minus strand of WOXC01008627.1, from coordinate 302,497 downwards.
TCCAGGAAGAAACAATTTCAATATTGTGGAAACACAATCCGAATAGACCAGGGCCTGGCAGCTTCTACACTGAGGGATTGAAGGGCATGGAATATGATATTCCAGAGGGCAAAAGAACTGGGAATGAACCCAAGGGTCACCTACCCAGCAAAACTGAGTATTTTGTTTCAGGGGAAAATATGGTCATTCAGTGCAACAGAGGACTTTCAAGCATTCTTGAGGAAAAAACCAGAGTTGAATAGAAAATTTGTCATCCAGACGCAAGAAGTAAGAGATGCCTGAGAAGGTAATCAGGGAAAAGAAATCAAAAGGAACTTTTCAAAGTTGAACTATTTACATTCCTATATGGAAAAGCAATATCTGTGACTGATGATATCTTTCTCACTATGAAAATAATGGAAGAAGGGGGTGTGGTCACATGAATACATATGTGAATGTGTGTATATATGGTTACAGTTATATATGGATAGAGGGCATAGGTTGAATTTGTTGGGAAGGGAGAATACTCAAGGGATGAAATTATGAGGTGAGAGAGGAAAGTGGCAAGAGGAGATGAGGAGAGACATGGTAGGGTAAGCTATCTCATGTAGGGGAAGTGGTTGCAAAGGAGGGGAAGAATAAGGAAGGCTAAAAAGGCAAAACCACATTCACATTGAATTTGGTTCAGGGAGAAAATGACATACATACTAAATGGGATATCTCAATCTGCAGCAGGATAGGGGGAAGGGGGATGAGAGGAGGGATGATGGATGGGAGGGCATCCTTGGGGAGAGGGGAGGTTGGAAGTACCCACTATAGAAGAGGGACAGGATCATGTAGGGAATCGACCAGGTGGGGGGTGGGATGAGTGGGAGGGAATTATAACCAGCCTTGTACAATATATCTACTATGACAATGTTTTGCATAGCTAGACATGTACAACATATACTGAATTACTTATCTCCCAAGAAGGAATGGGTGACAAGGGAGGAAGGAAATGGATCTGAAATTCGAGGTCGTAACATTAAATGTTTCAAATATATAATATATATATATAAATACTATTATTAATACTCTTTTGCCTATAATTGGGAGATAAGATGTGCAGGCATTGGGACACAAAGATTCATCTTCCTCTAATGGAAAAGTCGATGGGGGTATGGGAGAAGGTATGGGAGAGAGCAGATTGGAGGAAGTGATATCTTGTGGGACTGCTATTCTGGGAGGTTGGGTAGGGGAATAATGGGGGGAAAATGATTGTAACTCAAAATCTGGCGGAAATGAATGATGTAAAACAGAAGTTAATAAAGCATTTGTTTAAAAAAAAATGCCTATGGAACATCCAGATAGAGATTTCTGGCAGTTGTGATGTTGGATTGAACCTCAGGAGAGAAAAGGGAAATAAATGTGAAATCTGGATATCATAGAGATGAAACCAGAGAAGCTTATGAGGTAACAAGAATGATTAACTCAAAGAGAAGAGGACTTAATACAGAGTCTTTGGGGAATACCCATACATATACTATGGAACATGGATGATGTTTTAAAAAGACTATGAAGGACTTGTGAGAAGTAGGAAGAGAACTAAGGCAAAGTAACATCATGAGAAGCCGGGGAGAAGAGAATATTTGGAAAGAGGTCTGCAAATGCTGTAGAGAGGTGCAGAGTGATGAGAACTAAGAAAAGACCACCAAGTTTAAAAATTAACAATTAAGAAATCATCGGTTTCCTTGTGGAGAATAATTTCTATTCAGTGGTGGCATCAGATGTCAAATTGCAAAGTATTGAGAAGCAAGTAGGAGGTGAGAAAGCTGATGCAACAAGGGTAGAACTCCTTTTCTAGGAGTCTAACAGTAAAATGGTAGGCTATATGTTGTGTACACAAGTTACTTAGTATTGAAGCCATCAGAGTACTGGGAGTAGTTCATGAGTTGTCCATGGGTTGAACAGTGTTATGAATTACAGGGGAAAAAAAGATCATATTATGATTGAATTGCTGTGGCATGACTAAGAATGATATGGTGTAAAGGAAAGAAAGTGTAAAAATGATAGGAATCTTGGGATGTCGGCAGTAGTCTAACATCGATGAGTTAACCTTGATATAAATAAGTATGGAGAGAGTGAATATTAGGACAAGAGTTGAGACCGGCATGTCTTAAAAAAGCATAAAGTTTAGAACATTATATGGATTCTGGGTACTAATGTCCTGTGGTGTCAATATGGGCAGGCAATGATTAGAGATCCAATCAGATTTTCTATAACCTCTCTTAGATCAGTTCCCTTATTTGTAAAATTACACAAATGAAATAATATATGTAAAACTCTCTGCAAATCTGATGGTTCTATATAAATATTTAACCAGTTACTACTATTATTGCTGCTACTACTGATCAATCAGTCAAATAGCATTTATTAAGCATCTACTGCACTCCCAGAACTGTGCTAGGGCCCCATAGAAATACAACGAATAAAGCAAGCCCTATTCATGCAAAGAGCTTTAATTCTATTATTACTACTACCATAACAGAAACTAAAAAGAAAAAAAAAGTGGGACAGTCTTGGCATATTTTTTATTCTCTCTTATCATTTCATTGGACAAAAGAAAATGTCCAAGGGATACACAGGGACCCAAAGCTCAAATTGTGAGTGAAAGATATCGAAACAATGTGACAGCCTGTGAATGTATGTGAATAAGAGGTCTGTAATGGATAAATAACTGAAAGCTGATCTTTCAAGGATGTGAGGATGAAAACCACCCAAAAACATTTATTTTTTTTTTACTGTTTAAGATCTAGAGTAAGTTACAGAATCGGCAGTATGACTAGATAAAGTGCTAGCCTGCTGTGGGAAGTCACTGGCTGAGAACAAAGCTTCCCTGGGCACTGCCAGATTCACTGCCAGCCCTTGGCTCAGGTGCATTTTGAAAGCACAGCACTTCAAGTATGAGATCAATGATTTCCATACCCTACTACTCTTTTCCCTGAGAGTTCAGTTCCTATGAACACCCAGCTATTGAGTTAATTAAGCACAGATGTTAACATGGCAGGGAGATCTTTCTATACTGGTGCCTAATATAATGTCACATGAAAAATGATAAACTTGCAGCAAAATTGGACTTTTTCTCCTTCCCTGCTTTCAGAAAAATATTTTGGAAATATCTAGGAACAACCACACTTTTCTTATACATACATACAAACAAACATGCATACATATGTGTGCATATGTACATAAATATACGTGTGTGTATATATGTATGTATGTATATATTATATATATATATACATGTATGTGTGTGCATGTATGAGGAGAGACACAGAGAGAGAGAGAGAGAGAGAGAGAGAGAGAGAAGTATATATGGTCCAGACCTCTGATTTCACTGGTGTTGGTAATTAAAAGTATGAAAAGTAACTCCAACAGGAAAGCTTGCAAACTCATCTGGAACTTGAATTCTTAGAGAGTTATTTAATTCAGTAGGAGTTAAAGCTCACTTGCTCACAACCACAGAGTATGATATATCACAGGCAAAATCTGAACCCAGAGGGTCTTTTACCTACTAGTCTCTCTCTCTCTCTCTCTCTCTCTCTCTCTCTCTCTCTCTCTCTCTCTCTCTCTCTCTCTCTCTCCTCTCCTCTCCTCTCCTCTCCTCTCCTCTCCCCCCGAAGTGGCTCTGTGTCATGAAGCCTTTTAAGTCTTTAAGATGAATTGTCAAGGCATGAATGATTCTATGCCTCCAGTAGCATAGGAACTTCTACACTTATGTGGTCTATTTAGTAGGTATTAGATATTTGTCCTACGACCTACAATATGATATTTCAAGAAATAAAAAGTGGTGAAATTTGTAAAATTCCTCTCTCACATAATTGAACAAGATTCTTCTTTGACTTATGTACCTCTCTCCTACCTTCAGATAATCCATTTTGGTTTATTCATTTGTAGACTCATATAACATATTCTGAGTTTAGTCTTGGGTGCCCTCTGGCACAAATATTCTGGGTGATTCCTAGGAAACACAATTCAATTGTGTAATGGAAAGCAAAGAAGTACTTAGCACCTTATTTTAGGTATTTAATTATTTAGCACCTTGTTTCACTTCAAGTTTCTTTTGAACCTTGCCCATGATTATATGAACCCTTGGTTAAGAAACAGAACCTGCAGAACCCACAGTGGGAGGAGATTGCTGATGCAAGGGGAAGGGACTGAACAGGGAGTTAATGACCATATATAAGGAGAAGCCCAAGGTGGGAAAGAGCAGAACTGAGAAGAGAACACTTGTGGTGGCAGAGTTGAAAAGAAAACTTGTGGTATCCTGGCAATCTGTTTATCTGTTCTGTCTGTGTTGATTTGTCTTTATAATACTTTGTACAGAAGCCCTCAGACCTTACTGGAATCCGTGAAAAAAGAATTTTCTTGCTCTCTGTTTTAAAAAAGTCCTGGAGGAGGGTTTCAGAGTTCCTGAGACTATACTGACAATTTGTGTTGAGTTCTGAGATTTTGTGTGTGGGTCTGTGTTGATTTCACAGGCAGAAAGAGAATTGATGATGTTGCGGGCAATGTGTATGAATGTTCTTTTGGCTCAGTTAAGCTTTATCTTCCCAGAAACAGAAATGGGGAAGCACTTGAAATGCACTGGACACTGTGAGCTTCAATATAGAATGGGAACTTCATGTGTAACAGGACAAGGAGCTGGATGAGGAGTTGAGAGCCGCCTACCTTTAAATCCAGGTGACAATTGGGTAGATTCAGGTATGACCTGGACCCATGGAAGAGGAACCATGGAATTTGGGAGCCAGCCTCAAGTCAAGATGAAAAGACCTCTCCTTTGGTACTTAGTGCTGATTGAGATCATAATTTACTGTGGCCTGGGGGTGGAATAACTTTGTACTCTGTATCTTGTACCTCTTAAAGATGATTGTGTTAAGAATGATTGGAAACTAATATCCAATCAAGAAGAAAGAAGACTTTTTGACTGAGAGATTAAGACAATGTGACCTAGGAGTGGATAACTTTGACCTGTGTACTCTGTGTCCCTTAAGGAAGCTTGCTCCTTAAGGATGATTGAGTTAAGGACTTACTGAATGCAATTTTTTGTTTAAAATTAAGTGGCCACTTTGGTGAAAAATATGTGGTCACTTTCATGATGAGTTCTTATTTTATAACATTTTAAATGCACTTTGGTTAATGTGAATGTTTCATTTAGTTTCATTTACTGCTAAATAAATAAAGAGTTCACTATATCGTGTGATCAGAATCTTAAAGCTTTTCACAGCAGCAGTACTCTGGAGAGCTGCTCATTGTTGACTTTACAAATGGTAGACAGGATCTTTCATGCTATCTCCCTTCAAATAGATCAGAACAGAAGCTACTTGACTATTTGTTAGAGAGATGGCCAATATAAGAACAGAAATCACCACCCAGGTCAGCATGGGTCATAATAAAGTTGTACAAAGGTCCCTTCCAATAGATTTCATATGAACTAGACTCCCAGATCCATAAAGGTGCGTCTCTACAGAAACCTTGACTTGGGAAGTCTCAGCAAGAGAATTTCCTTGCCTAGGATATCTTTGGGGGATAAGGTAGATTGGTTAGGGAGAAGACAGAAGAGCTTGTGATGTGACGGAAAAAAGTACTTGGATTTTAAGATCAAATCTTGACTGTCTCTAATTTTCTGTATAAATTTGGACTTTATATAAATTAAATAAATAAATAAATCTAAATAAATTTGATTTAATCAAGCATAAATGAGTCTCCAAAAAATTTAGCCATATTTTTTTTCTTTTTTGAGTGGGGAAGGTAGGGCCACTTGGGTTAAGTGACTTGCCCAAGGTCACAGAGCTAGTTTTCTGTTAAGTATCTGAGGCCAGATTTGAACTCAGACTCTCCTGACTCCAGGGCAGGTGCTCTATTCACTATGCCACCTAATCACCCCTTAGCCATACAGTTGACCAAAACTTTTCTATTCTTCTGAACACTGACATTTCAAACGTTTTAAATGTTGCACTATAGTTAAATGCTATTTAAACAAAGTCTAGGGAGGTAGAGACAAGATCATGGAGTAGAAACAGCACTTCCAAGATGCTCTCCCCCACTCCACTTCCAAACAATGTAAAAGGTGGACTCTGAACAACTTCTGGAGCTCTAACACCCACAGAATGACACAGAGAAGCTAACCTCCCACTGAAGACAGCCAAGCAGCCCTGCAGGAAGTGGCCAGCACAGTGCTCTGGGAGGCAAGCCCAGGCCCACTAGAGCTGTGCTTTTACTCACAGAGTAGCCAGGCAAGAAGCCAGCTGGAGGGACCCCAGAATACCAGCAGCTGTGGCTCTTCCAGAATTACCAACACATAGATGCCTAGGACAAAGTGAGATGTTAGTGCCCTATGGCCTTTGGGACCAGTATTTGGGAACATGTCAGCTTCTTCCCCTGGGGGAGAAGTCTCTGAGGAGCCAAAGCACAGATGCCATTTTCCAGCTTCTGTTGCAGCTTCAGCTCCTGGTCTGCTAAATGTAGGGAGATCCAGCAATCAGTTCAGGGGTTAATTGCTCTCGCTTTAACCTCCCTGGATCTGTATTGCATTCTGGGGTGGAGGTCTTGGGGTGGGTATCCAGCTTGCCAGAGCATTTGGAGGCTACACAGAGGCCATCCAACTAATAACTCTGGAAGTTGTGAAGACCCCAACGTTTGGGACAGAATCTCCCCTGTCTGGTGGCAGAGTCCTACTGTGGCAACAAGCCCACTAGTCAAGTAATTAACTGGCAACATGCCTAGGCAAAGGAAACAAAATAACAAGAAAAATGCAACATTAGATTCCTATTTTGGGGGCAAAGAGGATCAAAGCATGGAACAGGAGGAGGATTGTGAGGTCAGAAATCATGCACCAAAAACACCAAATGAAAATATGAGCAGGTTACAGGCCATAGAGGACATTAAGAAGGATTTTAAAAACCAAATAAGAAAAGTGGAGGAAAAATTGGGAAGAGAAATGAGAAGGATGCAGGAAAAATATGAAATGAGAGTCATTTCTGACTGAGAAAAATATCACCTTAAAAAACAGACTAACTCAAATGGCAAAGGAGGCTCAAAAGGGCAATGAGGAGAAGAATGCCTTAAAAACCTGAATTTTCCAGAAGGAAAAAGAATCTCAAAAGCTCACTGAGGAGATTCATTCCATCAGAATTAGACTGGAGCAAACAGAAGTTAGTAACTTTATGAGAAATCAAGATGCTGTTAAACAGATCCAAGGAATTGAAAGCATAGGAGACAATGTGAAATATCTCATGGGAAAAACCACTGACCTGGAAAATAGATCCAGGAGAGATAATTTTAAAATTATTTGACTACCTGAAACCATGATCAAAGAAAGAACCTAGATATCACCCTTCAAGAAATTCTCAAGGAAAATTGCCCTGATGTTTAGATCCAAACAGGGAAATAGAGGTTGAAAGAATCCATAGATTACCTCCTGATAAGGATCTGAAGAAGAAAACTCCTAGGGATATTATAGCCAGGTTCCAGAATTCCCAGATCAAGGAGAAAATACTCTAAGCAGCCAGGAAGAAACAATTTCAACATTGTGGAAACACAATCACAATAGCACAGGACCTAGCAGGTTCTACACTGAGGGATTGAAATGCATAGAATATGATATTCCATATGGCAATGGAACTGGGACTAAGAATCACCTACCCAGCAAAACTGAGTATCTTGTTTCAGGGGAAAATATGTTCATTTCATTGGAATAGAGGACTTTCAAGCATTCTTGAGGAAAAAAAACAGAGCTGAATAGAAAATTTGACATTCAGACACAAGAAGCAAGATATGCTTGAGAAGATAATCAGGGAAAAGAAATCAAAAGGAACTTATCGAAGGTCTGGGGAGGAGCCAAGATGGCGGAGTAGAAACAACTCATCCAAGCCACTCTGCCCCCATATTCCCCCCAAACTATGTAAAAGGGTACTCTGAACAACTTCTGGAGCCCCAGCACCCACAGAACGACACAGAGAAGCTAACCTCCCACTGAGGACAGCCCAGCAGCCCTGCAGAAAAGACAAGCACAGGAGTCTGGAAGGTGGCAGCGAGCAGTGCGCAGAGTGTGGGGAGCTGAGTCGAGCAGAGACCAGGTCTGCCTGAGCCGAGGTTTTAGCCCCAGGGTGGCAGGGCCAGTGGCCGGCTGGAGAGACCCCAGAACACCAGCAGCTGTGGCGACTCCAGAATTATCAACATAGACATGCCTAGGACAAAGTAAGAGCTTAGTGCCCTATGGACATTGGGACCAGTATTTGGGGAATGCCTCGGCTTCCTCCCCTGGGTGCTGGAAGCTGCTGAGGACAAACGCCATTTTGTATTTTCAGAGGTAGCTCCACCTCCTAGCCTGTGAAACTGTAGGGAGATCCAGCGATCATTCTTGGGGGGTAATCTCTCTTGCTTTAACCTCCCTGGATCTGGATTGTGATCTGGGGTGGAGGTAATGGGTGGGTTTACAGCTTGAAAGAAACAGAATTTGGCCCCCTCACATGTTTGGGGCAAAAGTTCCTGTCTGGCACCAGGCCATATGGTGGCAACAAGCCAAAAAGTCAGGTAATTAAGTGGCAACATACCAAGGCAAAGGAAACAGACTCCTATTTGGGGGCCATAGAGCAGGACAAGGACTGTGAGGTCAGAAGTCCTGCTCCAAAAGCCCCAGGGGAAAACATGAGTGGGAGGCAGGCCATAGAGGACCTTAAGAAGGACTTTAAAAATCAAATGAGAAAAGTGGAGGAAAAATTGAAAAGGGAAATGAGAAGGATGCAGGAAAAAGTATGAAATGAGGGTCAACATCCTGACTCAGGAAAACAACACCTTACAAAATAGACTAACTCAAATGTCAAAGGAGGCCCAAAAGGGCAATGAGGAGAAGAAAGCCTTAAAAAGTTGAATTTGCCAGATGGAAAAAGAATTTCAAAAGTTCACTGAGGAGATTCATTCCTTCAGAGTTAGACTGGAGCAAATGGAAGCTAATGACTTTATGAGAAATCAAGATGCTGTTAAGCAGATCCAAACAAATGAAAGAGTAGAAGGCAATGTGAAATATCTCATGGGAAAAACCACTGACCCTGAAAATAGATCCAGGAGAGACAATTTAAAATTTATTAGACTGCCCAAAAGCCATGATCAAAGAGAGAACCTAGAAATCACCCTTCAAGAAATTCTCAAGGAAAATTGCCCTGATGTTTTAGACCCAGAGGGCAAAATAGAGGTTGAAAGAATCCACCAAACACCTCCTGAAAAAGACACCAAAAAGAAAACTCCCAGGAATATTATAGCCAAGATTGAGAATCGCCACATCAAGGAGAAAATACTCCAAGCAGCCAGGAAGAAACAATTTCAATATTGTGGAAACACAATCAGAATAGCACAGGACCTGGCAGCTTCTACACTGAGGGATTGAAGGGCATGGAATATGATATTCCAGAGCGCAAAAGAACTGGGACTGAACCCAAGGGTCACCTACCCAGCAAAACTGAGTATTTTGTTTCAGGGGAAATTATGGTCATTCAGTGGAATAGAGGACTTTCAAGCATTCTTGAGGAAAAAAACCAGAATTGAATAGAAAATTTGATATCCAGACAAAAGAAGCAAGAGATGCCTGAGAAGGTAATCAGGGAAAAGAAATCAAAAGGAACTTATCAAAGTTGCACTATTTACATTCCTATATGGAAAAACAATAACTGTGACTGATGATATCTTTCTAACTATGAAAATAATGGAAGAAGGGTGTGTGGTCATATGAATACATATGTGAATGTGGGTGTATATGGTTACAGTTATATATGGATAGAGGGCATAGGTTGAATTTGTTGGGAAGGGAGAATCCTCAAGGGATGAAATTATGAGGTGAGAGAGGAAAGTGGCAAGAGGAGATGGGGAGAGACAGGGGAGGGTGCACTATCCCATGTAGAAGAAGCAAGGGGAAGTGGTTGCAAAAGAGGGGGAGAATAAGGAAGGCTAAAAAGGCAAAACCACATTCACATTGAATTTTGTTCAGGGAGAAAATGACATACATACTAAATGGGATATCTCAACCTGCAGCAGGATAGGGGGAGGGGGGATGAGAGGAGGGATGATGGATGGGAGGGCATCCTTGGGGTGAGGGGAGGTTGGAAGTACCCACTATAGAAGAGGGACAGGATCATGTAGGGAATGGACCAGGTGGGGGGTGGGATGAGTGGGAGGAATTATAAGCAGCCTTGTACAATATATCTACTATGATAATGTTTTGCATAGCTAGACATGTACAACATATACTGAATTACTTATCTTCCCAGAGGGAATGGGTGACAAGGGAGGAAGGAAATGGATCTGAAATGGGGTGGGGGAATGATTGTTACTCAAAATCTCGTGGAAATGAATGATGTAAAACCAAAGTTAATAAAGCATTTGTTTAAAAAAAAAGAAAATGAACTTATCAAAGTTGAACTATTTACATTCCTCCATGGAAAAACAATAACGGTAACTGATGAAACCTTTCTCAGTATGAAAACAATTGAAGAATGGTATATGGACATATGAATATATATATATATATATATATATATTTACAGGTATACATGGATAGAGGGCACAGGTTGAATTTGGTGGGAAGGGATGACACTTAAGGTAGAAGTTAAGAGTTGAGAGAGGAATTTAGCAAGAGGAGATAGGGAGATACAAGGTAGGGTAAACTATCTCATGTAGAATAGATAAGGGGAAGTTCCCGGGGGAGTGAAGAACAGGAAGGCAAAAAGTCAAAATCATATTCTCATTGACTTTGGCTCAGGGTGAGAATGACATACACAGTAAATGTGATATCTCACCCTGCAGCAGCTTAGGGGAGGGGGGATGAGAGGGCCGATGATGGAGGGGAGGGCATTCTGGGGAGGGGAGGTTGGAAGTATGCACTTTTGAAGAGGGACAGGATCAAAGTAGGGAATGGACCAGGTAGGGGTGGGATGGGTGGGAGGGAAATATAAGCAGTCTTTTACAATATATCTACTATGGTAATGTTTTGCATAGCTATACATGTACAACACATACTGAATTGCTTATCTTCCCAGAGGGAGTGTGTGACAAGGGAGGAAGTGAATGTATCTGAAATTTGAGGTTTTAAAATTAAATGTTTCAAAATATATATATATATATATATATATATATATATATATATATATATATATATATATATATATATTATTTTGCATGTAATTGGGAGATGAGATGTGCAGGCACTGGGGCCATGAGATTCACCTTGCCCTAATGGTAAAGTAGAAGGGGTATGGGAGAAGATATGGGAGAGAATAGATTGGATGAGGGGATATCTTGTGGAACTGCTATTCTGGGGCGGTAGGTAGGGGAAAACTGGGGAAAAAAGTGTAATTCAAAATCTGGTGGAAATGAATGATATAAACCAGAAGTTAAAATAAAAGTCTAACAACAAGTGACTTTAATATAATGAAGGCTATGTAATTATTTAGTAACTATGAATATTTTTCATCTGACCACTAATTACTGTCACACAGCCTTTTTTATGAATTGCATGCCGAATGGATTAACAACTGAATCAGTCGTGAAACTGAACATTTTCTCCCTCATTTGATTTTGGGCTATTTTAATTGAATATTTGTGTCCAGAATAAGGGAGATCATCTTCCTATTGAGCTATTTCCTAGAAGCATGTCAGCTAACTCCAGAAGAGTGAGATGGATTCAAAGCATATGGAATGAATGATTATAATGTTTAATGATGAATGGACCTATACAAGCCTAAAGGGTTGTTGAGTCCCCAGGGAAGGGTCATATGGACTTTTCTTTAACCATTTTCTCTTTTTATCAATAACTCCGATAAAGCACTAGTGACATTTTATCAAAATTGTCAAATTACAAGAACCATACACATAGTTTTGGCTATTAGAGCTAGAAAGATATTAAAAGTTAAGAATAACAACAAATCTTATGTAAGACTTGTTTTATAGGCTCTCACAACATTAATGATTCAATTTTTTTTTCCTCTCTGATTCATAATCAGTTTCCTTCTCCAAGCCTCTAGAAAATCTGACAAAAATCACTACTTAATCCAATTCAACGTGCCAATACCAATTCCATTTGAAAGCTTTTAATTCAGAAAATTGATAAAGGCAAGCTTTTTTGAAAGTTAGAGGTGACAGTCAATTATACCAGAGTACTCATAGAAAATGATCACAAAACTCAATGCTAACAAATATTTTTAAACACCTACTATGTGTTAGGCACTCAACTAAAGAGCAGGCCTACAAAAGAGCCAGAAGATACTCCCTGATATCAAGGAGCTCACAATCAAATGGGAGAGACTGGAAGCAACACATATATGTAAATTATATGCAGGATAAATAGAAAATAATTAGCAAAAGGAATAGCACAGAAGGATTGGGAAAGGTTTCCTGTAGTAGATAGGATTTTACTTGGTAATTAAAGGAATCTAGGGAAGTTAGTAGGCAGAGATGAGGAATAGCATTCAAGATTTGTGTTTGTCCTTCAATTTTGAAAACGAGGACTATGGCATCAGGGGAATGATGAAATGACTTGCAGTTGACTTTGATTTAAGTGAAAGAGGGATGTGCAATTTCTCCAGCTTCACTTTCTCCTGTTGTGCCATCTTGATCCAGTGACCAACTATTCATCAGGTTGACTGGAGATGACCCAGGATGCAGTGGGAGACCCTGGCCCTTTTAGGCTAATGCCTTTTTATGTACTCACTTAGAGTAAGGTATAGCCCAATCATTGAATGGAGCTCTTTAAGAAATGAATCAATGGATGACCCCTTTAATTAAAGAAAAAAATCAATGTGGGAGGGGAATATGCCCACGATTGTTTTTCCAAAGAGAAACAGTTATCATAGACATTCACCCTAAGCCAGGAGCGCCCAAAACACAGTCATTAATTGGAGCTTGTGCAGGGCCCTGTTGTGGTCCAATCTCTGCACTTCAGTGTGAACTGGGTTTAAGGTTTTGTGAAAGAAGATATAAAGAAAGAGAGGGGAGGAGGAGGAGGAAGGGAGGGATGGAGGGAATGAGTAAGGAAGGAACAAATGAACAAAGAATAAAGGAACAAAGGAAGGAGGGAAACAAGGACCAATTGAGATGACTCTGGAGAAGAAAGTGAGACTGGTGACCTTTCACAGTCCTTCCTCGTTCAAATCAAAGTTAATTGCAAGTCGAATCATCGTTTCCCTGATTCCATATACTTAAAATGATCAAGCACTAATACAAGAGGAAAAAGTGTACCTCTCTCCTTTCTTTGTAAAGGTAAGGAACTATGAGTATGGAAGACTTCACATCTTGTCAGATTCAGTTAATATGCTGGTGTGTTTTACATAATTACTTTTTCCTGTGTCTTTGTATTCTTTTTTATAAGGAAAAGATGTGAGATATAAGATATACTTGGAAATAAAGGTGATAGAACTATAAACTATATTTTTTAAAAAAAGGAAATAAAAGCATCTTCCAATAAGCGGCCCTATATTCAAGATTTTTAGAGATTTGTAGTTACTCATTTGTATTATTTGTAGCAGGACTTTATAGAGACCTCAGTAAGTGAGTTATTCAGTAACTCTGGGTATACCAGTGAATTCCCTCCCGTGTCTTTTTTGCAGTTTTACATGACTTTCATCATGCAGTACTACCATTAGTCTCTATTATAGCTTCACAAAGGCAAAGTCATTCAATGTTCTTCAGATGTATATAGCCATTGTTGAATGGCAGCTTTGTTTACTACAAAGGGGAATAATTTCAGGGTTTGTAGCCTAGTAAGATATACAGCTGTCTCTACACCTTTCATTACATGTCCAGTGATGGACTGCCATACTAAGGAAAACAAAAAGAGCAAATATTTTTAAAGTATGTGGTATGTGGTATGTCTGCCAGACTCTGAAGATACAAAAACAGAAGTAAAATTTTTCTTTCCCTCAAGGAACTAACATTCTCCTAGAGGGATAAAAATTGCTACTTGTATAGAATCAATTATGTGGCCCCGTGGGCAAGTGCGTTGATTTGGGAACCAGGAAGAAATGAAATCAAATCTGACCTCAGAAATTTACTGGGCAAATCTGACTTTGGAAAAGTCACTTAACCTCCTTTGGTTTTATTTTTTGTATTCTGTAAAATGGGGATATTCACACAACCAGACAAGACTGATGTGAGAATCAAATGAGATATCCTATGTGTGGCACTTGACAAACATAAAATTGCTTAATAAATTTATCCATTATTAATATTATTCAAAACACATACTGAAGGAAACAAAATGGTCTCAAAAGATACTGTAATTTTATGGCATAAGAGAAGTTCTGATGCAGGAAGTGGCATCTGAGTATGTTTTGAAGGATGTTGGGGAATTCAAGAGGTAGAAGTGAGAAAGGAGTAAATTTCTGCTGTGCTAGGCCAAAGCATAGAGGCAAGAGAGAGAATATCATCTAAGAAAACTCTTCTCACAGAACCTATCACTCTTTGCTAGGACTTTTGCAGACCTTAGCTTCATAAAAACTCATCCCAAGAAAATGAACACCAACTTTTTTCAGCTCCAAGAGTGTGATAATCAGCAATATGAAATTCAGACAAGCTGATCACAAATCTCTTTGTTCTCTCTCCTTTAGACACCTAAGAAGTATAGGACTCTTCTTTTCTTTTTATAACATTTAGTGGGCACATTGCATGGGGGGGTTTAATTTAGAGGTTATAAAATTATTTCCTTTTTAGAATTTTAATAACTATTTAGATGTGATTATTTTTCTTTGTAATCTTTATGTATTTAAAAACATTACTGTGAGATAGGGTCCGTGAGTTTGCCAATCTGAAAAAAAAAGGTTTATTGTACATAAAAAGGTTAAGAACTCTAAAGAGAATTAATTTTATCCCAGACCTAGTTGAAGTGTCATATATACTGCTGGGGACTAGACATTACAAGGTGTATGTTTACATATTACAGATTACATATATCAGTACTGATGCCTATGATATCTCTTAAAAATTACAGATATGATATTATGCACCCTACTTCAGGTAGTCTATTTTTTAATTTAACTAATTAATTTATTTACTTTTAGTTCACAACATTCACTTTCACAAGATTTTGAGTCCCAAATTTCCTCCCATTTTTTTTCTTTCTTCTCCCTCCCCTCCATGGTGGGCATGCAATCTGATATATGTTCTACAAATACCTTCCCATTAAACATTAGTCAAGTTGTAATGAAGGATTATAACCAAGGTAATGAATAAGAGAAAAGGAAAAGAAAAAATAAACATAAAAGAGAGGGAGAAAGTAGATTGATTCAATCTGCATTCAGACTCCTTAAATCTTTCTCAGGATGTGGATAGCCTTTTCCATCATGAGACCTCCGGGGTTGTCTTATACCCTTTAATTGCTAAGATGAGTCCAGTTTAGTAAGTCACAGATACAATGTGTCTATAATTGTGTAAGATGTTCTTCTGGTGCTGCTCCCCTCACTCAACATCAGTTTATATAAGTCTCTCCACGTTATTATGAAGTCTGTCTGTTCCTCATTTCTTATAGCACAATAGTATTCTATTACATTCATATACCACAACATTTCTATTCATTCCTCAGTTGATGGGAATTTCCTTACTATCCAATTATTTGCCACCACAAACAGAGCTGCTAGAAATATTTTTCTACACATGGGTCCTCCTTGACTTGTATGGTCCCTTTGGGATACAGTCCTTGAAGAGATATTACTGGGTAAAAGGGTGTGCGTATTTTATAGTCCTTTTGACATGGTTCCAAATTGTTCTCCAGAATATTTGGATCAATTCACAACTCCACCAACAATGCATTAGTGTTCCAATTTTCCCACATCTTCTCCACTACTTATCATTTTCCTGTTTTGTCATGTTAGCCAATCTGACAGGTGAGATGTGGTACCTCAGAGTTGTTTTGATTGCATTTTTCTAATCAATACCAATTTAGAGCATTTCAATGTGATTATAGATATCTTTAATTTCTTCCTCTGAAAACTCCCTGTTCATATCCTTTGACCATTTATCAATTGGGGAATGATTTTCATTCTTCTAAATTTGACCCAGTTCTCTGTATGTTTTAGAAATGAAACCTTTATCAGTGACACTGGTTCTAAAAACCCTTTCCTATTTTTCTACTTCCCTCCTAATCTTGGTTACATTTGGCTTTGTTCATACAAAAAACTTTTTAATTTAATGTAATCAAAATGATCAATTTTGCATATCATTATGTGCTCTATCTCTTGTTTGGGAATAAATTGTTTTCTTCCCCATAAATCTGACATGTAAACTATTCCTTGCTCTTCTAGATTGTTTAGAGTATCAGCCTTTATATCCAGAATGTGAACCCATTTAGATTTTATTTTGGCATACAGTGTAAGACATTGGTCTATGCCCAGTTTCTGCCATAGTGTTTTCCAGTTTTCCCAGAAGTTTTTGTCATATATTGAGTTCTTATCCCAGAAACCGAAATATTTGGATTTATCAAACAGTAGATTACTATAGTTATTGACTACTGTGTCTGGTATACCTAAATTATTCCACTGATCCACTACTCTATTCCTCAGTCAGTACCAAGTAGTTTTGGTGACTGCTGCTTTATAATACAGTTTGAAACCTAGTATGGCTAGTTCACCTTCCCTAGCATTTCTTTTCATTAATTATTTTGATATTCTGGACCTTTTCTTCTGCCAGGTGAATTTTGTTGCTATTTTTTCTATCTCTATAAAATAATTTTTGATAGATTGATTGGTATGACACTAAAGGTATAAACTGATTTGGTAAAATTATCATTTTTATTATATTGACTCAACGTAGTAACAAGCAACTGATTTTTTCCAGTTATTTAGATCTGACTTTATTTGTGTGAAAAAGTGTTTTGTAATTGTATACATATGATTTCTGAGGTGATTTTGGCAGGTAGATTCCCAAATATTTTATAATGTATACAGTCACTTTAATGAAATTTCTCTTTCTATTTCTTGCTGTTGGACTTCATTAGAAATATATAGGAATACCAAGGATATATGTGGGTTTGTTTTATATCCTGAAACTTTGTTGAATTTATTTATTATCTCAAGAAGTTTTTTTTCTCTTGATTCTTTAGGATTCTCTAATATTTTATTTAAAATTTTGCACCTATATTCATGAGGGACATTGGTCTATAATTTTTTTTTTATCTGTTTTGGTTCAAGGAGTTAAACTGAAGCTCACAGTGTGAGGTGTGGGGAAGGGGTGATCTGGACACTTCAGGATATACTTAGAGATATACTTAGAGAATCCTAAAGAATCAAGAGAAAAAAAAAACTTCTTGAGATAATAAATAAATATCATCTGCAATGAGTGATAGCTTAGTCTTTTCTTTGCCTAATCTGATTCCTTCAATTTCTTTTTCTTCTCTTATTGTTACAGCTAACATTTCCAGTATCAAATTGAATAAAAGGTGTGACAGGAGACATCTTTGTTTAAGTCCAGATCTTATTGAAAATGCTTCTAGCTTATCCCCATTACATATAGTACTTACTAATGGTGTTAGATAGATACTACTTATTATTTTAAGCAAGACTCCATTTATTCCTATGCTTTCTGTTGTTTTTAATAGGAATGGTTATTGTTTTTTGTTTTTTGTTTTTTTTGTCAAAGGCTTTTTCTGCATTTACTGAGACAATCATATGGTTTCTATTAGTTTTGGTTTTGATATGATCAATTATACTGATAGTTTTCCTAATATTGAACCAGTTACATTCCTGGAATAAATCCTACCTAATTTAAGTGTATTATTCTTGTGATAAGTTGCTGTAATCTTTTTGCTAATATTTTATTTAAAATTTTGCACCTATATTCATGAGGGACATTGGTCTATAATTTTCATTATCTGTTTTGGTTCAAGGAGTTATGCTGAAGCTCACAGTGTTTACTTCATCATCTTGGCTCCTGGAAGTTCTGGTAAGTGATTATTTTAAAAAAACATCCAGCCACTACCATGGGTCCTGTACTTGTCTCTTCCCAGGTTCAATAGACCCCAGTCCTGCAGTAAGTGATGTGAGAGTCACAGGGGTGACTGGGTGAGTCTGTTTGCCCAGGCTTATTCTGGCTCCACTTTGGTTAGGTCTGTGCCGGTGAAGCCCCGGTGCTCCACAGTCTGTTCTTTGTGCTCCCCCACAAGGTGCAACAAATTCTACCTTTCCACACTTTTCTGGGCTGGAAATTTGCCACACTTCCATCTTCTAATGGATTCTGCAACTCTAAACTGTTCAGATTGATTTTTAGAGGTTACTGAAGGAATTCATGGGGGAATCCAGATGAGTTCCTGCTTTCACTGCATAATCTTGGCTCTGCTCCCCCCCCCCAGGTGATCTATTTTTAAAAATCACAGAGGACATGAGCATATTTTCCCTTTCATTTTCTACTTTTTTGAACATTGCTGATACAGAAATAGGTTTTCCTTTATTTCATGTGTAATGGGTATTGTATTTCCTCTCCTCTCAATGTGTGTGTGTGGAGAGTGGGGTGGGGGGATGAATTAGAGAGAGGGAGAGAATTTGGAACTAAAAATAAAATTAAGTAAAAGCAAGAAATATATTTAATTTAATTCAACATAATATGCCTCAAATGTTACATATATAATGGCTTGAACACAAAGGTTATGTGAGATTATTTTCTAATGCAGGTGTCAGCATTCTATGACCAGAGGCTCAAAACCAAACTGCTGCCTACTTTTATATAGACTGTAGTGAGTTAAAAATAGTTTCTACATTTTTAAATATTTTTTGTGTTGAAAACTTAAAAAATCTTAGCTGTGGGACTATTCAAAAACAGTTAGCCAGATTTAGTTTGATAATGTCTGGTCTATCTCAATAGGGCACTGTATACTTTTGAATGTTTTTAGCAATTTTTTTTCTTCCTGGTTCTGAGTTAAAGGGGAAATGATACTTAAACGAATTTAGGGTACCACATATTCCCTTCCCTGAGAATATGATGATTCCTGTCTCTAGCCCCATATTTATCTCCTTACAATTTTACTGTGTATTACAGGTTTTGATTCACCATTGATGGTTTCTCACTTTGGGTACATTGAAAATCATGTCTATCCTGTACCCACTGATAACAGAAGAGTTGTCCTATCCACGGATATTTTTCGGTACTAGAGCTAGCTAACCTAACCTTTACCCCTAATTTGAGCTTACTTAATTCTTAAGCAAAGGAAAATCTAAAAAAGGAACTGAATAAAAATTTGAAAGGGCTCCATGTGTTATCTAAGTTCTTCTCTTTCACCAGTTGTCAGAACTTAACAAGGTATTTGACTCAGGTACCTGCTTGACTCATTGTCATTTCTTCTAGCAGCTCTTCTCATCTTCTTTGTTAGGAATAATGAGAGAAAAGATTAAATATGAAACACATTAAAATAACATTTGTGAAAAATCTAATATCCTCTATTATTTCAATGATATAAATATGATCAAAAATTAAATATGGAATTTGACTTGGAAAATGGTGACTTATCTGCATTATGGAAAATCATCTGAATTACAAAATGTCCAGGAAGGTCTTCAAAATTAATGCAGGAAGAATCAATAAATTTAGATAATCAGTAGGAATGATCCTAACATGTGGCAAGAAGAGTGCTGAGGGCTTTTTTTTTTCAATACACTGTCCAAAACAGATGATTAAAGTTCATTGAGCAGAGTGTGTGAGTAATTTATAAAACAATAACCTTGGCAGTTGAGTGGAAGATGGATTAGAGTGCAGAGAGATGATTAAGGGAGATCACTTAGAAGGATATTGCAGCAGCCAGGGGCGGGGGGGAGGGGGTAAGAGAAGTAATGTGGACCTGAATTAACATAATGGCCATATGAGTGAAGAAAAAGAAATGGAAATTAGAGATGCTGTGATGTTATAACAAAAAAAAAATTGACAACAGATTGGTTATATGGGATGAATAAGATTGAAGAGTGAAGGATCACATGGAGTTTGCAGTCTTAAATAACTGGGAAGATAATGGTGTCTTCTGAGTAATAAAATATTTCAGAAAAAAAGAGAATTTAGGACTATATAATTAATTCCTTTTGGAAGATTGAGTTTCAGGTACCTATGGGGCATGTAGGCATGTAGACATCAAAAAGGCAGTTGGTGATGCACGACTAAAGCTCAGGGTTTAAGTTAAGAACATAGTAGATAGATGTGTAAATTATAAGCATTGAAATAGTCATTTAGCCCATGCTAGCTAATAAGTTCATCAAATGAACTAATACAAGGCTAATAAAGAAAAGGTACCAAGACAGAACCTTGGAGAGAAATGTATGTATGTATGTATGTATGTATGTATGGATGGATGGATGGATGGATAGATAGATAGATAGATAGATAGATGGATAGATAGATAGATGGTAGTTTCCTCCAGTCCATTATAAAAAAAATCCAGATGCTTAAGCCCAAGAAATTAGAAAATGACTCTTTAAATTACAAAGGATTTTGTTTCTTCCATTAAAAGATTTATCATATTATATTTTAAAAAGTGAGCATCCCCCATATATTTGCAATGACATTACACCAATAAGGATTTATTCAATGTGCACTACCTGTCTGAGATATCCCTAGGTATTGTGGGAATTACTAAATACTATCAATACTCTAGGATATTAAGTACATTTTAATATTGGTTAAAAGAAGAAAATGAGGGGGCAGAGCCAAGATGGCGGAAAGGAAGCAGTAACCTCTCTGAGCTCCTCTGTCACTAAGTCTCAAAGGGTAAATCTGAGTGGATTCCGGAATGACGGAGCCCAGTGGAAGACAGAGTGTGGCAGAATCCAGCCCAGGAGGTTGCCCAGTGTGTCCGCACAGGTCAAGCACAGAGCTCGTGGGGTATGCACAGGTCAGACCTAAGAGCAGACAAGCAGACTACACCAGAGAGAGAAAAAGCCCCAGACTACAGACTTACCAAGGACGAATCGAAGTCATCTCGCAGAGGGAACGGATCATTGGAGCCAGGTAGGAGAGTCGGGCCCCCAGTGGAGAGAGTGGCTTCTCAGGCTGCATTCAGCCCCTAGCCTGGAAGTTTAGAAACTGCCTGCCTGTATAATACAGGGGCTGGAATGGCAAAGTAAATTCTAGCTGCTCATATCCTCCCATCCCTCCTTCATGAAGCAGAAAACCCAAAGATAAGTCTCCCACCCAGATTGAAATCCCAAGTTAATGGAAAAAGCCTCAGGCTTGAGAATCTCCAAGAAGGGGTGTAACTGAGACAGCCAAGAATCTAAAGAGAAGAGAGGGAGGGGACCCAACAAGCCCCACCTCACCTCACCAACAAAAGCCTACTTATAGCCCAGGGGTATAGAGGCAGAAATCTGAAGTGATCAGACTCATCCCCACCTACACATCTACATTCCTCACTGACTTCCCTGGCTTAGCCATAAACTAGCCACCCAGAGGTATTCAAAGTCAAGGATCAGGCCCCAAACTCATAGCCTGAGACACTAAGAAACAGGAAGTCACAATGGGAAGGAAGGAAGCTGAAAAGGAGAAGGGGAAGGCAAGAAAGTCTATTCGAGCATACTATGCAGGGCAAGAACAACAAAACACACAGGACAATATAGACTCTCTGCCCACACCAGAGACCACAGAAGGAAACATGATCTGGTCTCAAGCCCAAATAGCATTCCTGGAGGAGCTTAAGAAAAATTTTAAAGACCAAATCAGGGAGGCAGTGACCAACTTGGAAAAAGAAAATACCTCCCTAAAAAAGGAACTTCAAAAACTAACTGAAGACCATAATTCACTAAAAATTAGATACAATCAAAGTGAAACTCAGAACTCTATGATGCAGCAGGAGTCAATCAAAAAAAAAAAAACAATCGAAAAATTGGAAGAAAAAGTAAAATATCTCCCTGGAAAAATAACTGACCTAGAGAACAGAGCCAGGAGAGACAACCTAAGAATGTCTACCAGAAAGACATGATGAGAAAAGCAGTCTAGACAACATCCTCCAAGAGATTGTCAAAGAAAACTGTCCTGAGGTCCTGGAATCAGAAGATAAAATAGCTATTGATAGAATTCACCGGACTCCTCCTGAAAGAGATCCCAAACTGAAAACTCCAAGAAATATAGTAGCCAAATTCCAGAATTATAAGATTAAAGAAAAAATTCTACAAGCAGCCAAAAAGAAACAATTCAAATATCGAGGAACTACAGTTAGGATCACACAGGACCTAGCAGCTTCTACATTAAAAGAGCGGAGGGACTGGAATTTGATATTTCGTAGGGCAAGAGAGCTAGGACTACAACCAAGGATTAACTACCCGGCAAAACTGAGCATAATCTTTCAGGCAAGGAGATGGACATTTAATGAAGTAAGGGACTTCCAGACTTTCCTAATGAAAAAGCCAGAGCTCAATGGAAAATTTGATCTCCAATTACAAGACTCCAGAAGGACATAAAAAGGTAAACAAGGGTAACATAGACTCACACATGCAGAATTGCACACACCCACACCCACAAACACATGCTCATTACTTGGGATGCAACAAGAGCAAAATGTTCACATCCCAATATGTGGAGCTGATAACTGTCAATATTTGAAATCTTTATGATTATCATGACTTGCAAAAGGGTTATACTTAGAGGGTGTGGGTATGAATGCACTAACATGGAATAAAAAAAAAGACTATTAAGGGGATCAAAGGTACTGTAATGGGAAAAAGGAAAGGATGAGCTAGGAAAAGGTAAAATATGCCATCTGAAGAGGCATCAAAACACACTATAGAAGAAGGGAAAGTAAGAGGGAGAGGAACATCATTTAAACACTATTCTCACTGGTTCTGGTTCAAAGAAGGATCAAATTAATCAGTGAAGTTTAAGAATCTAACGTGAATAGACACATAAATTCATTAAAGAGAGGAATTGGAGGGAGGGAGAGGAGCACTGTTTGAAATTTACTCTCATTGGTTTGGAATCAAACGGGGAGTAATTTACTCTGATAAGTATAAAAATTTATTGTGTCCTATACATAGTGGGAGGGTAAGGGGGGGTGAAAAGGAGGAGAAGAAAGGGAGGGATTATAAGGGAGGGAAATAGTAGGAAGGGGAGAGGGTAGGTTAAGAAGGGGGGTCACTGGGTGGGAACACTGAGGGAGGGGGCGGTCAAAAGGGAAAACTTCAAGGAGGGGAAGGGAGAAGGAATAAACAAAAACATAAACAGGGGAGGGAATAGGATGGAAGGGAAGAGACAGATAGTCATCATTACTGTGAATGTGAATGGGATGAACTCTCCCATAAAACAGAGGTGGATAGCAGAATGGATTAAAAACCAAAATCCTACAATATGCTGTCTTCAAGAAACACATTTGAAACAAAGGGATACCCACAGGGTAAAGGAAAAAGGTTGGAGTAACATTTATTATGCCTCAGCTAAAGTAAAAAAAGCAGGGGTAGCAATACTTATCTCAGATAAAGCAAAAGCAAAAATAGATATAATTAAAAGAGATAAGGAAGGAAACTATATCCTACTAAAAGGCACCATTGAGAATGAAGCAATATCACTACTTAATATATATGCACCAAGTGGTATAGCATCCAAATTCCTAGAGGAGAAGTTAAAGGAATTAGAGGAAGAAATAGATAGCAAAACTATACTAGTGGGGGACCTTAATCTCCCCCTCTCTGAACTCGATAAATCTAACCTCAAAATAAACAAGAAAGAAGTTAAGGAGGTGAATAGAATCTTAGAGAGACTAGATATGATGGATCTCTGGAGAAAACTGAATGGAGATAAAAAGGAATTTACTTTCTTTTCAGCAGTGCATGGTACATACTCAAAAATAGACCATATACTAGGGCATAAAAACCTCACAATCCAGTGCAGAAAGGCAGAAATAGTAAGCACATCATTCTCAGATCATGATGCAATAAAAATTATATGCAATAAAGGGCCATGGAAAGATAGACTAAAAACTAATTGGAAACTAAACAATTTAATCCTAAAAAATTGGTGGGTCAAAGAAGAAATTGTAGAAACAATCAACAATTTCATTCAAGAGAATGATAATAATGAAACAACATAACAAAATTTGTGGGATGTACTAAAGGCAGTTCTCAGGGGAAGTTTTATATCCCTGAGTGCATACTTAATTAAACCAGAGAGAAGGGAGGTCAATGAATTGGACATGCAATTGAAAAAGCTAAAAAAAGAACAAATTGAAAATCCCCAATTTAGTACTAAATTAGAAATATTGAAAACCAAAGGTGAGATTAATAAAATTGAAATTAAGAAAACCATTGAATTAATAAATAAAACTAAGAGCTGGTTTTATGAAAAAATCAACTAAATTGATAGACCCTTAGTCAATAAGATAAAAAAAGAAAGAAGAAAATCAAATTATGAGTATCAAAAATAAAACGGGTGAATCTACCTCCAATGAAGAGGAAATCAAAAAAATAATGAGGAATCATTTTTCCCAATTGTATGCACATAAATATGACAATCTTAGTGAAATGGATGAATATTTACAAAATCACAAGTTGCCCAGATTAACTGAAGAGGAAGTGAATTACCTAAATAACTCCATCTCAGAAAAAGAAATCAAACAAGCCATCAATGAACTCCCTAGGAAAAAATCTCCAGGGCCAGATGGGTTTACTAGTGAATTCTATCAAACATTTAAAAAACAATTGATTCCAATACTCTACAAACTATTTGGGAAAATTAGTGAAGAAGGAGTCCTACCAAACTCTTTCTATGACACAAATATGGCACTGATTCCTAAATCAGGAAGAGATAAAACAGAGAAAGAAAATTATAGACCAATCTCCCTCATGAATTTAGACGCAAAAATTCTAAATAAAATATTAGCCAAAAGACTCCAACAACTTATCACAAAAATAATACACCCTGATCAGGTAGAATTCCTTCCAGGAATGCAAGGATGGTTTAATATTAGAAAAACCATCAGTATAATTGAGCATATAAACAACAAAACTAGCAAAAACCACATGATCATCTCAATAGACGCAGAAAAGGCTTTTGACAAAGTACAACATCCATTCCTATTAAAAACACTAGAAAGTATAGGAATAAGTGGAGCCTTCCTTAAAATAGTTGCTAGCATCTATCTAAAACCATCAGCAAGTATTATATGCAATGGGGATAAACTAGAAGCCTTTCCAATAAGATCAGGAGTGAAACAAGGGTGTCCACTATCACCCCTCTTATTCAATATGGTACTAGAAACGTTAGCAGTAGCAATTAGAGAAGAAAAAGAAATCAAAGGAATCAAATTAGGCAAAGAAGTGACCAAGCTGTCACTCTTTGCAGATGATATGATGATATACTTAGAGAATCCTAGAGAATCAAGTAAAAAATTACTTGAGACAATAAAAGTTGCAGGATATAAAATAAACCCACATAAATCCTCAGCATTCCTGTACATCTCTAATAAAACTCAACAGCAAAAGATAGAAAGAGAAATCCCATTTAAAGTCGGTGTAGACATTATAAAATATTTGGGAATCTACTTGCCAAAACAAACCCAGAATCTATATGATCACAACTACAAAACACTTCTCACACAAATAAAAACAGATCTAAATAGTTGGAAAAATATCAATTGCTCGTGGCTGGATCGAGCTAATATAATAAAAATGACAATTTTACCCAAACTAAACTATATATTTAGTGCCATACCAATCAATTTACCAAAAAAATACTTTGTAGAGTTAGACAAAATAATAACAAAATTTATTTGGAAAAACAAACGGTCTAGAATATCAAGGGAATTAATGAAAAGAAATGCTAGGGAAGGTGGACTAGCTATGCCAGATCTTAATCTGTATTATACAGCAGCAGGCATCAAAACTGCTTGGTACTGGCAGAGGTGTAGAGTGGTGGATCAATGGAATAGATTAGGTGCAGGAGACCCAGCAGTTAATGAATATAGTAATCTATTTTTTGATAAACCCAAAGACCCCAGTTTTGGGGATAAGAATGCACTATTTGACAAAAACTGCTGGGAAAATTGGAATACAGTATGGCAGAAAGTGGGCATAGATCACTATCTAACACCATATACCAAAATCAAGTCTAAATGGGTGCATGATCTAGGTGTAAAGGATGATACTGTAAGCAATTTGGGAAAGCAAGGAATAGTTTACCTGACAGATTTGTGGAGAGGGGAAGATTTTAGGACCAAACAAGAATTAGAGAGCATTATAAAATGCAAAATGGAAAATTTTGATTACATTAAATTGAAAAGCTTCTGCACAAACAAAGCTAATGTAACCAAGATCAAGAGGGAGGTGGGAAATTGGGAAAGAATTTTTACAACTTGTGTCTCTGATAAAGGGCTCATTTCTAAAATTTATAGAGAATTGAGCCAAATCTATATGAATACAAGTAATTCCCCAATTGAGAAATGGTCAAAGGATATGAATAGGAAGTTTTCAGAGAAAGAAATTAAAGATATCTATAAGCATATGAAGAAATGCTCTAAATCACTATTAATTAGAGAAATGCAAATCAAAACAACTCTGAGATACCACATCTCTCCAGTCAGATTGGCTAAGATGACAAAACAAGAAAGTGACAAATGCTGGAGAGGTTGTGGGCAAATTGGAACGCTAATACATTGCTGGTGGAGTTGTGAACTTATCCAGCCATTCTGGAGAGCAATCTGGAATTATGCCCAAAGGATTATAAATAATTTCATACCCTTTGACCCAGCCATACCACTTCTAGGGTTATATCCCAAAGAGATCATAGAAGTGGGAGGAAGAACCATATGTACAAAAATATTTTTAGCAGCCCTTTTTGTGGTTGCAAAGAATTGGAAACTAAAAGGGTGCCCATCAATTGGGGAATGGCTAAACAAGTTGTGGTATATGAATGTAATGGAATTTTATTGTGCTATAAGAAACGAGGAGGTGACGGATTTCATAATTACCTGGAGAGACTTATACAAACTGATGCTGAGCGAGAAGAGTAGAATCAGAAGAAATTTGTATACAATCACAGACATACCATATCTGTGACGACCAACTATGACAGACTGGACTCTTTTCAGCAATGCAGTGATATAAGTTAATCCTGAATGACTCAAGAAAGTGAGAAATGCGCCATCCAGAGATATAACTAGAAAGAACTGAGCCTGAATCCTGATGGAAGCAAACTAAATGATCTTGTTCTTCTCATTGTTTGGTTTTATTTCTTCCTTACCATCTTTCATCCCACCTAGTACAATATGCCTTTGTAATTGGACTAATGTCTAATATGAATGCATCTGCAGACCCTATACTGTACTATATGCTGTCATGAGGGGAGGGGGGAGGGAAGTAAAGGAAATTTGAAAATCAAGGAACTATGGAATTGAATCTTGTAAACTGAAACTAAACTAATAAATTAATAAAATAAAAAAAATGAGCTGGGAAAAAAAGAAGAAAATGAGCTCATAAATAATGTGATATAGAAAATAGATAGATATTAAATATTGTAGTTCAGATTATGTGCTGTAGTTCAAAAAAGAAAGAGACCAAAGAGGGCTAGAAAACTCAGGAAAAGCTTGATGGAAAAAATGGGATGTAATCGAAGAATTGATTGCATTGACTGCATTGAATCCTATATATGTAGGATTTAGATAAGGAAAAGAGAGAAAGAAGCAGGGATAAGGAACACTGAGAATAAGCTGAAAATAAGGGAGGGAGGATTATTTGGAGTTTATGGGAGAGTCAAAGTTGTATGGAGATAACGGTGCCAGATTTTCTGAGAGTCATGAAAATGTACAAATAAATTTGTATCATGCAAGTGAATTGGATTTAATAGGAAATATGGAATCAACAAAAGGTTCTTGGATAAGAAGTAACACGATGGAAGTGTTGAAAGATTAATCTTATCCAATCAGTATAGCTTTTGCCTACTGCTGCTGTACTCCATTACCAGAAATTGCTTTGGGCCTTTTTCACCACTTCTGCTGTTAGTATTTCTGCTCCCAGAAGATATCACTGTTCTATTGCTGCTTCCTTCTAGTCAAACCCCCTCCACCAGATGGAACTAGCTACCCTCTCTTCAGATACAGCTTTCTAGCAAGAGGAATGTGGAACAACTACATTGGAGTTTTAATGTCTATGTCATAGCTCTTTTCTCATTTCCAAGACATCTAATTATTCCTATATTATTTAAGTTATATTGTTTTATACAAAGATCCTATAACCCCAAATTCTATGCAATGTTCCTTCAAGTAGTGTTGGTAGGGCCTTTTACTTGGAATGCTTAAATTGTTCTATTTTTCCCTTTGGGTTAGCACATAGTGAGTTTGTCTACATTTCCCTCTGCCCTATCTCAGTAGCAAGTTGGGTTTCTATCCCCCATTTATATTAGGACCATTCCCCAGAGTCTTTTGGAGTTCTAAATGTATGGATGCTTGCTTTCCATTTTTCTTCACATCCACTATTATATTTTGGAGAAGCTGAGATTTTATGAACTTAACTCTGGGATGCTTCTGCTTAGATTGTCAAAAGGAAGGAATTATGATTCCTCAGAAGTCATCTAATCCATCCCCTTAATTGTAAGATGAAGAAACTGAGAGACAGAGAGTTTGAGTAACTCAATTAAGGTTATTGTTGAGTCATTGAGTTATGTCCAACTCTTTGTCACCCCATGGACTCTATCTAGCACACCCATACTGTCCATCAGGTTCCCTTGCAAAGATACTAGAATGGTTTGCCATTTCCTTCTCCAGTAGATTAAGGCACACAGAGGCTATGTATCTTGCCCTGAGTCACACAGTTAGTAACCCATATCTTACTTACTTCAACCTGAGCACTCTATCCACTGTGTCATCTAGCTGCCTCTGAGATGAAGGTTATAAGGGTATAAAAAGCATCGGGGTGGCGTTTGAACTCATAGCATCTGAGTCTTGATTCGATATTTTTCACAAATTTCCAGATTCTATTCTAGTAACAAAAATATTGTTATTCGAAATGAGAGGGAAAACACTTTAATACAACTATGACTACTCAGTAATTCACCAAATGCTGTTTTCAAAGGTTGAATCTATGTTCTATTATTTGTCACTCCCTTTCTTGTGTATTCCTAGCTATGTAAATGCTTTTTTTTTCCTTTTTAAACTGACATTAATTGTTTCCCGCTCAACTTTGGGAATACAATGTATTGATTAAAGTGGAGAAAAACTAAATAATGTTAAAATATATAAACTGCACCGAGTTTATAAACATGAGTCAGTGAGTTTTTGCAAAGTATAAAATGTGTTGTTTGCTTTATGGTAATAGATGAAAAAAATACACTTTATCCCTACTGAATTTGAATACCACTTGGAATTCAACAAGTTGATTCATTATAGTTTAGCAACCATTAAATTCAATCTAGTGTGTAGTTCAGGAAAACAATGTGTAATATTTAAGACTCTGCATGCCAGAGAGAAAAGGAGTCCTTTAACAAACAGCTGTACATTGCCAACTAAATATGCACACATGCTTTCTGCCTCCTTTGCTATCATTCAGAATCCAGTAGGCCTCAAAGAGAAAACACTGTGTGATCAGCCATCTGAGAACTCATTTCCACCCATAATATGGTCTTGGAAAGACATACAATTAGAATTTGTGAAATGTCAAAACTGGTGCTTACCGAGATGCTGAATGAATCTTGATAGGGATTTTAAAGACATTTAAGATATTACTCAGGATATTAGCTCCTCTATTCCCCCTTTAAGAAATTGAATATAATCATGCCTTTGTCATCTCAGAGCCAAATCTAATATAAATCATGTGAACTATAATGTATATTACAAGCATTTTTAAAACACTTCATATTCTCTTCCCTCCTTACTCTATAAATCATGTTTTCTTTCATTCTCTGTATAAGATATTGATTAAATTCTTGAAACTGAATGATATAAAATACTCAAAACTCAAAAGTTTTGAATTCTAATCCTTACTTTGCTACAAATTACCTATTTACAGTCAAATCATGTTAAGAGGTAGAGAGAGACAATTATCTAAAGCATGCAAGCTAAAAAGGGAAGACTGCATACAAGTAAGTTTTCACTACACATACAATTATATCAACAAATTTATCACATTCTAAAAGAAACTTTTGGATAAAATAGCTGGTTCAGGTAATGTCTTTTAATAGAATGAACCACAGAAAGAGAGTCATAACTAGCAATTCTGTTGCACAGTGGTAATAACATAATCTTTTCCCTCCACTCAATTTAGTAATTCATAATGGAAAAATAATGGAAGAAGCTAGTAAGCACATTTACTTAATGAGAGAAAGAACCTTTGTGCCAAGAACCCCTGAGAATTGTAACCTCAAAATGCTTACCCATAAGAATAATATAGAAACCCTGGAACATCTTGATACCATTACATATAGAGGCAAGAAAGTATAACTTTCTGGGGTATAACTGCAGTGGCAAGGAAATATACAATCCAATAGCACTTATTTTAACTAATTATTCTTCCTGACAAGGTACAAAACTCAATTCTTTCTTCACTGTTGCAGAAGTATAAATACTGTCAAAAGATGGGTGCATCAGCATTTTAAAATCATACTCTAAAATGTTTATTTAAATGCTGTTCCCTGGTATAAAGTAAAAGACACCTCATCTTATTACTCTCTTCATAATTGCCACACCCAAAGGGCTCATAAAATTCATAGAGAAAGAATAGTCTGGAAAGTACAGTTTAACAGATTATCCAGGATCTTGAATGCTAACCAAGCAGAATAACTACTTTATTTATTATGTAACAGGAAGCTGCTTCTTTGTTTGTTTAGTCAGGGAGAAAAATGATTAAATAAATTCTTTGGAGATTAAGGTCCAGGGTAAAGCCAAGATGGTGGATTAGAGTCAAACTCAGAAGAACTCTCAAAATTCCCCTCCAAAAAACTTTTAAAAAATACCTCAAATCAAAGTTTCCAGTGGTACAGTCAACAAAAGATCAGGGTGAGACAACTTTCTGGTCTAATAAAACTT
Organism: Gymnobelideus leadbeateri; assembly: GCA_011680675.1. Taxonomy (NCBI): domain Eukaryota; kingdom Metazoa; phylum Chordata; class Mammalia; order Diprotodontia; family Petauridae; genus Gymnobelideus; species Gymnobelideus leadbeateri. The sequence continues at coordinate 271,530 of WOXC01008627.1, read as the reverse complement.
TGGATATAAACAGGGTGGATGCCTGCCTTTGATTCAGCAACAACAGGAGCTGCAGCAATAATGACCATTGCAGCAGTAGCAGATTTGGGAGCTTTCAGCCTAGAGACAGTAGAGGGGCCAGACAACTTATATGAAAGAGATTACAGGGGACTATTTCCTGGCACCAGGTACAGTTGGCACTGACTGGCAACTCTATTGGCCATACACAGTTCTGTATCACAATTCCATGGCAGAGAGGAGTGTGGAGGGATTGGTCAAATGGAGCAGAGTCCCTGGTCATAGTTTTAAAGCAAAGGGCGTGTAAGCAATTGTGTCTTCAGGGCTCCTACATGAGGAAAACTAGAACATAGATCAGGAGAGCAGTGACCATAACTCTCCCAGGATGACACTCCCTTGCAAACACCAAAAGCCTGAAGAACTCCAGAACTAGCTCTGAAAACAGCAGCATAAAAATGTCTGAACTGGGGACAGTGCTTCCTCACTCTCAGGTGAACCAAGCGCAACTGTAACAAAAAGTTCAAATCCAAGAAATAGGTTGGCAAAATAAACAAACAACAACAACAAAATTTACAATAAAAAGCTAATACTAGGGGCGGCTAGGTGGCGCAGTGAGTAGAGCGCCGGCCCTGGAGTCAGAAGGACTTGAGTTCGGATCCGGCCTCAGACACTTAATCCACACAAACAAAAACCTAGCCGCGTGACCTTGGGCAAGTTACTTAACCCCAATTGCCCTAAAAAAGGGGCGGCTAGGTGGCGCAGTGAGTAAGAGCGCCGGCCTCGGAGTTGGGATGACCAGAGATCGAATCCGACCTCAGAAAATGAGCACCCACACACAAATAATGACTAGCCGTGTAACCTTGAGCAAGTTACTTAACCCCAATTGCTTAAAAAAAAAAAAAAGCTAATATGAAGGGAGGGAAGATTAAGACATAAATTCAGACAAAGACAAAAAATGTGAAAACAGTTAAAAATAAAGCCCCCCAAAATGCAAATTGGAGGCAAACCCAACAAAAATGCCTGAAAGAGATGAGTGGTAGAGGAAAAACTATGAAAAGAAATGAGAGTAATGCAAGAAAACTATGAAAAGAGAATAACAGCTTGGTAAAAGAGGTATAAAAATATTGAATAAATAACACCTTTAAAAACATAATTGACTAAACTGTAAAGGAGGCACTGAAATCCACTAAAGAAAAGAACTCTTTGACAACCAAAATAAGTCAAATAGAAAAGAAGATAGAAAAATAACTGAAGAGTTTAAAAAACAGAATTGGTCAAATGGAAGAATAGGTACAACACCTCACTGAAGAAAATATTTCCTTAAAAGTTAGAAGTGGGGAAGTGGAAGCTTAGTCTACAAACATCAGGATTAATAAAACAAAATCAAAATAATGAAAACTATAAGAATATGTGAAATATCCCACTGGAAAATAAAAAGTGACTTGAGAAATAGATTGAGGAGAGATAAATTAAGAATGATCAAATTACCTGAAAGCAATAATCAAAGAAAGGGTCTAGGCATCATTCTTTAAGAAATCATCAAGGAAAACTGCCCAGATATATTAGATCCATAGAATAGAAAATGAAATAGAAAATTAAAATAGAAATTAAAAGAATCAACCAGTTTCCTGAGTTTATAAAAAGAAAACTCTTAGAATTATTATCGTGAAATACCAGAGCTCCAGTGTCAAAGAGGAAATACTTTGAGAAGCCATAAAGAAACAATTAAGATATTGTGAAGCCACAGACAGGATCCCAAATATTCAGTGGCTCCCATGTTAAAGGAACAAAGGACTTCCAAGATGATATTCCAGAAAGCAAAGGAGTTAGAATTACAATCCTGTATACTCTGTCTGAAAAACTAAGTGAAATCCTTCAGGGGAAATAATATAGTTATTTGATAAAATAAAAGAGTTTCCTGATGAAATGACCAGAGCTAAATAGAAAATTTGACATTCAAACACAAGATTCAAGAAAAGCATAAAAAGATAACAAAAAAAAGAAAACATAATGGAACCATAGGAGTTAGCCATTTAAATTTCTATATGTGAAAGTGGTACATGTAATTCCTAATCACTTTATCATTATTAGGGGAGTGTAATGGAGTTTATTTAAACAGAAGACATGGGTGTAAGTTGACTATATTGGAATGATCTCAAAAATAATTTGAAGAGGTGACAAAGAGGGATGCACTGGAAAAAGGAAGAAGAGAGAGGTAGAATGGAGAAAAAAAAATGCTCATATGAAAGAGGCATACAAAGGAGAGGGAATTTGGGGTAGAAGGCAATGCCTCAACCTAACACTCATTAGAACTGAATCGAAGATGAAAGAATATAAAAACAAATAAACATTAGGAGAGGGAAAGCATAAAGAGAAAGGAAGAGGAGGAGAAAAAGGGGGAGGAGGAGAAGGTGGAAGAGAAACCAAAAAAAATTGTAGAAGGAGAAAACAGAGTTAGAAAACATAACTGTTAATATGAATGGGATGTATTCATCCTTAAGATGGAAGTGGATAGCAAAATGAATTAGAAACAAACAATATATTATTTACAGGAGACATACTTGAAACAGAAAGACACATAGAGAGTTAAAAATAAAGTACTGGAGTAAAATCTAATATTCTTTAGCTAAACTAAAAGTCGGGGAAGCAATAATCTCAGGTAAAACAAAAGCAAAAATAGACCCAATTAAAAGGCATAATCAGGGAGAATATATTTTCCTAAAATATTCCATAGATAAAACGATACCAAAAATATTTTACAGCAAGTTTCTCTGATGAGGGCTTCGTTTCTGAAATATACATTAACTATATAACTTAGTCAAATGTATAAAAATTAGAGCTATTCCCCAATTGAAAAACATATAAACACAATTTTGAAAAGAAGAAATCAACTCTATTTATAGTCATATAAAAAGGCACTAAATCATTATTTATTAGAGAAATGCAAATTAAAACAACTCTGAGGCACCATCTCACATCTATAAGAAATGATAAATGCTGAAGGGAAAGAGAAAAATGGGTAACCAATCAATTGTTGATGGAGTAGAGAAGTGGTTAAACCATTCTAGAGAACAATTCAAAAGAAAGAGCTATAAAACTGGGTACACATTTTTTCTGTCTTTTTTTTTCCCACCCAGCAATATCATTACTAGGGCTATATCCCAAAAAGATCAAAGAAAAAGGAAAAGTAGCAGTACTTTTGATAGTAGCAAAGAATTAAAAATTGAAAGGATGCCCATCAATTAGGGAATGGCTGAACAAGTTATAGCTTATGATTGTGATGGAGTACTATTATGCTATGGGCAATAGCAGGGGGGAGGTCTTTTCAGAAATACATGGAAGACCTACATGAACTGAAGCAAAGTGAAGTGAGAAGAGCCATGGCTTTATTTTACACAGAAATAGCAGTGTTGTAATGATGACGAACTGTGAAAAATATAGCTACTCAGATCAATATAATATTACAAGATATTTCTAAAGGACTCATGATGAAAAAAATGCTATTGACCTCCTCAGAAAGAATGGATGAACTCTGAGTGCAAACTGAAGCATAATTTTCTCACATAATTTGTGTGTGTGTGTAATATGTCTAATATGGAGATATATTTTGCATGACTCCATTAAGTATAACTGATATCATAGTGCTTGCCTTGTCTCAGTGGGTGAAAAGGAAAGAAATAATTTGGAATTCAGAATTTTAAAAAGAAAAGAATGTTAAAAAATAAATGATTGAGGTGGAGCCAAGATGGCGGAGTAGAAACAGCTCATCCAAGCCACTCTGCCCCCAGATTCCCCCCAAACTATGTAAAAGGGGACTCTGAATAACTTCTGGAGCCCCAGCACCCACAGAACGACAAAGAGAAGCTAACCTCCCTCTGAGGACAGCCCAGCAGCCCTGCATGAAGGACCAGCGCAGAGGTCTGGGAGCTGGCAGTGAGCAGTGAGCAGAGCTCAGGAAGCCGAGCCGAGCCTGAGCTGAGGTCCCAGTGAGGCGAGGTTTTAGCCCCAGCGAGACAGGGCCACCAGCCGGCTGGAGGAACCACAGAACAACAGCAGCTGTGGTGACTCCGGAATTATCAACATAGACATGCCTAGGACAAAGTAAGAGGTTAGCGTCCTATGGACTTTGGGACCTGTATGTGGGGAATGTGTCAGCTTCCTCCGATGTGGGCTAGAAGCCACTGAAAGGACACTCCATTTTGTAGTTTTCAGACACAGCTCCAGCTCCTGGCCTGCAATTAATTGTAGGGAGATCCAGCGATCGGTCTTGGGGGGTAATCACTCTTGCTTTAACCTCCCTGGATCTGGATTGTGTTCTAGGGTAGAAGTTGTGGGTAGGTTTACAGCTTGCCAGAAACGGAAGTTGCCCCCCACACATGTTCGGGATGAAAATTCCTCTAGCTGGCCTTAAAGCCATAGTGTGGCAACAAGCCCAAAAGTCAAGCAATTAAGTGGCAACATGCCAAGGCAAAGGAAACAGAAAAATGCAACCCTAGACTCCTATTTTGGGGGCATAGAGCGGGAAAAGGACTGTGAGGTCAGAAGTCCTGCTCCAAAAGCGCCAGGGGGAAGCATGAGTGGGTTGCAGGCCATAGAGGACCTTAAGGAGGACTTTAAAAATCAAATAAGAGAAGTGGAGGAAAAATTGGAAAGAGAAATGAGAAGGATCCAGGAAAAGTATGAAATGAGGGTCAACAGCCTGACTGAGGAAAACAACACCTTAAAAAATAGACTAACTCAAGTGGCAAAGGAGGCCCCAAAGAGCAATGAGGAGAAGAATGCCTTCAAAAGTCAAATTTGCCAGATGGAAAAAGAATCTCAAAAGTTCACTGAGGAGATTCATTCCTTCAGAGTTAGACTGGAGCACATGGAAGCTAATGACTTTATGAGAAATCAAGATGCTGTTAAGCAGATCCAAACAAACAAAAGATTAGAAGGCAATGTGAACTATCTCATGGGAAAAACCACTGACCTGGAAAATAGATCAAGGAAATTTAAAATTTAAAAATTTAAAATTTAAAATTTAAATTTAAAAATTTAATTTAAAATTTAAAAAATTTAATTTTTTAAATTTAAATTTAAATTTAAATTTTAAATTTAAATTTAAATTTAAATTTTTTTAAATTTTTAAATTTAATAATTTAAAAATTATTGGACTACCTGAAAGCCATGATCAAAGAAAGAACCTAGAAACCACCCTTCAAGGAATTCTCAAGGAAAATTGCCCTGATGTTTTAGATCCAGAGGGCAAAATAGAGGTGGAAAGAATCCACCGATCATCTCCTGAAAAAGATCCCAAAAAGAAAACTCCCAGGAATATTATAGCCAGGCTCCAGAATCCCCAGATCAAGGAGAAAATACTACAAGCAGCCAGGAAGAAACAATTTCAATATTGTGGAAACACAATCAGAATAGCCCAGGACCTGGCAGCTTCTACACTGAGGATTGAAGGGCATGGAATATGATATTCCAGAGGACAAAAGAACTGGGAATGAACCCAAGGGTCACCTACCCAGCAAAACTGAGTATTTTGTTTCAGGGGAAAATATGGTCATTCAGTGGAATAGAGGACTTTCAAGCATTCTTGAGAAAAAAACCAGAATTGAATAGAAAATTTGACATCCAGACACAAGAAGGAAGAGATGCCTGAGAAGGTAATCAGTGAAAAGAAATCAAAAGGAACTTATCAAAGTTGAACTATTTACATTCCTATATGGAAAAGCAATAACGGTGACTGATGATATCTTTCTCACTATGAAAATAATGGAAGAAGGGTATGTGGTCATATGAGTACATATGTGAATGTGTGTGTAGATGGTTACAGTTATATATGGATAGAGGGCATAGGTTGAATTTGTTGGGAAGGGAGAATACTCAAGGGATGAAATTATGAGGTGAGAGAGGAAAGTGGCAAGAGGAGATGGAGAGAGACAGGGTAGGGTATAGGATAAACTATCTTATGTAGAAGAAGCAAGGGGAAGTGGTTGTAGGGGGGGAGGAATAGGAAGGCAAAAAGGTAAAACCACATTCTCATTGAATTTGGTTCAGGGAGAGAATGACATACATGCTAAATGGTATATCTCAACCTGCAGCAGAATAGGGGGAAGGGGGATGAGAGGAGGGAAGATGGATGGCAGGGCATCCTTGGGGGGAGGGGTGGCTGGAAGTACCCACTATAGAAGAGGGACAGGATCATGTGGGGAATGGACCAGGTGGAGGGTGGGATGAGTGGGAGGGAATTGTAAGCAGCCTTGCACAATATATCTACTATGATAATGTTTTGCATAGCTAGACATGTACAACATATACTGAATTAATTATCTCCCCAGAGGGAATGGGTGACAAGGGAAGAAGGAAATGGATCTGAAAGTCGAGGTCTTAACATTAAATGTATCAAATTTATATAAATACTATTATTAATACTCTTTTGCTTATAATTGGGAGATAAGATGTGCAGGCATTGGGACACAGAGATTCACCTTCCTCTAATGGAAAAGTCGAAGGGGGTATGGGAGAAGGTATGGGAGAGAGCAGATTGGAGGAAGCGATATCTTGTGGGACTGCTATTCTGGGAGGCTGGGTAGGGGAATAACGGGGGGAAAATGATTGTAACTCAAAATCTGGCGGAAATGAATGATGTAAAACAGAAGTTAATAAAGCAATTGTTTAATAAAAAATAAATGATTAATTTTTAAAAATATTTTTAAGTAAATAGTATGATTCATGTGAATTAGTGTTGAGTCCAGTTAGTGATTGGAAGGGAACAAGCATGTGGTCAGAAAGGAAGCCTCTACAATTTTCTAGGTATGAAGTAATAATTACAGTCTGAAATTCCAAGGTGATAATAGAAATGAAAAATTAGGGGCATATTCAAAAGTCCTGAAAAAATGAAGAACAAAAAGTGTTAGCTAATTGCATATAGTGAACTAAGGGAAAGGAATGCATTTAAAATGATTCTAAAACTTCTATCCTCTTTCATGTCATTAGAGTTTTGGAATATGTTCAAGAGCTCCTCATCTCAAAATATCCTGGAGAAAATTTTAAAAAATGTAATGATTGCAGCCAAGTGAGACTCTGGAGGGCAGATATGTTTATATCACTTGTCTCCTTTAAAAATGTATTAAAATTTATATATTTTGTTTTTCTATCACTGTTATTTCTCAGTGTCTCCTGCCCTTTGCTATTATCCATCTTGACTTGTTAATGATGTTGATAAGTCTCAAGCTCTAGGTTCAACAAAAATTTCATTCTAAACATTGCTTTTTTGGTTTGGTTTGGTTTTTAAAGAATTCTTCTCAGGTTTTGCTGACAGGTTATCTTTCCATACCTTTTCATGAAGCTCTTTGTCAATAAATATTTTATTCAAGAAATAAACTATTTTATTACTGTTATTAGTTTTGACAAAAAGCTGAGACAATTTTGGGGGGTCCTGGGAAGATTTCATTTTTGGATTCCTGAAATATAGCTCTAGGAAAGCAGGCTTTCAAAAAGTCACCTTATGTTTTCAATGAAGCTACTTGATTATACCTTTAAACCCAAATCACTCGAAGCCTCCAACCCAAGCATCAGTTGCTCATCATTTAGATTTTGATAGATTAGAATGAATGTAAATAGTAATTCTTTTCTGTACTGGCTTGAATCTGAGCATCTCCCCCTTTGAGACTGACACTTTTGTGATGGTAAAGTAGGCAAATATTTGTCTTCGTTCTTATCTAACCCTTGGTCTTTGAATGGGCATGGCCTCAGAAGGCCAAGGTCACTCACTGCATTCATAGCTACCTCCCCTTCTTAACTTTTGTCTTGCCACTGGACTATGAAGACTCTGAAAGAGAAAGGTTGATGACTTTGCCCAGCTCTGCCTTATATGTAGTTCAAGCAAACACCCTTGTGATGATATTGATCCTCTTAGAGATTAAAGGGTGAACAACGACATATTTCTAAATGTTTCTATTTGAACTCTTGAATTCATAAAGCATTCTAATTGAATTGTTGCTTGTAATAGAATAAATATATATTACATATGGTTTTCCTGTTATTCTAGATGTTCATTCAGAATTATTTGAATTCATACTATTCAGAGTTATAATTATTTAAAATACTGTCACAGTCCATTGAAAATGTAGAGTGCAAATTTGAATAATGCAAACATTTCTTGAAATTTATTCATAATAATAAAAACTAATCTGTTAGGAAGGTAAATTTTGTTTAAGAAAGTCTTCAGTGCTTTGGAAGACCTACATAATGCAAAGTAAAATAAGTATAAATATGAAAAGATAAGCAAAACAACTATAACAATGTAAATGGAAAGAAAAAATAATGTCTAATTATAATGATCAAGTCTGGTGTGAGAGAATAGAAAGAAAAATAAAGCTTTCCCTTTTCATAGAGGTGGGGAATTGTGGGTATAGAATATTGAACATACTATCAGAATTGATTGATATATTGGCTAGTTTTGCTAAGCTGTTTTTTTCCTGCTCTATTTTAAATATGTACTTATTTTACATTTTATTTTGGTGGTAAGGGATGGATCACTGGGAAGGAGAAAGAAAAAGATATATTCAGCAATGAAATAAATCTAAATTACATGAATATATGTTTCAAGGTTTTCTGCCCTAACCCCCCAAAAACTATATGATTTGATCTTTGGTGTCCCATTATTTTGATTTAGTTGAATCTAAATCCCAAAGTCAAAGATTTTTATGAAATGGAACTTTGAGTAACAATTGACAATCAATAGGATGATAAGCATTGGTGTCCTCTAATGCCTTATCAATTATAATGGAAATTTATATATTTTTTGTTGTTTGGTAGATTAGTTGTTTCCAATTTTTGTGACCCCATTTAGAGTTTCCATATCAACAATACTGGATTGGTTACCATTTCCTTCTCTAGTTCATTTTACAAGTGAGTGAACTGAGGCAGAAAGAATTAAATATCTTACCCAGGATCACACAGCTAGTAAGTGTTTGAGTTCAGTTTTGATCTCAGGTCCTCCTGATTTCAGGGCCAGTGTTCTATCCACTGTGCTACCTAGCAGCCCAGAACCCTACTAGATAGATAGTATTAAAGGACAAAGTAAACTTCAATATGATGAAGTACTTTAGAGTGAGAGAAGAGAGACCCTCTATAATACTATTTATGGGAGAGATGTCATTTGGCAATGACTATTATTTGAACTATTATCTTAAAATGTAATAAGTTTTCATTATATTCCTTCTAACCATATTTATTGCTTATTATGCAAGACATCATGCTAGATTTTGGTAATAAAAAAAAAATTTAAGACAGAATTCCTGCCCTCATGGAGCTTATGCTGAAATGGAGGTGGTATATGGCAAATTTAAGTAAAGAACCAAAAAAAGTACGCAATTGATAAATATATATGTGATTTTAAAGGACTTCAGAATATTTTGAGGATCAGGAAAAAAAAAAAACTTTGTGATATGAAGACAAGATGGTGGAATAAGAGCAGGAACTTGCTTGAGGTCCCACTCCAACCACTTCCAATATCTGTGAAAAATGACTCTAAACACATTTTAGAGCTACAGAACCCATAAAGTGACAGAGAGAAACTAATCTCCCCCTGAAGACAGCCTACCCGGCCAACAGGAAGAGTCTATCACACTAGGCTGGAAGCAGGGCACAGGCCCACATGGGCTGCTCCAGCCAAGACCCATGCACAGACCAACTGGAGCATATTTCAGAGAGTGAATCATTGGTGGCTGCAGAGGTTTCAGTGACTGCTTCCCAAGCTCTAGGCCCACAGATGATGGGGAGATAAAGTGGTCAACAAGGGGGCATTTGCAGAAATCTCTCTGCTGGTGTTGAGGCTGGATTTTCTTACTTTGCCCTGGATATACATTGGTCACAGTCTTGGGTAGCAGTCCTGGGTTGAGGAAAACTAGCAGAGCAGAACTGGTTGAGGCTGTGGAGAGGGAGTTTTGCTCACAGTTCTGAGGCAGATATTTTGAAGAAACTCAGATGATAGCTGCTCAAAACTCCAGAAATTTGGGACACAGTGCACTCCCTTCTGGAAGCAGTGTTCAACCATGGCAAGGAGCTCAAAAGTTAAGCAATTGACTAAAAAGATGAGCAAACAGAGGCAGAGAAATCAAACTATAGAATGGTTTGTTGGTGAGAAAGAGGATCAAAAAACAGAACGAGAAGAAGAAAATGAAGTCAAAACTTCTGCATGGAAAGGCTCCAAGAAAAATATGAACTGGCTGCAGGTCATGGAGGAGACCAAATAGGTTCTGAAAATCAAGTGAGAGAAGTAGAGAAAAAATTGGGAGAAGTGGGAATGATGCAAGAAAATCATGAAAAGAGAGACAACATCCTGCTAAAGGAGATAAAAAAAGCCTGAAGAAAATAACACCTTAAAAAATAGACTAACTCGGGGCAGAGCCAAGATGGCAGGGTAGAAACAGTGAATCCAAGCCACTCTTCCCCCAGATTACCTCCAAACTATGTAAAAGGGAGCTCTAAACAATTCCTGGAGCCCCAGCACCCACAGAACGACACAGAGAAGCTAACCTCCCACTGAGGATAGCCCAGCAGCCCTGCAGGAAGGACCAGCACAGCACAGGCAATGCAGTGCGCTCGGAGTCGAGCAGAAGTCCGCCTGAGTCACAGTTTTAGCCCCAGAGCGGCAGGATCAATGGCTAGCTGGAGGGACCCCAGAACACCAGCAGCTGTGGCGATTGCAGAATTATCAACATAGACATGCCTAGGAAAAAGTGAGAGGTTAATGCCCTATGGACTATGGGACCCGTATTTGGGGAAAATATCAGCTTCCTCCCCTGGGGGCTAGAAGCCGCTGAGGAGACACACCATTTTGTAGTTTTCAGAGGCAGCTCCAGCTCCTGGCCTGTGAACTGTAAGGAGATCCAGTGATCAGTCTTGGGGGGTAATCGATCTTGCTTTAACCTCTCTGGATTTGGTTTGTGATCTGGGGTGGAGGTCGTGGGTGGGTTTGCAGCTTGTCAAAAATGGAAGTTGCCCCCCCCCCCCACATGTTCGGGACAAAAGTTCCAGTCTGTCGCCAGGCCATACAGCAGAAAGAAGGCCAAAAGTCAAGTAATTAAGTGGCAACATGCCAAGGCAAAGGAAACAAATTAAAAAGAAAAATGCAACTTTAGACTCCTATTTTGGGGGTAAAGAGGATTGAAGCATGGAATAAGAGAAAGACTATGAGGCTAGAAATCCTGCACCAAAAGCCCCAGGGGAGAACATGAGCGGGTTGCAGGCCATAGGGGACCTTAAGAAGGAATTTAAAAATCAAATAAGAGAAGTGGAGGAAAAATTGGAAAGAGAAATGAGAAGGATCCAGGAAAAGTATGAAATGAGGGTCAAGAGCCTGACTCAGGAAAACAACACCTTACAAAATAGACTAACTCAAATGGCAAAGGAGGGCCAAAAGGGCAATGAGGAGAAGAATGCCTTCAAAAGTCAAATTTGCCAGATGGAAAAAGAATCTCAAAAGTTCACTGAGGAGATTCATTCCTTCAGAGTTAGACTGAAGCAAATGGAAGCTAATGACTTTATGAGAAATCAAGATGCTGTTAAGCAGATCCAAACAAACGAAAGATTAGAAGGCAATGTGAAATATCTCATGGGAAAAACCACTGACCTGGAAAATAGATCCAGGAGACACAATTTAAAAATTATTGGACTACCTGAAAGCCATGATCAAAGAAAGAACCTAGAAATCACCCTTCAAGAAATTCTCAAGGAAAATTGCCCTGATATTTTAGATCCAGACGGCAAAATAGAGGTTGAAAAAATCCACCAATCACCTCCTGAAAAAGATCCCAAAAAGAAAACTCCCAGAAATATTATAGCCAGGTTCCAGAATCCCCAGATCAAGGAGAAAATACTACAAGCAGCCAGGAAGAAACAATTGCAATATTGTGGAAACACAATCAGAATAGCCCAGGACCTGGCAGCTTCTACACTGAGGGATAGAAGGGCATGGAATATGATATTCGAGAGGGCAAAAGAACTGGGAATGAACCCAAGGATCACCTACCCAGCAAAACTGAGTATTTTGTTTCAGGGTAAAATATGGTCATTCAGTGGAATAGAGGACTTTCAAGCATTCTTGAGGAAAAAACCAGAATTGAATAGAAAATTTGACATCCAGACACAAGAAGCAAGAAATGCCTGAGAAGGTCATGAGGGAATAGAAATCAAAAGGAACTTATCAAAGTTGAACTATTTACATCCCTATATGGAAAAACTATTACTGCGTCTAATGAAATCTTTCTCAGTATGAAAATAATGGAAGAAGGATATATGGTCATATGAATACATATGGGAATGTGTGTATATATGTTTGCAGTTATACATGGATAGAGGGTATAAGTTGAATTTCTTGGGAAGGGAGGATACTTAAGGGGTGAAATTATGAAGTGAGAGAGGAAAGTGGCAAGAGGAGATGGGGAGAGATAGGGTAGCGTAAACTATCTCATGTAGAAGAAGCAAGGGGAAGTGGTTTTAAGGGAGGGGAAGAATAGGAAGGCAAAAAGGCAAAACCATATTCTCATTGAATTTGGTTCAGGGAGAGAATGACATACATACTAAATGGGATATCTCAACCTGCAGCAGAGTAGGGGGAAGGGGAATGAGAGGAGGGATGATGGATGTGAGGGCATCCTTGGGGGGAGGTGAGACTGGAAGTACCCACTATAGAAGAGGGACTGTATCAAGTAGGGAATGGACCAGGTGGGGGGTGGGATGAGTGGGAGGGAATTATAAGCAGCCTTGTACAATATATCTACTATGGTAATGTTTGGCATAGCTAGACATGTACAACATATACTGAATTACTTATCTTCCCAGAGGGAATGGGTGACAAGAGAGAAAGGAAATGGATCAGAAATTCGAGGTCTTAAGATTAAATGTTTCAAATATATATATACACACACACACTATTATTAATACACTTTTGCTTGTAATTGAGACATAAGATGTGCAGGCATTGGGACACAAAGATTCACCTTGCTCTAATGGAAAAGTCGAAGGGGTTATGGGAGAAGATATGGGAGAGAGCAGATTGGAGGATTCGATATCTTGTGGGTCTGCTATTCTGGGAGGGTGGTTAGGGGAAAAACAGGGGGGAGAAATGATTGTAACTCAAAATCGGGCGGAAATGGATGATGCAAAATAGAAGTTAATAAAGCATTTGTTTAAAAAAAATAAAGTTCAAGCTATGCAGAGTAACTATTGACTTGATAAAGAACAGTCAAAACAGTTTTAAAGCACACATACTGTATTGGGTGCATTTGACTTAATGTATAAGCTAACAAGTTTGGTTGTCTTATTTCCTAGGCATAAGAGTTATCAGGTGTGTAAGCTTCCATTTGCTCCAGTCTAACTCTGAAGGAATGAATCTCCTCAGTGAACTTTTGAAATTCTTTTTCCATCTGGCAAATTTGACTTTTTTTTTTCAAGCTTCCAAGCATATCCATTTATTAAGCAATATATACAAACTGCCCAGCACATCAGGACCGGTCACATTCCTCAGTTTTGGTACTTAACTCATAATATAGATATTTATATGTTAAAAACAATCAAATAAGACCAACTGATTAAAAGGAAACAATTAACCAGGAAATATTAATCTCATTTCTAATTGGAGGAAAGATTAGGGACTTTCCAAGTTGAGAGGGGGAAGAATAAACAGGTACAATTCCTTGAAATTAGAAAAAGAGATGTCTCACTCCCCACTCAAGTGTCTGATCAAAGGAATACCGATCAATCAATATGAAGCTAATTTTCAGATGAGGCATATGGACTGCTTGAGACATACAATTGAGAGAAAACCTGCCATTAATCTTTGGATCTGATTGGGTTCCTGGTAAATATAACCTAGGGCCTTTAGTTAAGGGTCTCTAAGCAGCAGACAGAAGTGATCCAGCTTCCCAGTCACGCAGGGCTTTTTCAAACAATACATTAAGATTTTTCTTCCAATTCCTATAAATGAGCAAGGTTTTCTCACAAAATAGAAGTTGGACTAGCCCTATAATCAAACAGAAGGGGAAATGAACTAGTTCTGGAATTGAGTCACAAGATGGAGTCAGTATGGCTCACTCAATTCTCACATTTAATCAATTGTTGTCCTAGTCTCTTCAATTCCCTCAAAGTTAATACCAGCAATACTTATATATGCTAAATGAGTTAACTTACAAATTTATAAAGGTAACATTACCTGAAATACAAGAAGACACAGACAATATTACAATAGTAATAGGAGACATTAATATCCCTCTCTCAGAATATGGAACGGAACAAATTAGTGGAGAAATTAGAGTTAAAAGATTTATGGTTTTTTTCTTGTTTTTGTTTATTTTTTTTGTGGGGGGAGAGCAGGACAGTTGGGGTTAAGTGACTTGCCGAAGGTAACACAGCTAGCAAATATCAAGTGTCTGAGGATGGATTCAAACTCAAGTCCTCCTGACTCCAGGGCTGATGGTCCATTCACTGCACCACCTAGCTACCCCCTGATTTATGGTTTCTTCTAAATGGGAGAGCAAAAGAATATATACATTTTTCAGCACAACGTTGAATTTTTACAAAAACTGACCATGCACTAGAAGAGATATTGCAAGCAAATATAAAAAGGGAGAAACAGTCAATATATTCTTTACAGACAATAAAAATGTGCAATAAAAATTTTTAAATGCAATGAAAATAATAATTGGTTCAGGGTCCACAAACAATAGATACAGACCTAAATGGAGAATAAACAATGAAATTCTAAGTAACAAGTAGGTTGAAAAACAATTACCTTATAATAGGAGAAGATAACATATAAGTAGGGATGGGGAAAAGAGAAGGGCACTCCACTTGGGGACACGGTGAAGAAGAAAGACAAGTCCCAGGGTAGTATAGGTAAGAAATAAGATATGTGAACTGAGCTCCCTCCTTAAATAGAAGATTTTAAAGTTCATGGCTTTAACTTCCAGAAGGGAGTGATAAATTGATCAATCAACATTTATTAAGCATCTACAATGTGCCAGGCGCTGCGCTGTGTGGGGGATACAAAGAGGCCAAAAATAGTCTGTGCCCTCAAGAAGCTCACAGTCTCAAAGTAGAGAATAGAACAAGTGGGAGGTGCAATAGGAGGGATACAATGTATCTACTATGGTAATGTTTTGCATAGCTATATATGTACAACATATACTGAACTGCTTATCTTCCCAATAGGGCGGGTGACAAGGGAAGAAGGGAATGAATCCAGAACTCGAAGTTTTAAAATCAAATGTTTAAAAATATACAAGTACTATCATTAACACTATTTTACATATAATTGGGAAATAAGATATACAGGCAATGGGACACAGAGACTCATCTTGCCCCACTGGAAAAGTCGAAGGGGGCATGGGAGAAGATATGGGAGGGAGCAGACTGGAGGAGGGGACATCCCATGGGACGTTTATTCTGGGGTGGTGAGTAGGGGAAAAATGGGGAAAATATTGCAACTCAAAATCTGGTGGAAATGAACGCTGCAAACCAGAAGCTTTATTAGCATTTGGGAAAAAAAAAGCTCACAATCTAAAAAGGGAAAACAAATAAAATGTATACAAAGTAAGCTATATACATGATAAATTTAAAACAATTAATCAAGGGAAAACTCTAGAATTAACTACAAAAGACAGCATTTTAGTTGGGACTTATAATGCTGATCTCTAAAAATACTTCCATGTGGCATCCTCTATTCAAGGGAATTTGAAGTGAGATAATATGGTGCAAAGAGGTACTGGTCTGAGGTACTGGTTCTGCCTCTATAACAAACTGTTCAAACGCACTTGACTTACCTGGACTTGTTTTCTCACCCATAAAATCAAGGCTTGGACTAATAATTCTTTTGGTTTCTTTTTACTTCTGACATTCCAAAAGCCTTCCTATCTTAGCAACAAACATCAAAAGAACAAAAGGTTTCTCACTTTTTACTTCTTTTGTGTAACAGAACCCTGATGCACTGAACGGAATGGTAGGTAAAAAAGGGAAAATAAACAAAGTGACATAATCGGTTGGTGAAAAAGTCATGAAGAAATCAAACAAGTGCACTGATGTGGGTGCCTCAATGAGCTGTGTTAGTCCTGGAAGAGGTGAAAACAGACCTAATTTGGGGGGAGTCAAAAGCTACTTAATGAGGCCTGACCTCAGACTCGCACAAGAGGGTAGGGTGGAGGGGTGGTTGTGTGAACTAGACAATTCTGTGGCAACAGCTCATAAACTGGGAGTTCTGTCATCAATTATCTCACGATATCGCTTGTGCATGGTCTGGTCGAGCAAACACTGAAATAAAGCAGTACGGTTCAAACTAGATTTCTAATACCCGTACCTTCTTTTGAGAAAAAGCACTTGTTTTAAAAAAGGACTATAAGATTTGTAGGGTAGTTTAAGAGAACAAAAGCTTTTCAAGGCCAAATGTAATGGCTTATGAGCTGTGGTAGAGTGCCTCTAATACTTGCTAATGGAGGAAGTCAAGGCTCGTGAATCATAGGAGTTCGTGAGTTCTGAGCTGCAGAGGGGCTAAAGCCAATTGAGCATCCATACTAATACAGTGAACAACCCCTGAGAGTATAGGCCACCAGTCTGCCAACTGCCCCTCCCAGAAAAAGGGAGAGGTCAAAAGTTTCTATGCTCATTAGCAATGGGATTAGGCCCGAGAGCCGGCATTGTGCTTCTAGCCTAGGTGAGATGGGGAGACTCACTCTCCCTCCAAACCATAAAAAAATGAACTGTGGTTGAAATTTTGGTTTCCAAATACACACTATAATTTACAAATCTTACACTGATCTAAAAAACGTTATCAATTAGGTACAATTGATTTCCCACATATTTATATGCCATTTCTTTTTTTTTTTTAACAGATTCCATAATATCCTGGTTAGACTATCTTGGTTACTTTTGAATTTCTTTAGTTTTGCATAGCCCTGATAACTGATCTAAATGCTTTACATGAGAAGTATATGGCAAAAAACTTGGCTTATTAGCTTCAATGATTATTCATTTCATACTTTTTATAATATTCACAACGACAAAACTGGAAATAAAAAGTTTAGATGACAAAATATATATTCAAATGTCACCTCTGGTGTTTTATTAAGGGAAAGATTAGAACTTCTGCAATAGTTAACTACAACGAGGCACAGAAAACGATTATATATTCATTTATGAACTGGGTTCCACATTTAAGGTGCTAGTTACATTTACATAAACTGTATGAAATATAGATATTGTAGCTATTGCCTCTGTATCTTCATTCAACATGTGTTTTGCATTTAGGGTTACAGATTGAAAGTACTGTACAAAGAGGCCTCAGAAATCAAACCTATTTTACAGAGGAGGAAATGGAGATCCAGAGGCATGAAATAATTTGGTCAATATCATACAGAGCAGGGATTTGAAACCAGAGATTCTGACTCAAAATTCAGACACACTTGAACATGGTATCTCATTTAAGCAAAACCCGAAAAGTCAACTTTTGGAAATGCAAAATGTCAAATTGGCTATGTTTTAACTGAAGATTATAAAATTTCCACGGATGGTTCTGAAGGTCGATAACCAATTAAAGACTCTTTATCATTAGAATCTATAAGCATATCTACAAGAACATGAGGTTTATCAAACCAATAGATGTGTTAACCTTCCTTAGAGTGATATTGTCTTGAATGTCTGTCCTCATTTCAGGGTCATTTTGTGGAGGCTCTGGGTCAAATATGAAGTTGCATGATTCCACATGCCTATTCTCAGAATCATCCCTAGGAAGGCAAGAGTTTGAAATGAGACTGCCAGAGTCAGCCTGGCTACTGTTAGAATGAAAATAATTCTCTTTCATCATTGTGTTCTGATGACTATCAGAGGTCATTTCATTAATATTTTCTTCAGGGGCGGAGCCAAGATGGAGGAGTAGAAACAGCTCATCCAAGCCTCTCTGCCCCCAGATTCCCCCCAAACTATATAAAAGGGGACTCTGAAAAACTTCTGGGGCCCCAGCACCCACAGAACGACACAGAGAAGCTAACCTCCCGCTGAGGACAGCCCAGCAGCCCTGCAGGAAGGACCAGCACAGTGGGCTGGGAGCAGGCAGCGCACAATGAGCAGAGCGCAGGAAGCGGAGCCGAGCCCAGGTCCTCGTGAACCGAGGTTTTAGCCCCAGGGCGGCGGGCCAGAAGCTGGCTGGAGGAACCCCAGAACACCAGGAGCTGTGGCGACTCCAGAATTATCAACATGCCTAGGACAAAGTAAGAAGTTAGTGTCCTATGGACTTTGGGACCTGTATTTGGGGAATGCGTCAGCTCCCTCCCCTGGGGGCTAGAAGCCACTGAGGAGACACGCCATTTTGTAGTTTTCAGAGGCAGATCCGGCTCCCAGCCTACAAATCGTGGGGAGATCCAGCGATCAGTCTTGGGGGGTAATCGCTCTTGCTTTAACCTCCCTGGATCTGGATTGTGATCTAGGGTGGAAGTTGTAGGTGGGTTTACAGCTTGCCAGAAATGGAAGTTGCCCCCCACACTTTTGGGATGAAAATTCCTCTATCTGGCCTTAAAACCATAGTGTGGCAACAAGCCCAAAAGTCAAGCAATTAAGTGGCAACATGCCAAGGTAAAGGAAACAGAAAAATGCAACCCTAGACTCCTATTTTGGGGGCATAGATCAGGAAAAGGACTGTGAGGTCAGAAGTGCTGCTCCAAAAGCCCCAGGGGAAAACATGAGCGAGTTGCAGGCCATAGAGGACCTTAATAAGGACTTTAAAAATCAAATAAGAGAAGTGGAGGAAAAATTGGAAAGAGAAATGAGAAGGATGCAGGAAAAGTATGAAATGAGGGTCAACAGCCTGACTGAGGAAAACAACACCTTAAAAAATAGACTAACTCAAATGGCAAAGGAGGCCCAAAAGGGCAATGAGGAGAAGAATGCCTTAAAAAGTCGAATTTGCCAGATGGAAAAAGAATCTCAAAGTTCACTGAGGAGATTCATTCCTTCAGAGTTAGACTGGAGCAAATGGAAGCTAATGACTTTATGAGAAATCAAGATGCTGTTAAGCAGATCCAAACAAATGAAAGATTAGAAGGCAATGTGAAATATCTCATGGGAAAAATCACTGACCTGGAAAATAGATCCAGGAGAGACAATTTAAAAATTATTGGACTACCTGAAAGCCATGATCAAGGAAAGAACCTAGAAATCACCCTTCAAGAAATTCTCAAGGAAAACTTCCCTGATGTTTTAGATCCAGAGGGCAAAATAGAGGTTGAAAGAATCCACAGATCACCTCTGAAAAAGATCCCAAAAAGAAAACTCCCAGGAATATTATAGCCAGGTTCCAGAATCCCCAGATCAAGGAGAAAATACTACAAGCAGCCAGGAAGAAACAATTTCAATATTGTGGAAACACAATCAGAATAGCACAGGGCCTGGCAGCTTCTACACTGAGTGAACGAAGGGCATGGAATAGGATATTCCAGAGGTCAAAAGAACTGGGAATGAACGCAAGGGTCACATACCCAGCAAAACTGAGTATTTTGTTTCAGGGGAAAATATGGTCATTCAGTGGAATAGAGGACTTTCAAGCATTCTTGAGGAAAAAACCAGAATTGAATAGAAAATTTGACATCCAGACACAGGAAAGAAGAGATGCCTGAGAAAGTAATTGGGGAAGAGAGATCAAGGGGAACTTATCAAAGTTGAACTATTTACATTCCTATATGGAAAAGCAATAACTGTGACTGATGATATCTTTCTCACTATGAAAATAATGGAAGAAGGGTGTGTGGTCATATGAATACATATGTGAATGTGTGTGTATATGGTTACAGTTATATATGGATAGAGGGCATAGGTTGAATTTGTTGGGAAGGGAGAATACTCAAGGGATGAAATTATGAGGTGAGAGAGGAAAGTGGCAAGAGGAGATGGGGAGAGACAGGGTAGGGTAAACTATCCCATGTAGAAGAAGCAAGGGGAAGTGGTTGCAAAGGAGGGGGAGAATAAGGAAGGCTAAAAAGGCAAAACCACATTCACATTGAATTTGGTTCAGGGAGAAAATGACATACATACTAAATGGGATATCTCAACCTGCAGCAGGATAGGGGGGAGGGGGATGAGAGGAGGGATGATGGATGGGAGGGCATCCTTGGGGTGAGGGGAGGTTGGAAGTACCCACTATAGAAGAGGGACAGGATCATGTAGGGAATGGACCAGGTGGGGGGTGGGATGAGTGGGAGAGAATTATAAGCAGCCTTGTACAATATATCTACTATGATAATGTTTTGCATAGCTAGACATGTACAACATATACTGAATTACTTATCTCCCAAGAAGGAATGGGTGACAAGGGAGGAAGGAAATGGATCTGAAATTCGAGGTCGTAACATTAAATGTTTCAAATATATATAAATAGTATTATTAATACTCTTTTGCTTGTAATAGGGAGATGAGATGTGCAGGCATTGGGACACAAAGATTCACCTTCCTCTAATGGAAAAATTGATGGGGGTATGGGAGAAGGTATGGGAGAGAGCAGATTGGAGGAAGAGATATCTTGTGGGACTACTATTCTGGGAGGTTGGGTAGGGGAATAATGGGGGGAAATGATTGTAACTCAAAATCTGGCAGAAATGAATGATGTAAAACAGAAGTTAATTAAGCATTTGTTTAAAAAAAATTTTCTTCAACAGTCATTTCTTCTGTTATGTTCGACATTTCTTGGAAGTGTTCTGATTTTTCTCTATTGTCTTCAGAATTAATGCTACTTATTGAAGTTAAATGATCAACAGTCTTTTCCTCATTTTCTGGGACTGCCAAATAGGTTTCAACAGAATTAAATTTTGGTTCAGGATTCACCTCTAAAATGTTGTTTGAATTAAAACTTCTTATCACAGAGGCCTTTTCCTGTATTAGGATTAGGTGAAGTTGTAATACACTGTTCCTCTGATTTCTCACATGTACATTGCCAAATAGCAGAGTTGTCAGAAAATCCTTCTGCAGAAACACAATACTCAGAATCAAATGAAATTGTTGGTATAATTAACTGGCAATGAGTTTCACTGCAAAATTCAAGTTCTTCCTCAATGATCTTACTTCCATTTATCTTCAAATACACTTTGTATATGAATAGGCTGCAATCATCATCATTATCATCATAATAAAAACACACAGGTCCTTTCTCTTTTCCTTCAACAATTGTCAGAGGATGTTCTATATCAATGATAAGTTTGTGATTTTTCTCCTGAACCTTCAGTTTAGGTGGTCCTATTTTTCCATTCTGATACAGAAAAAATAATTTAGATTCCACAAAGGAAGATTCTTTTTGTCCAATGGTAGCTTTAACTCTGGCCCAGTAATAACTCAGTGGCCTTTTAACGTGATTAAATATGTTACAAAAGTGATGGGAAATATTGGTGCAGACTTTATTCCACTTTCCTTCTTTATAGTCCTTTAACTCCACTGTGAAAGTAGGAGTCTGAGATGTTCCCTCATAATGCCAAGATACTTCAGGATTCAAATTGTAAGATTTTATTTCAATATTAGTTGGTGCAGACACTATGGACACTGCGGGATCCAGGGTCGGGGGCTCAGCCCAGCTCGGGTACATACAGATAAAGAGGAGAAGGAGGCGGGGGTCTCCCCCAGAGACCCAGGCTCTCCCGGGCCTCATCCCTCCGTTTCCTCCTTGCAGGACCCAGCCGTGATCTCAGGTTGTGGCAGCGACCACGGCCCTTGCTGGATCCCAGCCAAGGGCACTAACCGCCGCTGGAGTGAGAATGGGTTTCCCCGACTGAGCTCTAAGGCAAAAACCACCAACCCCAGCCCACGAAACCAAATTCGACTTTTTAAGGCATTCTTCTCCTCATTGCCCTTTTGGGCCTCCTTTGCCATTTGAGCTAGTCTATTTTGTAAGGTGTTGTTTTCCTCAGTCAGGCTGTTGACCCTCATTTCATACTTTTCCTGCATCCTTCTCATTTCTCTTCCCAATTTTTCCTCCACTTCTCTTATTTGATTTTTAAAGTCCTTCTTAAGGTCCTCTATGGCCTGCAACCCACTCATGTTTCCCCCTGGGGCTTTTGGAGCAGGACTTCTGACCTCACAGTCCTTTTCCCGCTCTATGCCCCCAAAATACTAGTCTAGGGTTGCATTTTTCCGTTTCCTTTGCCTTGGCATGTTGCCACTTAATTACTTGACTTTTGGGCTTGTTGCCACACTATGGCCTGGTGCCAGACAGGAACTTTCCCCCCAAACGTGTGAGGGGGCCAACTTTCATTTCTGGCAAGATGTAAACCCACCCACCACGTCCACCCCAGATCACAATCCATAGCCAGGGATGTTAAAGCAAGAGCAATTACACCCCAAGACTGATCACTGGATCTCCCTACAGTTTCACAGGCCGGGAGCTGGAACTGCCTCTGAAAACTACAAAATGGCGTGTCTCCTCAGCGGCTTCTAGCCCCCAGGGGAGGAAGCCGAGGTGTTCCCCAAATACTGGTCCCAAATTCCATAGGCTACTAACCTCTCACTTTGTCCTAGGCATGTCTATGTTGATAATTTTGGAGTTGCCACAGCTGCTGATGTTCTGGGGTTCCTCCAGCTGGCTGCTGGCCCTGCCACCCTGGGGCTAAAACCTCAGCTCAGATCAGCTTGGCTCCCTGCGCTCTGTGTGCTCACTGCTGGCTCCCAGAGTGCTGTGTTGGCCCTTCCTGCAGGGTTGCTGGGCTGTCCTCAGTGTGATTTTAGCTTCTCTGTGTCGTTCTGTGGGTGCTGGGGCTCCAGAAGTTGTTCAGAGTCCCCTTTTACATAGTTTGGGGGCAATCTGGGGGCAGAGTGGCTTGGATGAGCCGTTTCTACTCTTCCATCTTGGCTCTGCCCCCAAAAAGACATTTTTATTCTGACAATTAATACTGATAAATAATATTTAGAAGAAAAAAAGAAAGACGAAAAAATATTCTGTGAATTTAACCATGTTGTTGACCAAATCCAGTGGTATATACACCCATGATCTTCCAACTCCACTAAGATAGAGAATTGTCTTATTGTAATTCATCCTTGAATATGAGTTTAGTCATTATAATTTCACAGCTTTCATTTTTGGTTGTTTTGTTCTTCTTGCTCTATCCATTTATATTGTCATAGTAATTATTTATATATTTTTTTCATTCCACTCTATCATTACACATATCTTTCTCTGCATTTTTCTATAAATTACATTTGTCATTTCTTTCATTATATATAATTGTATTACTACATTTTTTATCCATTGTTTAACCAATAGACATATACCTAGTTTGTAGTTCTTTACTACTAAAAAATCTGTTTCAATAAATATTTTATTGTAAAAAAAAATAGACTAACTCAAGAGACAAAAGAGGGCCAAAAAGTCAATGAGGAAAAGAATGCCTTAAAAAGCAGATTTGGACAGATGGAAAAGGAATTTCTAAACTCCCTGAAGAAAATAATTCTTTCAAAATTAGATTGGAGCAAATGAAAGCCAATTACATTCTGAGAAATCAAAATAATATAAAATAAATCCAATTGAATGGAAAAATAGAAGGCAATGTGAAATAACTCATTGGAAAAACCACCGATCTGGAAAATAGATCCAGGACAAATCATTTAAAAACTATTGAACTATCTGAAAGCCTTGATCAAAAACAAAAAGAGTCTGGAAATCATCTTTCAAGAAATTATCAAGGAAAACTGCTCTGATATTCTAGACCAGAGAGCAAAATAGAAATTGAAAGAATTCACCAATTGCCTCTTGAGAAAGATCCCAAAAAGACAACTACTAGGAATATTATAGCCAAATTCCAGAGTTTCCATGTCAAGGAGAAAATATTACAAGCACTCAAGAAGAAACAATTTAAGTATTGTGGGAACACAATCAGGATAACACAAGACCTAGCAGCTTCTACATTAAGGGATTGAAGGGTTGGGAATATGAAATTCTGGAGGTCGAGTTGGGATTAAAACCAAGAATCACCTACCCAGCTAAACTGAGTATAATACTTCAGGGTGAAATATGGACATTCAATGAAATAGAAGACTTTCAAGCATTCCTGATGGAAAGACCAGAGCTGAATACAAAATTTGACTTTCAAATACAAGAAGCAAGAAAAGTATGAAAAGAGAAACAGGAAAGAGAAATCATAAGAAACTGATTAAAGCTGTATGATTTACATTCCTACATGGAAAGATGGTATTTGTAACACATGAGACTTTCCTCAGTATGAGGACAGCTGAAGGGAATATATGTGTGTGTGTGTGTGTATGTATGTGTATGTATGTATGTATATACATATATATATATATATACACATTTATATGTATATATATACACATATATATATACATACATATATACAAATATACACACATATATACATATATTATATATGTGTGTGTGCATACATATAAGTGTGTGTGTTTGTAGATATGGGTACATGTATACATAGATGGAAGGCATAGGATGAGTTGAATATGAAATAACGATATCTAATAAATAAAATTAAAAGATGAGAGGGGAATGTTGGGAGAAAGAGAAAGGGAGAAATAAAATAGGGTACATTATCTTACATAAAAGAGGTAAGAGAGAGCTGCTACAATGGAGGGGAAGAGCAGGGAGTTGAAAGGGAATAAGTCAACCTCACTCTCATCAGATTTGGCTTAAGGAGGGAATAACATACACACTCAATTGGGTATCTTACCCTACAGGAAAGTAGGGGGGACGTGGTTAAGAGGGAAGATGATAGTAAGGAGGGCTGATTAGAGGAGAGGGTAGTTAGAAGCAAACATTTTTGAAAAGAGACAGGGTCAAAGGAGAAAATAGAATAAATAGGATATGGGATAGGATGGAGGGAAATATAGTTATTCTTTCACAATATGATTGCTTTGGAAATGTTTTGTGTAACTGCAAATGTATAACCTCTATTGAATTTTTTTTCTTCCTAGTGGGGGTGGGTGAGGAGGGAAGAAGGAAGAGAATCTGGAACTCAGAGTTTTAAAAACAAATGTTAAAAATTGTTTTTACATGCAACTTGGAAATAAAATATACAGACAATGGGGTATAGAAATCCATATTGACCTATAGGAAAATAAATGAGGAAGGGGGGTATATAAGAGAGGGTAGATTGGTGGAAGTATGCTTGCCATCTTGGGGTTGGGTATAGGGTAGAGTTGGGGAGAAAATTTGTAACTCAAAACCTTGTGGAAATGAATGTTGAAAACTAAAAAATAAACAAACTAAAAAAAAAAAGAAAAGAAAAAGAAAAAAAAAACTTTAATCTAGGTGGAATTGGGAGTCTTTACCAATGAGGTGGTACTTAAGCTGAGTCGTAAATGAAGTCAAAATTATTTAAAGTATATGTAATAAAAGAGTATTTCAAGCATAGCTAACTACCTATTCACATGTACAAGTAGGTTGGAGAAACTGTGTTATGTTCAGAAAATAATTAGTAGTCCAGTATTACCCAATTGTCACCTGAAAATGTGATGATGCAACACTAAAATGATTACAATTAAATATAAAATGTAATGTAAAAGTCAACAGCAGATAGGCAGCCTTATGGTACACCTGTTATGATCTCAATAAACTTCCCACAATTCTCCACCCATGTTTATTCATTTTTTCCCCTCCAAGCCATCTTTTTTTCCCCTTATTGCTCATCCATCAGCTTTTCTTTGGAATTACCATTCAAACTTCAATATAATGTCTGAATCTTGGAGTTAAAGTTTGTCTTGTGTAGCATCTGTTGGCATTTGATTTATGATTGGTGCATTGAGACCTTCAAGCCATAACAGGTAAGACATTTATTTCTTAGGTCTTTCCAGATTGGTCATTTGGTTAAAAATGCCCTTAAAAACTGCAGAGAATCAAAAACAAATGAGCTAGCTTGAGATAATGTCTGTTCTGCCTCAGAAGCAAAATTTACCATTTTAAAATTGCCTCTAGCCTGCAATCTTTATACATTTAACTAAATGTGTGGAATCCAGCTGCATATTTTACTTGCCTCCCTCCTAACCCTCTTATAGCTGGATTATTTGAAAGTATTTTAAAAGAGAAGAACCAGAGATGTACTGTATGCTTATCCAGTAAAGGGTAGAATTTTCAGCTGAGATATAATTCCCTATATTCCTCAACATCAGCTATTTATTTCCGAGAATGCCTGCTAAGGTGTTCGTTTTATCTTTTTGGAGCATTTATTGTGTGAGTCATTATGAACAAGTCGTATGATCATTTTGCATGAACACTGTCAAAAATTATAGAATAATTGAGTTCTTAGGGAGCTAAAAGAAAGTGGGAGGTGTATTTTGAACTATGACATTTAAATGGCTCCAGTTTTGTATGGGTGGGTTGAGGTGAGCAAGACCAAAGTTTTACAGATGGTAACCTACACTATACACTAAGCATTTCTAGGAAGGATGAGCTCTTTCTTTTACCACTTTGAAATTCATTCATAAGGAAAAAATGATAAACAAGAGAGACAACATGATGTTCATGATGCTCTGGAAAGAAGACTGAATCTGGTAATCAGAAGACCTGACTTTCAATCTCAACTCTCATTTTCACTCCCTGGGTGATTTTATACTTTACATGTCTGAGCTCAGACTTCTACATCTCTAAAATGAAATTGTTGGATAATTCAATGAAAACCTACTGATGATTTTTTTAATCTTGTTTGTTAATTGCTTGATTGATGATTTCTCAGGTTTCTCCCACATTGCAAACTTATTCTCATGTCATCTTAAAGCAATTTTCAGTTGACCATCTTTGTTATTCTTTTTATATTGTTTTGTTTTGGTTGTAACCATATTTAAATTATTCTTGGATAAAACTGAATCAGGAGAGTCTGTCCCAAGTAAGGTCAGTTGGTTGAAAGAGTGTAATTAAGGATAAGTTTTCAGGTTCCCTTTCCATTTGGATCAGTTATCTCAGTTGATTATTTCTTTAATCCTAGGCATCTGCCTTGACAACAGTATCATTACGCACAAGAGGGAAGTAGACAAGGATCTGAATGACTGTATATAAATTTATCCCTACTACTAAGGGATAAGATGTGGGTTGGGAAAGACACTCAAATCAAATGCAGTATTGGATCAACAGCAGCAACATTTTCCAGCCAGGAAAGACAGCACATTTCATAATCTTTTTTCATTTGGTTGGTTGGTTTTTTTTTTTTTTTGTTGGAGGGCAATTGAGGTTAAGTAAGTTGCCCAAGGTCACACGGCTAGGTTTTTTGTTTGTGTGTGCGTTAAGTGTCTGAGGATCCGAACTCAGGTCCTTCTGACTCCAGGGCTGACGCTCTACTCACTGTGCTACCTAGTCGCCCCTAATTTCATAATCTTAACGGTTCCCCTTCCTCACTATTATAACATTCATGCAAGAGTGATTCAACTTACTGATGCCCATACATTCATTAAAGTATTAGTTCCAGTTACTCATTTTACCTTCTGAGGGGGAGGTGAAAAAAAAAATAAAGATAGTTCAAAAGACAGCAACCAACAGGATTAAGGAAATAGAAAACACAGAGAGAGAGAGAGAGAGAGAGAGAGAGAGAGAGAGAGAGAGAGAGAGAGAGAGAGAGAGAGCGCGACATAGGGAGGGAGGGAAAGAGACAGAAAGAGATTAAAAGAATTTGTGTTATGCCCAATAACTTACTTTCTCATAAAAGACGTTCGTTTCGCTGAGGATGTTTTACAGATAGGTAACTTGACAATTGCCTTCAGTTCTTGCCATAGGGCTTTTGCCTGTAGCAGATTTTAAGTACATATCTGGCAAATCCAACTGAAGCAAGGTAGTGATCAGCTTTTCTTTATTTACACAGAGTGCTGAATTAGAAGAAAAAGGGTTAAATTAACAGATCCTTTTTCTCTCTTGGAAATGAGGAAGTACCTCTTAATAGAAAAGTTTACTAAGTACTGAAACAGGTAACCAGAAGATCAGAATCTTTGGCTAACCTATGATAATTGCTCTCCAGGATAATCAACTTCTCGAGGATATTCTAAATATCTTGGAAAAAAAGAAAATATACAAAGTGAAGCACAAGGTTACTTCTAAGACTGTAATCTTATGATTTTTAGCTTCCAAAGGTAGAGAATACTAATTCAGCATTCCTTCTAGAAATGCATGTGAGTGCCTACAATCTGAGAAACACTATGCAAAGTACTGAAGACTTAAAAGTAAAACAGCATAGTATCTACTCCTAAATATCTTAAACTCTAATGAGGGATTATACATACACATAAATAATTATAATTAACAGTAGAACACAACTTCCAAAATAGTCTTCCAAATCAATTAAGCAATTTATCAAGAAACATGTGTTACCATTGTAAAGCAAAGACAAAAATCAAATACCTGCCTTCAAGAAGTTTCCATTCTAATGGGGCAAAGAGAATGTATATATATATATATATATATATATATATATATATATATATATATACATATTATGTATAGAATATGCTTATATTCTACATATTATGTATAGAATATGCCTATATATATATATATATAAGCATATTCTATACAAAATATGTAGAAAATAAATATAAGAGATCTTGGGAGGGGTGCACTAGCAGGTAGGAGATCAAGAAAGGTTTCACATGGAAGGGAATAATTGAGCTAAGGCCTGAAGAAAGAAATAGAAAGATTTCAAAAGGCAGAGTTGAGAAAGGCATACATTACAGACACAGGGAATAGACAACATGAAAGGATAAGAGATGGAGTAATGTGTGAGAAATAGAAAGACCAGTCTGGCTATACCATAGAGTGAAGGAAAATAAATACTGTGAAATTGGAAAGATAGGTTGGGACAAGCTTGTGAAGGTTATTAAAAGTCAAATAGAGGACTTCTTATTTTATCCCCAAAGTAGTTAGTAGCCTTTGAATACTTTACAAAGCATGGATAATTCAAAACAGAATATGATAACTATGATTTGAAGGGGAAAATCAAAGCACTAGAGGGGTTCAAAAGAATATGCATTGTTATGAGTAAGGGTCTGTAGGGAAAGGTTTATAGGAAGTATAGTACTTATATTAGATGGAGGTAGCACAGGTAAGAACTTCAGATTGCTCTACTGGTAGGAGTGATGAAGAGGGAATCTAAACCACTGAAATGGAAAGACCATTTCTTTGGGATCTGAACCACAAAAATGAAAAGCCCCTAGACTTTCCCACATGGCATTTGGCATGGTCCTTGGCATTTGCCTTGGCATTTGCCTGGGCCACCCAGCCCTTTCAAGGCCTTCTCTATTACCTCCAGGTCACCCTAGACCACCAGGCCACTCTTAGATCCTTCCCACAGTATTTCTGTATATAAGATCCATCTTGCTCTCCATTAAATTACTCAGATTCCTTAAGAGTCTGGCTCACTTGAATTAAGGATACAAATGCTCAGATTCCTTAAGAGTCTGGCCAATGACTCAGATTCCTTAATATTCTAGTCCATGGCTCAGGTTCAGTCTATTCAATATTGTAGATTTTTAGAATCAATTCACCCTGACCTGCATTCTAAGAAACCCTATCTATGGCTGAAAGATGGCTTGGGTCAAATTCATTTGAGGCAGCACCCACCCATCACTATTTTAGTATCCCAACACTCCTAAACCTCAATAGTAGAATTAGTATGAGTTAGGTTATGGAAGAAATGAAGTGTTGAAAATTCCTCCAGGACTGATACATAATCAAGACACAATGAATTCTTACCAATTCCAATAACAATAAAAATTAAAAGGGAAAAAAGAGGGAGAGGATGACTGGAGCATGGGCACAAAAGGATATGACCTGAGACATATGACACATGTAGTCTATAAGATAAGGCCTGAATTTGCTTTCTGGTAACTATTATTTAAAGGTGAATATTGCTAGTTTTAAAAAGAGGAACTAATCTTTAAAAAAGAGATGGAATATGGTATAGTACAATGGTATCAAACTCAGATAGAAATTTGTAAATAAAGATCCCTGTCAGACATATATTGACTGGGGAAATTACATATTAACATTGTTGTTGTTTAGTCATTCATTTATGTCCAAATCTTCCTGATTCCTATGGAAAATAGCACAACAAAACTGTCCATGGATTTGTTTGTTTTTTTGCAAAGATTCTGCAATGTTTTGCTCTTTTCTTCTCCAATAGATTAAGGCAAACAGAGATTAAGTGATTTGCCCAGGGTCACACAGATAATAAATATCATAGGCTGAATTTGAACTCCTGTCTTCCTGATTCCAGGCCTACTGCTCTACCTAGTGAACCACCTAGCTTCCTCATCATGTTAACATTTTCTGTGTTCAAACGTATATGGAGAACTCACACGGGGCAAGTGTTCACATTCTCGTCAGAAGAAGTGATACAAGAACACTCTCCAAATCTCTCTTAAGAACTTTGGAACTTATTATGTGACATGGCAGACACTGGCACAGGACCACCCAGCATGATGTGCCCACATCAGAGAAGGCGCTGTGCTGTAATGAGCAAAGCAGTACTGAAACAGCTCAAAGGAAATGAAGGATGTGTAGATTTAGAGAATCCAGCCCAAACATTCACATGGACAATCTGTGCCCAACCTGTGATAGAACATTCAGAGAGCTCATTTTGCTCTGATCGGTCACAGTTGGACACATTGAAACTCAACTCTCTCATAGTGAAGTCATTTTGGTCCTTTCAAGAACAAAAGACAACAACCAATATTTAGTTTATTAAATATTTTCTAATCACATTTTAATCTGGCTACAGCAGGATTCCAGATATTTATAGCTTGCATACTACCCATGTGTTAGACACCTATGGTGTAGTAGATTGCAAGCTGGATATGTGTTTGACTGACCTGGATTCAAATTGCCCTTCTGACATATTGGGAAGGGGTAACTCTGGGTAAATAATTTAATCTCTTCGTGCTACAGGCAACTCTATGACTTCAAGACACAGAGCGGGTGCTCATCAACACTGCAAGAAGATTCTGAACTAAAATCCCCTCTACTAATAAAATACTAGGTCAGGACCAAAATAGAATTTTATTTTATTTTAGTTGTTTGGTTCAAAACCTTTTTGTATCTAAAGGAGGAATTGGTGGAAGCCAATGGTTTAAGATCAAAGAAATACTGAAGCTTTGAAGAAACAGCAGATCAGAGCAGATTGCAGCTGTCTGCTCATACTAGGTTTCATCTGCACACTCACCTGTACAACCCTGGCAGAGCATCTTTTGAAACAGCCCTTATTTCAACAATTATTTATTGAGTGACACCAAGTATCTGATCCTGTAATAACAATTTGAGTAGCAGAAAAGAAGTAATAAGAATGTGGACTTACTGAGATTCAGAAAAGTTAAGAAATAGGTATGGGCGGGGTGGAGCCAAGATGGAGGAGTAGAAACAGCTCATCCAAGCCACTCTGCCCCCAGATTGCCCCCAAACTATGTAAAAGGGGACTCTGAACAACTTCTGTAGCCCCAGCACCCACAGAATGACACAGAGAAGCTAACCTCCCGCTGAGGACAGGCCAGCAACCCTGCAGGAAGGACCAGCGCA
Organism: Gymnobelideus leadbeateri; assembly: GCA_011680675.1. Lineage (NCBI taxonomy): Eukaryota > Metazoa > Chordata > Mammalia > Diprotodontia > Petauridae > Gymnobelideus > Gymnobelideus leadbeateri. The sequence continues at coordinate 240,005 of WOXC01008627.1, read as the reverse complement.
GTGGTCTGGGACCTGGCAGCGTGCAGAGCACAGGAGCCGAGCCGAGCCCAGGTCAGAGCGAGCCGAGGTTTTAGCCCCAGGGCAGCAGGGCCAGCAGCCGGCTGGAGGAATCCCAGAACACCAGGAGCTGTGGTGACTCCAGAATTATCAACATAGACATGCCTAGGACAAAGTAAGAGGTTAGTGTCCTATGGACTTTGGGACTGGTATTTAGGGAATGCATTGGCTCCTTCCCCTGGGGGCTAGAAGCCTCTATGTCATTTTGTAGTTTTCAGAGGCAGCTCCAGCTCCTGGCCTGCAAATTTGTAGGGAGATCCACTGATCAGACTTGGGGGGTAATCGCTCTTGCTTTAACCTCCCTGAATCTGGACTGTGATCTAGGGTGGAAGTCGTGGGTGGGTTTACAGCTTGCCAGAAACGGAAGGTGCCCCCCACATGTTCGGGACGAAAATTCCTCTATCTGGCCTTAAAGCCATAGTGTGGCAACAAGCCCAAAAGTCAAGTCATTAAGTGGCAACATACCAAGGCAAAGGAAACAGAAAATTGTAACCCTAGACTCCTATTTTGGGGGCATAGAGCGGGAAAAGGACTGTGAGGTCAGAAGTCCTGCTCCAAAAGCCCCAGGGGAAAACATGAGCAGGTTGCAGCCATAGAGGTCCTTAAGAATGACTTTAAAAATCAAATAAGAGAAGTGGAGGAAAAATTGGAAAGAGAAATGAGAAGGATGCAGGAAAAGTATGAAATGAGGGTCAACAGCCTGACTGAGGAAAACAACACCTTAAAAAGTAGACTAACTCAAATGGCAAAAGAGGCTCAGAAAGGCAATGAGGAGAAGAATGCCTTAAAAAGCTGAATTTGCCAGATGGAAAAAGAATCTCAAAAGCTCACTGAGGAGATTCATTCCTTCAGAGTTAGACTGGAGCAAATGGAAGCTAGTGACTTTATGAGAAATCAAGATGCTGTTAAGCAGATCCAAACAAACGAAAGATTAGAAGGCAATGCGAAATATCTCATGGGAAAAACCACTGACCTGGAGAATAGATCCAGGAGAGACAATTTAAAAATTATTGGACTACCTGAAAGCCATGATCAATGAAAGAACCTAGAAATCACCCTTCAAGAAATTCTCAAGGAAAACTGCCCTGATGTTTTAGATCCAGAGGGCAAAATAGAGGTTGAAAGAATCCACCAATCACCTCCTGAAAAAGATCCCAAAAAGAAAACTCCCAGGAATATTTTAGCCAGGTCCCAGAATCCCCAGATCAAGGAGAAAATACTCCAAGCAGCCAGGAAGAAAGAATTTCAATATTGTGGAAACACAATCAGAATAGCCCAGGACCTGGCAGCTTCTACACTGAGGGATTGAAGGGCATGGAATAGGATATTCCAGAGGGCAAAGGAACTGGGAATGAACCCAAGGGTCACCTATCCAGCAAAACTGAGTATTTTGTTTCAGGGGAAAATATGGTCATTCAGTGCAATAGAGGACTTTCAAGCATTCTTGAGGAAAAAACCAGAGTTGAATAGAAAATTTGACATCCAGACACAAGAAGCAAGAGATCCCTGAGAAGGTAATCAGGGAAAAGAAATCCAAAGGAACTTATCAAAGTTGAACTTTTTACATTCCTATATGGAAAAGCAATAACTGTGGCTGATGATATCTTTCTCACTATGAAAATAATGGAAGAAGGGTGTGTGGTCATATGAATACATATGTGAATGTGTGTGTATATGGTTACAGTTATATATGGATAGAGGGCATAGGTTGAATCTGTTGGGAAGGGAGAATACTCAAGGGATGAAATTATGAGGTGAGAGAGGAAAGTGGCATGAGGAGATGGGAAGAGACAGGGTAGGGTAAACTATCTCATGTAGAAGAAGCAAGGGGAAGTGGTTACAAGGGAGAGGGAGAATAGGAAGGAAAAAAAAAAGGCAAAACCACATTCTCATTGAATTTGGTTCAGGGAGAGAATGACATACATATTAAATGGGATATCTCAACCTGCAGCAGTATAGGGGGAAGGGGGATGAGAGGAGGTATGATGGATGGGAGGGCATCCTTGGGGGGAGGGGAGGTTGGAAGTACCCACTATAGAAGAGGGACAGGATCATGTAGGGAATGGACCAGGTGGGGGTGGGATGAGTGCGAGGGAATTGTAAACAGCCTTGTACAATATATCTACTATGATAATGTTTTGCATAGCTAGACATGTACAACATATACTGAATTACTTATCTCCCCAGAGGGAATGGGTGACAAGGGAGGAAGGAAATGGATCTGAAATTCGAGGTCTTAACATTAAATGTTTCAAATATATATAAATACTATTATTAATACTCTTTTGTTTATAATTGGGAGATAAGATGTACAGGCATTGGGACACAAAGATTCACCTTCCTCTAATGGAAAAGTTGAAGGGGGTATGGGAGAAGGTATGGGAGAGAGCAGATTGGAGGAAGCGATATCTTGTGGGACTGCTATTCTGGGATGTTGGGTAGAGGAATAACGGAGGAAAATGATTGTAACTCAAAATCTGGCAGAAATGAATGATGTAAAACAGAAGTTAATAAAGCATTTGTTTTAAAAAAAAGAAAAACATCTTGCCCTATTAGAAAGTTGGGGGGATGGGAGAAGCTATTAGAGAAAGCCGATTGTGGGAAGGGGTATTCAGTATTCTTGCTATCTTGGGATGGGAGTAGGTGAAGGATGGGGAGAAAATTTGTAACTCTAAATCTTGTGGAAATGAACTTTGAAAATCACAAATAAATAAATAAAAGTTTAAAAAAAGAAAAATAAAATGAAAGAAATCAACACATAATATGCTTGTACCACTCAAGCACAATAGGTCATTTGGTTACTGTGACTGTAATTTTCAATTCTGTCATCTGTAAAATGCACATTTTCTTTCCAAACGTATAATTAGCACCACAATTCAGCCCCATATCACCTTTTGCCTGGACTATTGACATGATCTCCAAATTGGCCTCAAACCTCAAGTGTCTCCTCTCTAATTCATTTTTATACAACACACCTTTGACAATGTAACTCTTCTGCTCAAGAAATTTCATGTTAATTTCTATTATTTCTAGGTTTCAAAGCAAACTCCTCTGTTTGTAATTTACAATCCTTCACAAACTAGCTCCAATCTCTCTTTTCAACCCTATTATACATTACTTTTCTTTACATGATTTACAATCAAGCCAATTTGTCTTTTGTGTTCTTCATGTAAAATTTTATCTTGCATCTCCAGACCTTCTCATATCCACCTATTCCTGGAATATACCTTTTCTCATCACTATCTCTTAGAATCCTTAGTTTTCTTCAAAGTTAAGCATAAAGGCTACCGCCTTTATGAGGCTTTTCTTTATCACCTCTGATATTCACTCCTTTAATTATCCTATACTTATTTTGAATGTGTTATATCATATATCTTACAAGTATTTGTTGTCTTCCTCAATAGAATGTAAGCTCTTTAAGGTCAAGGGCTGCTTTGTTTTCCTTAAATCCCAAGTGCTATCACGATGGGTTCATGTATCTGGTACTTAATAAATGCTCATTGTTAAATAATTTCAGTTCTTAACATAAAATCAGCCATCTAGTAAACAGCTTTAAAGCCAAAATGAATAAAACCTGTATGACCTGTTTCATAATATTGTTGTGATGATTGAAAGTGCAATATATCTAAGGAGTTTTCAGGAAAACTTAGGATAAGTTTTGAATGCTAACTATTGTTCATCTCATCATCATCATCAATCATTATCCTCATATCATCTTCATTATTACCACAATTATGTAATATAACCATAGTAGATAGAGAGCTGGGCTGCCCTTTTGTTAATTAATATCTGGATTTGCGATTCAACTTCTATTATGTGCTGGCTATTTGACTATGAAAAAATAAGCATCTCTCCATACTCCTGTGCAATTTTTTAAGACTGCAAATTAAAAGAATTCTTTAGATCAATGAAATCATTGATATGCCCCATAGTACACATATATGTACATAAATGTGCATATGTACACGTGTACCCATATGAGCATATACCTGTTTATATGTATTATTTATATAAACACAGGCACACACATAATTTGCAATTATATATGCATGTATTATATGCACATGCATACATGTGCACATGTATAGAATGTATTGAGAAATAATTCATTTGAACGCCTAATCTATTCCAATAAGTATTAATCAGTTTGATAAGATTCCATAGGGGTAGTGCATATAAACTCTATATAGAGAGAGTTTTCAGCCACAGATTGTAAGTTTGCTTGCTTAATCATAGGAAGCTAACTAGAGGCCCCGCACCCTTGTTTTTCCTTGTTATGGCGACAAAGCCCAGCATGGCAGAGGTGACTCAATTACATGGAAGGTTCTCTACTTTATTTTTGTGCCTCTTGACTACTCTCTCTTGTCCATTATAAGCAGGTGGCCATTTTTTGACCACTTTGTCAGTAGAGATGTCCCTCATTTTGCCCAATCCAAGACCCCCCTGCTGACAAACTATATCTAACCAATGCTTTGTTTTGTTTTTGGCCTGCAAAGCAAAGTCTGTCGACCAATGGGATTCTATACTTGGTATACGGCCTTTAGAATGATCAGTCACTTTATAATCTGGTATCAGGCTTTATAAAAATAAGGCCCTGGTAGAAGGGGGCCTCTCAGATTGTGAGGGAAATCTTAGGTGCACTTCATTAGAAGATACTCTGGACCTTTATTAAATTACCAATGGCTCCGAGCTCTGCCTCAGTGATTTATCTTGTAATCCCCACATACACATGTGCAAAATACATCCCTATGTTCACATACACATACACATGGGATCAGTTTTCTTTTTTTTTTTTTTGGACGGGGATACTGCTTATCAAAAATAATGGAACAAAGTATTTTGGTATGGAGGATATATGAATTGCTTGGTATAAAAGAAAACATGTTAGATTCAGCACAAGTAGACCAGAATTGATATCCAAACTTTGCCATTTATTACATTGTGAAACCTTGGGCAAGTCGCTTAATAGCTCTGAGTTTTCATTTCTTTATTTTTTTAAGTGAAGGAATGGACTAGAAGACCCTTAAGGTTTATACAGCTCTGAATCAATCACCCTATGAAAAGGCACAGAAAAAATAGATCAAAAGAATAGAAAAAGATTGAGGGAGAACATTTTTAAACTGCTGAATAGATATGAATAATTTCCCTTTCTGGTATTTAATAATGTCTTTCTTACTGAAAATTGAATACATAGGGAGACACTGGCATGTAGTAGCTTGCTGACTCAGGACTCCTAGCTTGGTTTTATGACTAACTAGCTGTGAGATCTTGGGCACATCAACTTAAATTCAAACAATTTTAAAGTTCCTCATATGTGCAAAAAGGTGTGCTAGTTTCTGTCGAATATAAATATGAAATGAGACACAATGCCTGCTCTCAGGGAGTTTAAAATATGGGTCAGTTTTCTTACCTAGCATATTAAAGTTTTGGATGAGACAATAGGTAAAATTTCACCTGATTCTAAGATTCAACAAATAAGTTGTTTGTTGGATGTTGGAACATTTGTGTTTTTATGACTGCAATGGCATAAAGGTGGTAATTGTTCAAGAGGAACAATGTGTTATTCCTATATTTTAGCTGATACACTGAAAAAAAATATCTGTGTACCACAGTTCCTGAAAGAAAAGGAAGCTTCTATAGATAATTTCCAAATGTTTCATGTATAAAGATCCCTTTGTAACATCATTTTTCCCTCAGATTCCCACTTCACAGTAGATATACAGTTAGTAGGAGGAAAGAGCCAAGATGTAGGAGAAAAGGCTCACCTGAGTTCCCCGCCAACCCTCCCCCCCCCAAACACCTTTAAATAATTCCATAAGAAAATTCCTCAAGAGACAGAACCCACAAAAGGATAAGATGAAAGAATTTTCCAGTCAAAGACAATTTACAAGGTCAGCAGGAAAGGTCTGTCATACCTAAGTGAGAGTGAAACACAGTCCAGTGTAGGCTACACCAGTGCAGATCCAATTACAGAAAAGCAGGATGAAGACTTGGGAGCCATTTAATCGTCAGTTGCAGGGGCTACTTACAGATCTCAGTCCATAGACAGTAAGTAAGAACAACTGATCAGGCAGAGATTACAGGTATTTCTTACCTAGCACTAGAGACAGGACTCTATTGCTTTGCTCATATTCAGATCTGGGTTGCAGTCCCAGGTGGTAGTCCCAGGGAAAGAAGGACCATTAGGACTCCAGACCTTGCAGCCACAATGGAATAAAGACTCTTCTTATACTTTGCTCATAGTTCCAGGGCAGAAAATAGTACTTGTAGTATCATGTCATTCACAGACCAGAGGTCAACCCAGGAGAGTAGTAAACATACCTTTCCTAAGATCTTCCCATGTTGGAAGGACTGAAAACTTACAATCCCTAACAGTATCTCAGAAGATAGATGTACAAAAGCCCTAAAGTTTGAAAGAGTGTACCCTCCATCCATGAAGCAGAGCCCCACTTTAACCAAGAACTAAAAGTCAAGAAACAGTCTTGAAAAATTAGCAAAAAAACAAAAAAAATAAAATTCTGATGAAGGAAAGTTGCTACGTTGACAAGGAAGATCAAAGCACACACACAGAAGAAGATAAGAAAGTCAAAACTCCAACATCTAAATCCTCTAAGAAAAATGTAAATTTGTCTCAAACCATGAAAGAGCTTAAAAGGATTTCAAAAATCAAGTAAGATAAGTATAAGAAAAATAGGGAAGAGAAATGAGAGTAATGAAAGAAAAGCATAAAAAAATGAGTCAATACCTTGGTAAAGGAAACATACACATGCAAAAAATGAAGAAAATAACACTTTAAAAATAGAATGGGCTAGAAGGTAAAAGAGATACAAAAAGCCAATGAAGAAAAAAAAATGCCTTAAAAAGCAGAATTAGTCAAATGGAAAAGAAGGTACAAAAATTCAATGCAGAAAAATGCTTCTCGAAAAGTAGAATGGGGGGGGGTGGAGCCAAGATGGCGGAGTAGAAACAGCTTGTCCAAGCCACTTGGCCCCCAGACTCACCCCAAACTATGTAAAAGGGGACTCTGAACAACTTCTGGAGCCCCAGCACCCACAGAACGACACAGAGAAGCTAACCTCCCGCTGAGAACTGCCCAGAAGCCCTGCAGGAAGGAGCAGTGCAGCTGTCTGGGACCTGGCAGCTCACAGCGCAGAGCACAGGACCGGAGCTGAGCCCAGGTCTGCATGAGCCCAGGTCCACATGAGCGGAGGTTTTAGCCCCAGGGAAGCAGGGCCAGCATCCAGCTGGAGGAACACCAGAACACCAGGAGCTGTGGCGACTCCAGAATTATCAACATAGACATGCCTAGGACAAAGTAAGAGGTTAGTGTCCTATGGACTTTGGGACCTGTATTTGGGGAATGCATCAGCTTCCTCCCCTGGGGACTAGAAGCCGCTGAGGAGACACGCCATTTTGTAGTTTTCAGAGGCAGCTCCATCTCCCGGCCTGCATGCTAACTGTAGGTATATCCAGCGATCAGTCTTGGGGGGTAATCGCTCTTGCTTTAACCTCCCTGGATCTGGATTGTGATCTAGGGTGTAAGTTGTGGGTGGGTTTACAGCTTGACAGAAACAGAAGTTGCCCCCCACACGTTTGGGACGAAAATTCCTCTATCTGGCCTTAAAGCCATAGTGTGGCAACAAGCCCAAAAGTCAAGCAATTAAGTGGCAACATGCCAAGGCAAAGGAAACAGAAAAATGTAACCCTAGACTCTTATTTTGGGGGCATAGAGCGGGAAAAGGACTGTGAGGTCAGAAGTCCTGCTCCAAAAGCCCCAGGGGAAAACATCAGCAGGTTACAGGCCATAGAGGACCTTAAGAAAGACTTTAAAAATCAAATAAGAGAAGTGGAGGAAAAATGGGAAAGAGAAATGAGAAGGATGCAGGAAAAGTATGAAATGAGGGTCAACAGCCTGACTAAGGAAAACAACACCTTAAAAAGTAGACTAACTCAAATGGCAAAGGAGGCCCAAAAGGGCAATGAGGAGAAGAATGCCTTAAAAAGTCGAATTTGCCAGATGGAAAAAGAATCTCAAAAGTTCACTGAGGAGATTCATTCCTTCAGAGTTAGACTGGAGCAAATGGAAGCTAATGACTTTATGAGAAATCAAGATGCTGTTAAGCAGATCCAAACAAATGAAAGATTAGAAGGCAATGTGAAATATCTCATGGGAAAAACCACTGACCTGGAAAATAGATCCAGGAGAGACAATTTAAAAATTATTGGACGACCTGAAAGCCATGATCAAGGAAAGAACCTAGAAATCACCCTTCAAGAAATTCTCAAGGAAAACTGCCCTGATGTTTTAGATCCAGAGGGCAAAATAGAGGTTGAAAGAATCCACAGATCACCTCCTGGAAAAGATCCCAAAAAGAAAACTCCCAGGAATATTATAGCCAGGTTCCAGAATCCCCAGATCAAGGAGAAAATACTCCAAGCAGCCAGGAAGAAACAATTTCAATATTGTAGAAACACAATCAGAATAGCCCAGGACCTGGCAGCTTCTACACTGAGGGATTGAAGGGCATGGAATAGGATATTCCAGAGGGCAAAGGAACTGGGAATGAACCCAAGGATCACCTATCCAGCAAAACTGAGTATTTTGTTTCAGGGGAAAATATGGTCATTCAGTGCAATAGAGGACTTTCAAGCATTCTTGAGGAAAAAACCAGAGTTGAATAGAAAATTTGACATCCAGACACAAGAAGTAAGAGATGCCTGAGAAGGTAATCAGGGAAAAGAAATCAAAAGGAACTTATCAAAGTTGAACTATTTACATTCCTATATGGAAAAGCGATAATTGTGACTGATGATATCTTTCTCACTATGAAAATAATGGAAGAAGGGTGTGTGGTCATATAAATACATATGTGAATGTGTGTGTAGATGGTTACAGTTATATATGGATAGAGGGCATAGGTTGAATTTTTGGGAAGGAAGAATACTCAAGGGATGAAATTATGAGGTGAGAGAGGAAAGTGGCAAGAGGAGATGGGGAGAGACAGGGTAGGGTAAACTATCTCATGTAGAAGAGGCAAGGGGAAGAAGTTGCAGGGGAGGGGAAGAACAGGAAGGCAAAACAGGCAAAACCAATTTCTCATTGAATTTGGCTCAAGGAGAGAATCATATACATACTAAATGGGATATCTCACCCTGCAAGAGAGTAGGGGGAAGGGAGATGAGAGGGGGGATAATGGAGGAGAGGGAGTTTTAGGGGGAGGGGAGGTTGGAAGTACCCACTTTTGAAGAGGAATAGGATCAAAGTAGGGAATGGACCAGGTGGGGGGTGGGATGGGTGGGAGGGAAACATAGTCAGTCTTTTACAATGTATCTAATATGGTAATGTTTTGCATAGCTATACATGTACAACACATACTGAATTGCTTATCTTCCCAGAGGGCGTGGGTGACATGGGAGGAAGGGAATGGATCTGAAATTCTAAGTTTTAAAATTAAATGTTTCAAATGTATATAAATACCATTATTAATGCCATTTTGCATGTAATTGGGAGATAAGATGTGCAGTCATCGGGGCTCAGAGATTCACCTTGCCCTAATGGCAAAGTCCAAGGGAGTATGGGAGAAGATATGGAAGAGATTAGATTGGATGAGGGGATATCTAGTGGGACTGCTATTCTGGGGTGGTGGGTAGGGAAAAAATGGGGAAAAAATGTAACTCAAAATCTGGTGGAAATGAATGATATAAACCAGAAGTTAATAAAGTGTTTGTTAAAAAAAAATTTAAAAATAGAATTGAGTAAATGGAAGTTAATGACTTTTTAAGAAATCTAGAAACAATAAATGCAAAAAGAATGAAAAAGTAGAAGAAAAAGTGAAATATCCTTTGTAAAAAAAAAACAAAAACTTACCTGGAAAATAGTTCCAGTAGAGATAATTAAAAAATTATCAGACTACCTGAAATCAAAATTGTCCTGATATTGTAGAACCAGAGGTTCAAGTAGAAATTGAAAGAATCCACCGATTACCTCCTGAAAATGATCCCTCCCCCAAAAAACAACCCTCAGGAATATTATATTGAGATTTCAGGGCTCTTAGTTCAAGGAGAAAATATTGCAAGGATCCAAAGGGAACCAATTCACATATTCTGGAACCACAGACAGAATAGCACAAATTTTGGCAGTTCCTACATTAAAGGACCACAGATCTTGGAATATAAGGTTCTTGAGGGTAAAGAACAGGGATCACAACCAAGAATCACCTACCCAGAATAACTGAATATAATTCTTCATGGTAAAAGGAATATTCATTGAAATAGAGGGCTTTCAAAAATTTTGATGAAAGACAAGAGATGAATTGAAAATCTGACTTTCAAATACAGGACTCAAGAGGTGCATAAAAAGATAAATAGGAAAATAATATCATGAAGGACTTAATAAGTTTAAACCATTTACATTCCTACATGGGAAGATGATACTTGTAACTTATAAGAACATTTTCATTATTAGGGCAGTTAGGAGTATTTATAGATAGAATGTATAGGTGTGAGTTGAATATGAAGGGATGTTATCTAAAAAACATAAAATTAGGATGTGAAAAAGAGAAAGGTACAGGAGAAAATGACAGGTAGGGTAGAATGGGGGGAAATTATCTCATGCAAAAGAGGAAAGAAGAAGCTTTTACAGTAAAGGAGAAAATGGGGAAGGAGGCAAAAGAATGAACCATATTTTCATCAGAATTGCTCAAAGAGAAAATAACTTACCCCCTCAATTCAGTATAGAAATCTACTTTACTTTCAGGAAAGTAGAGGGAAAAGGGATAAGAGATTGGGGCAGGGAGGGTCGATAGAAGGCATAGCAGATTTGGGAAGGGGGTAGTCAGAAGCAAAACATTTTTCTAGGAGGGACATAGTGAAAGGAGAAAAAGAACAGAAAAATAAGCAGGGAATAGGATAGAGGGAAATACATTTAATTATCATAAATGTAAAATTAATTTTGAAGCAAGTTTCTCTGATAAAGGCCTAATTTTTCAAACATATAGAGAATTTAGTCAAATTCATATAAAAAAGGGGGGAGCCATTCCCCATTTGATACATGATCAAAAGATATGAACAGTTTTCAGATGAAATAATCAAAACTGTCTAAAGTTACATGAGAAGGCGCTCTAAATTGCTATTGATTGGAGGAATGTAAATTCAAACAATTCTGAGGTCTTAACTCTTATTAAATTGGCTAATAGGAGAGAAAAGGAGAATAACAAATATTGGAAGGGATATGGAAAAAGGAGACATTAATTAACTGGTGGTGGATTTGTAAACTAATTCAACCATTCATTAGAGCAACTTGGAACTATGCCTAAAGAAGTATAAAACCATGCATATCCTTTGATCTAGCAGTTCCACTACTAGAAGGGAAAAGGACTTGTATATATAGAAATATTTATGGTAACACCTTTCTGGCAGCAGGGAGTTTGAAATTGGGAGGATGTTCATGAATTGACAAATGGAAGAAAAAAATTGTGCTATGTAATAGTGATGGAATACTATTGTGTTATAAGAAATGATGACTCTTAGAAAGATCTGGAAAGACACGTGCTGATGCAAAATGAAATGTACTGTGTGTAAAGTAATTGCAATATTGTAAAATGATCAACTGTGAATGACTTGGCTATTCTCAGAAATATAACGATCCAAGACAACTCTGAAGTACTTATGATGAAAAATGTTATCCATTCCCAAACACAAATCTCATGGTGCCTGAATACAGACTAAAGTGTCCTTTTTAAAACTTTCTTTATTTTTATTGAGCTTTTGGGGGGTCTATATGTTCTTTCACAGCATGACTAATATGTACATATATTTTGCACATCTACATATGTATGTTGAATTGCTTGCCTTCTCAATGTGAGGGGGGACAGAGGGAGAGAATTTGGAGCTCAAAGTTTAAAAAGAAAGAAATGTTAAAATTGGTTTTACATGTAATTGGGGGAAATAAAATACAAAATGATATTTGTTGTAAATATATACAAATAGAGGCAGCCAGTGGTTCAGTGAACAGAGCACCGGCCCTGGAGTCAGGAGGACCTGAGTTCAAATCAGTCCTCAAGCACTTAACACAAAAACTAGCCATGTGACTTTGAGCAAGTCATTTAACCCCAATCGCCCTCCAAAAAAGCAAAAAAACAAAAGATATACAATTAGTACCCATTTCTCCCATTAGTGGAGAAAATGCATGATTATCATAGACTGCTATGAATTCAGTGACATTTTAAAAATGTATTTCTTTTAATAATTGCAATTATCAAGAGAAACAATATTCTGGTGATAGATTTATTGTGATATTATGAGCCACCAAATCCTCAAAAAAAATTCTATTGAGAATCATCCAAAAGACAATAGATACATTCATAATAATCATGTGTAGCTTATATTCACTTAAACCAAAGAAATTTGTAAACTGATCTCAAGAAAGCAATTGGAAATATATTATTGGAAAAATTTAGGTCAGTCATGGCAAGAAGAAATAACTGAAGAATGTAACAATGACATTACTACTACATCATTATCATTATTATTATTATCACCATTATCATTATTACAAATATCTATGGGCTCAACTGGTGATTGCAAATGTGGTCCCATGTAACTATTAAAATGAATGAAGAGCAGATGCCATTTAGTCTTACAGAGTGCATAATAAAGCAAGGGCTCAGCAATTAGCACCTTTGCCTACTGGACAGCACCAGTTAGTAGATATTCAATAAATCCACAGTGTGCTTTATTACATGTGGTATACTGATTTCAACACCTAGTGTAATGGTGATTGATATAGAAATTCTAGTTTTCATCAACAATGTCTTTTTGATAGAGGAATTGAGTTATTTGCTTTTTAATGAGATCAATTATTTCACAATCACATTTGGAACAGACAAGCTGTTGAAGTTGGAGATTCTTAGGACATGAACAATTAAGTGTTTGGCTAGAAAAGTCATCCAAAAACTTTATTTAGGAGCAGAGCCAGTTTTGGCACTTTGAAACAAACATGGTGTGCTTCATTATGGAACTGAGAGCCATAAAATATTTTCTACCAAATTTGCCTCTAGGTAGTTCTAGTGGAATTTAGTCAGCAATTTCAGTGTAATTTGAAATGAAATAGCAGGCAGTCCCTTTAGCAATTAAAGACACATCTCAAAAGATAAATAAAACTGTGTAACTCAACAAAACTCACAAGGTAATCAATCCTGTTCAGAGGACTATGAGTAGAGAAAAGAGTAGTAAAAGAAACAGTAGGATTCCTAATAAAAGGAGTTGAGGCTAGGTAAGAGTGAAAGTTGAGTAGATTAAGAGTAAGAATAATTTTCCAACAAAATAATTGATAGTCCTGTACATATTCATACATAGATAGGTATTGCACATGCACATATGCAAATACTTAAATAACATTATTGAAAGTTAGTGTCCTTTCCATTATACCCAGATATTCTGCTTGGAAAATCAGCATGGTTGTATTCAAAGAATGAAGTTTCATTTTTTCAAAAAAAGTCCTCATTGCAAGAGCATTTCTCTTAATGGAAGTGTCCAGCTAAACAGGATGTTTCTCACTGATACCACTCAAACCATCCTAATTCAGGCTTGTAATCTCTCTCATTTGGACCATTCCAATAACCAATAACCTCTAAATTCTCTGTCTCGAGTCTCATTCCACTCCACTGCAACCTCCACAAACTTGCCAAAGTGATTTTTTAAAGTATACACATGACAATATTATAGCACTCCTTCCCCCCCAAAAAAGTCCAATAATACACTATTACATATAGGATTAAATGTAAGTTCTTTGTATTTGGCATTTAAAACTTTTTACAAACTAGTCCCTTGCTATCTTTCCAATCTTCTTACATTTCACTCCCATCCTTGTATTTTATGTTCCAGTTTTATTAGCACATTTGTTGTTCCTCAAAATTAATGCTCTTTCTCCCACCATTATGTCCTTGCACCAACTGTTCTACATAGCTAGAATATTATCCTTCTTCATCTACTTCTCTTAGAATCTCTTGTTTCCTTCAAGACTCTACAGCATTCTGCATTCCCCTTAACTAGTGCCTTCATATTTAAGAGTCCCTTTATTGGGGTGACTAGGTGGCACAGTGAGTAGAGCGTCGGCCCTGGAGTCAAAAGGACCTGAGTTCAGATCTGGCCTCAGACACTTAACACACACACAAACAAAAAACCCTAGCTGTGTGAACTTGGGCAAGTTACTTACCCCAATTGCCTCCAAAAAGCAAAAAAAAGAGTCCCTTTATTTTACACTGTATGCATCTCATGTGGAAATTTCAATGTTAAGTGTTGCTTCCTCCAATCAAAATATAAGCTCCTATATGACCAGGACTGTTTTCACTTTCTTCATATCCTTAGTACTTAACGTAGTATCTGACACAGAGTGTATTAATACTTGATTAACAATTAATGTTAGTTAATAATTCTGTATTGCTTGATATGCTTTCCTGCTTTTACATTTGTTCATGTTCCTTATCTCTAGAATGTCCTCCTCCACCATTTACCTAATGAAATCCCATCCATTCTTTCAATCTGATTATGTAATGTCTACAGTTTTCTTTTCCCTTGCAATACTGTTGAAATCAGTATACCACAACTGCTGTGCCCTGGCTGTTTTAATGGCAATGAGGTCAATGGAAGATCCTGATTCTCCCCAACCTAGTTCCTGCCATTGAAGAAGGGCTCTCCAAAGGATACCAGATTTTAACACAAACCTTTCTTTTCTGATTCTGGTCACTGCTAGCTTGCTACTATCCAACCTACTTTATAATGAATCCATTTGTGTATGTATCCATGTATTTGCAATTATGCATAAATATAAAGTTGCATATGAATTTATATGCATATAAACAAAATATTTATGGTTATTGAATATTTTCATCTATGTATGTTTTATGTGTACCAGTTTTCACCCAATTAGAATATAAACTTCTTATAAGTAGGGTTCATGTAACTCTTTGTACTTGTCTCCCCAGTACTTAGCACAGTGCTTGGAACAGAGTAAGCAATTAGTAAATATTTGTTGATTGATTGACATGAGTCAAGAAAATCTTGATTCAATACTGCAGACTGACCCTAAGGAGGGAAATTCAGCTTGAATCCCATAATTCCAGTGAAAATCCTTTTCAAACCTACTTCTCCTGTTAACACTTTGTACTAGGACAGCATAATTCTAGTACTAAAAGGTACTGCATCATTTCTAAGGAGGGGGTTCGACATTAGACATATTGTAAAAGTAGGAGATTTAGTTTGATAAGAACATAGGCAGGGCTTTTGGTGCTAAGGTCTTTGACCCTATGTTCCATTTCTCTCTTTTTCTTAGCTTGCTCCAGAGGAGGAAATAAGAACTTGGTATTTTTGCTTTTGCTTTACTTTCTTGCCTAGATTTTGTAAAAGCAATAGGAGCCTAGCAGCTATTTTCTGTCCTTTGTCCTCTTATATGAAGAGGACCCTAGCTTGGCCTTGTGATACCTCTTCTCCCCTGACTGGTAGTTGTTAATGGAGAAATATCCTAACAGCCATTTCTACCTTTACTCTCCTGTGAGCCAGTTGTGAAGAGAGAAAGAGCCCAAGGGCTAAACTTTCAATTTTCTTTTTCTCTCATACTAATATCCTAAAAGAACTCCAAGCCTCTCTCCTGGCCATGTTTGCTCTCCTAGGTCTGCTCTTATCTGAAGCTTATCCCAGTAGCTGAAGCTTACTTTGTAGGTTTTTGTTCATGTTCTTTCTCTCTCTCTTTCTCTGTATCTCTCTCTTTTCTCTACTCCATGTAGATACAATCCAGAAATTCTAAACTTGGCCTAAGAAAGTTAATTCAGCACCATCTTCTTTATACAAATAATTGTGCACCTAATATTTCTTGGATTATCTTTAAGGATTACATTTTTCTTATGCCTACATCCTTACTAAGCAATTTGTATGGCTATGAGATAAGAATGAATTTTCCTCATTATCAGCAGAGCATGTGTATGGTAATTCATGATAGATCAACATGTTAGTTACTGATAAGAATTACTTCATAGTCTATACTCATGATATATATTAAATGCTTCTCTCTTTAAAGCCTAACTTTGTCAATTTTGTGGGTTCAACTTTGATGGTATGCTAAGACTAAGGCCACAAAACAAAAAATTATTGGCATGTTGATAACAAGATGAAAGATCTAGTGAAAGAGAGGAGCTACCCCACATTAGAACTGGTCTAAAACATTGACTAATTACCCTAGTTCTATCCTTCATTTCTTCTTTCTTTCCTTCTTTCCTCCCTCCCTCCCTTCTTGAACCCTTTATGCTTATTTCTTCCCTGACTCTCCCTCCCTTCCTTTTCTCCTTGCTGCCTTTCTTCATTCCTACTTTTCCTTCCTTCCTTCTATCCTTGCTTACATTCATTTACTCATTCATTCATTCTTTTAAAATTATTCTTCAAATGCTTTATTAACTTCTGATTTACATCATTCATTTGCATCAGATTTTGAGTTACAATTTCCCCCATTTTTCCCTACCCATGAGCACAGAAAAGTGGTCCCACAGAATATCCCCTCATCAAATCTACTCTTTCCCTTCTCTTCTCCCATACCCCTTTCAACTTTTCCAGTAAGGCAAGGTGAATCCCCATGCCCCAATGCCTGCACATCTTATCTCCCAATTATATGTAAAATAGTATTAATAATAGTATTTATATGTTTTTAAAACATCTAATTTTAAAACTTCGAATTCCAGATTTATTCCCTTCCTCCGTTGTGACCCACCCTTACTAGGGAGATAAGCATTTCAGTATGTGTTGTACACGTGTAGCTATGAAAAACATTACCATAGTAGATATATTGTAAAAGACTGACTATAATTCTCTCCCTCCTACCCCACCTCCCACATGGTCCACTCCCTACTGTGATCCCTTAATTTTCAAAGCTTTCCCTCCCTTCCATCATCTCCCCCCAATCCCCCTACCCCCCACTCTCCTGTAGGGTGAGATATCCCATTTAGTATGTATACCATTCACTCCCTGAGCCAAATTCAATGAGAATAAGGTTTTGCCTTTTTGCATTCCTGTTCTTGCCCTCCCCTGAAAACACTATCCCTTGCCTCTTCTACATGATATAGTTTGCCCATGCTGTCTCTCCCCATCTCCTCTCGTTATGTTCCTCTCTCACCTATAAATTTCACCCCTTAAGTATCATCCCTTCCCATTAAATTCGACCTTCGCCCTCTATCTATGTATACGTGTAAACATATATACACACATTCACATATGTATTCATATGCCCATATACCCTTCTTCAGCTATTTTCATACTGAGAAAGGTTTTATCAGTTACACTTACTGTTTTTCCATGTAGGAATGTAAATAGTTCAATTTTGATAAGTTATTTATGATTTATTTTCCCCAGTTTACTTTCTCAAGCATCTCTTGCTTCTTATGTCTAAATGTCAAATTTTCTATTCAACTCTGTTTTTTTCCTCAAGAATGCTTGAAAGTCCTGTATTCCACTGAATGACCATATTTTCCCCTGAAACTTGGTACTCAGTTTTGTTGGGTAGGTGATTATGGGTTTTAATCCCAGATCCTTTGCCCACCAGAATATCATATTCCATGCCCTTTGATCCCTCAGTGTAGAAGCTGCCAGATCCTATGCTATCCTAATTGTGTTTCTACAATATTGAAATTGTTTCTGGAGTAGAAACAGCACTTCCACTGCGCTCCAGCTCACACCACTTCAAAATTATGTAAAAGGGGGACTCTGAACAACTTCTGGAGCTCCAGCACCCACAGAATGACACAGAGAAGCTAACCTCCCATTGAGGACAGCCTGGCAGGGAGCAGCCAGCACTGGGCTCTGGGAGGTGACAGCACAGCTCTCTGGGAGGCTGAAAAAGAGTTTACTACAATAATACAAGCAGCCAGGAATAAACAATTTCAATATTGTGAAAACACAATCAGAATACCACATGACCTGGCAGCTTCTACACTGAGGGATCAAAGGGCATGGAATATGATATTCTGGTGGGCAAAGGATCTGGGATTAAAACCCATAATCACCTACCCAACAAAACTGAGTACCAAGTTTCAGGGGAAAATATGGTCATTCAGTGGAATAGAGGACTTTCAAGCATTCTTGAGGAAAAAAACAGAGTTGAATAGAAAATTTGACATTCAGATACAAGAAGCAAGAGATGACTGAGAAGATAAACAGGGAAAAGAAATCAAAAGGGACTTAGCAAAGTTGAACTATTTACATTCCTACATGGAAAAACAATAACTGACTGATGAAAAATTTCTCAGTATGAAAACAATTGAAGAAGGGAATATGGGCATATGAATACATATGTGAATGTGTGTATATATGTTTACAATTATACATGGATAGAGGGCACAGGTTGAATTTGGTGAGAAGGGATGATACTTAAGGGGTGAAGTTAAGAGGTGAGAGAGGAATATGGCAAGAGGAGATGGGTAGAGACAGGGTAGGGTAAACTATCTCATGTAGAAGAGGCAATGGGAAGTGGTTGCGGGGGAGGGGAGAAACAGGAAAGCAAAAAGGCAAAAATCATACTCTCATTGAATTTGGCTCAGGGAGAGATTGACATACATACTAAATGGGATATCTCATCCTGCAAAAGAGTTGGAGGGAGGGGAATGAGAATAGGGAGGATGGAGGGTAGGACATGCTGGGGGAGGGGAGGTTGGAGGGACACACTTTTAAAGTAGGGAATGGAACATGTGGGGGGTGGTATGGGTGGGAGGGAAAGATAGTCTTTTACAATATATCTACTATGGTATTGTTTTGCATAGCTATACATGCGAAACACATAATGAATTGCTTGTATTCCCAGTGGGAGTGGGTGATAAAGGATGAAGGGAATGGATCTATTATTCGAAGTTTTAAAATTAAATGTTTCATATATATCTTGAAAGATGATTTCGAAGTTCTTTCTTTTATCATGGTTTCCAGGTAGTCCAATGATTTTTATATTGTCTCTCCTGGATCTGTTTTCCAGGTCAGTGGTTTTTCCCATGAGATATTTCACATTGCCTTCTATTCTTTCATTTATTTGGATCAGCTTAATAGCATCTTGATTTCTCATAAAGTCACTAGATTCCATTTGCTCCAGTCTAATTCTGAAGGAATGATTCCCATTAGTGAGCTTTTGAGATTCTTTTTCAATCTGGCAAATTTGTCTTTTTACAGCATTCTTCTCCTCATTGCCTTTTTAAGCCTTTTTTTGCATTTGAGTTAGTCTATTTTTTAAGGTATTATTTTCCTCAGTCAGGCTGTTGGCTGTCAATTCATACTTTTCTTGCATCTTTCCCATTTCTCTTCCCAATTTTTCCTACACTTTTCTTATCTGCTTCTTTAGGTCCTCTAATAGCCTGTAGCCAGTTTGTATTTTCATTTGGGGCTTTTGGTGCAGGAGTTCTGACCTCACAGTCCTCCTCCTGTTCTTTGCTTTGATCCTCTTTGCCCTCAAAATAGGAGTATAAAGTTTCATTTTTTCTGTTTATTTTATTTGCTTTGCCTAAGCATGTTGCCAGTTAATTACTTGACTTTTGGGCTTATTTCCGTAGTAGGACTCTGCCACCAGCCAGGAGAGCTTCTGTCCCAAACAGTGGGGTTTTCTCAACTGCTGGAGATATTAGTTGGGTGGCCTCCCTGAAGCCTCCAAACACTCTGCCAAGCTGATCACACATGCCAAGACCTCCACCCCAGACCACAATCCAAATCCAAGAAGGGTAAAGCAAGGGTGCTTACCCCCCCATCTGCTGGTCCTGCCACCCTGGGGCTAAAACCTGTCACTCTCAGTGGTCCTGGGCTTAGCTCTGAGAGAGCTCTGCTGGCCACTCCCTGCTGGGGTACCAGGCTGTGCTCAGTGGGAGGTTAGCTTCTCTGTGTCATTTTGTGAGTTCTGTAGCTCTAGACTTCATTCAGAATCCACCTTGTACATAATTTTGAAGTGGAGTGGTCTGGAGCTCAATGGAAGTGTTGTTTCTACTCTGCCATCTTAACTTTTCCCCCCTTTTAAACATTTTAGCATTTTTATTTTAAGTTTGGAGGTCCATATTTTTATCTCTCCCTCTCCTCTGACCTCCCTGGAATGGATAGCAAACAAATATCACTTTTCCATATTTGTCATCCATAATAATTTCCATATTTCCAAACATTTCCATATTTGTCATCTTGTACAAGAAGACTTCAATAAAAGAAAAAAATGAAAGAAAGTGAAAATAGTATGTTTTGATCTGTATTTAATCAATATCAATTTTCCTGTCTCTGGAGGTAGGTAGTATGCTTCATCATGAATCCTTTAGGATTATCTTAGATCATTGTATTGCTGAGAATAGCCAAGTAATTCACAATTCTTCATCATACAATATTGCTATAACTGCATACAAACTTATAGTTATGTTCATTTCACTATGCATCCGTTCATGTAAGTCTCTCCAGGTTTTTCTGAAATCATTCTGCTTTTCATTTCTTATAGCACAATAATATTCCATTATAGTCATATATCACAGCTTATTTGGCCATTCGACAGTTAATAGGCATCCCTTTGATTTCCAGTTCTTAGCCATCACAAAAAAGAGCTACTCTACATATTTTTGTATAGCTATGTCCTTTTATCCCTTTTTTCGATATCTGGGATATAGACCTATCAGTCATCCATTATTTTATTTTTAATGGACCTATTATTTCCTTCAAGACTCAGCTTAAGCACCAACTACTCCATGAAGATATTTTTTGTTCTCACAACTGTTAGTGCTTCCTCCAACTCCCCACCTCCAGCTTACCTTGTTTTTATTTGCATAGATTGATCCATTAGAGAAGTATAAATATGGAGATAGTTGATGATATAGATAGAGATGCAGAAATAGATTGTTTCTTTCATTAAAATATAAACTCAGGGTGGAGCCAACATGGGAGTAGAAACAGTGTGCCCAAGCCACTCTTCCCCCAGATTAACTCCAAACAATGTAAAAGGGGACTCTGAACAATTCCTGGAGACCCAACACCCACAGAACGACACAGAGAAGGAACCTCCTGATGAGGACAGCCCAGCAGCCCTACAGGAAGGACCAGCACAGCACTGGCAGTACACGGGGAGCCGAGCACAGGTCTGCCTGAGTCGCGGTTTTAGGCCCAGGGTGGCAGGACCAATGGCTGGCTGGAGGGACCCCAGAAAACCAGCAGCTGTGGTGATTCCAGAATTATCAACATAGACATACCTAGGACAAAGTGAGAGGTTAGTGCCCTATGGACTTTGGGACCAGTATTTGGGGAACGCGTCGGCTTCCTCCCCTGGGGGCTAGAAGCCGCTGAGGAGACATGCCATTTGGTAGTTTTCAGAGGCAGCTCCAGCTCCTGGCCTGTGAACTGTAGGGAGATCCAGTGATCAGTCTTGGGGGGTAATCACTCTTGCTTTAACCTACCTGGATCTGGATTTTGATCTGGGGTGGAGGTCATGGGTGGGTTTCCAGCTTGCCAGAAATGGACGTTGCCCCCACACACACTTTTGGGATGAAAGTTCCAGTCTTGTGCCAGGCCATACTGTGGCAAGAAGCCCAAAAGTCAAGTAATTAAGTGGCAACATGCCAAGGCAAAGGAAACAAATTAAACAGAAAATGCAACCTTAGACTCCTATTTTGGGGCCAAAGAGGATTGAAGCATGGAAGAGGACTGTGAGAATAAAAATCCTGCTCCAAAAGCCCCAGGGGAGAACATGAGCGGGTTGCAGGCCATAGAGGATCTTAAGAAGGACTTTAAAAATCAAATATGAGAAGTGAAAGAAAAATCGGGAAGAGAAATGAGAAGGATGCAGGAAAAGTATGAAATGAGGGTCAACAGCCTGACTCAGGAAAACAACACCTTAAAAAATAGACTAGCTCAAATGGCAAAGGAGGCCCAAAAGAGCAATGAGGAGAAGAATGCTTTAAAAAGTCAAATTTGCCAGATGGAAAAAGAATCTCAAATGTTCACTGAGGAGATTCATTCCTTCAGAGTTAGACTGCAGCAAATGGAAGCTAATGACTTTATGAGAAATCAAGATACTATTAAACAGATCCAAACAAATGAAAGAATAGAAGGCAATGTGAAATATCTCATGGGAAAAACCAATGACCTGGAAAATAGATCCAGGAGAGACAATTTAAAAATTATTGGACTACCTGAAAGCCATGATCAAAGAAAGAAGCTAGAAATTACCCTTCAAGAAATTCTCAAGGAAAATTGCCCTGATGTTTTAGATCCAGAGGGCAAAATAGAGGTTGAAAGAATCCACCAATCACCTCCTGAAAAAGATCCCAAAAACTCCCAGGAATATTATAGCCAAGTTCCAGAACCCCCAGATCAAGGAGAAAATACTACAAGTAGCCAAGAAGAAACAATTTCAATATTGTGGAAACAATCAGAATAGCATAGGACCTGGCTGCTTCTATACTGAAGGATTGAAGGGCATGGAATATGATATTCCAGAGGGAAAAAGAGCTGGGAATGAACCCAAGGGTCACCTACCCAGCAAAACTGAGTATTTTGTTTCAGGGGAAAATATGGACATTCAGTGGAATAGAGGACTTTCAAGCATTCTTGAGGAAAAAACTAGAGTTGTATAGAAAATTTGACATCCAGACATGTATATATATATATATATATATATATATATATATATATATATATATATATATATATATATATATATATATATATATATATATATATATATATTTACAGTTATACATGGATAAAGGGCATTTCTTGGGAGGGGAGGATACTTAAGGGGTGAAATTATGAGGTGAGAGAGGAAAGTGGCAAGAGGAGATGGGGAGAGACAGGGTAGGATAAACTATCTCATGTAGAAGAAGCAAGGGGAAGTGGTTGCAACGGAGGGTAAGAATAGGAAGGCAAAAAGGCAAAACCACATTCTCATTGAGTTTGGTTCTGGGACAGAATGACATCCATACTAAATGGGATATCTCAACCTGCAGGAGAATAGGGGGAAGGGGAATGAGAGGAGAGATGATGGATGGGAGGGCATCCTTGGGGGGAGGGGAGGTTGGAAGTACCCACTGTAGAAGAGGGACAGGATCATGTAGGGAATGGACCAGGTGGGGGGTGGGATGAGTGAGAGGGAATTATAAGGAACATTTTACAATATATCTACTATGGTATTGTTTTGCATAGCTGGACATGTGCAACATATACTGAATTACTTATCTCCCCAGAGGGAATGGGTGACAAGAGAGGAAGGAAATGGATCTATAATTCAAGGTCTTAAGATTAAATTTTTCAAATATATATAAATATTATTATTAATACTCTTTTGCTTGTAATTGGGAGATAAGTTGTACAGGCATTGGGACACAAAGATTCACCTTCCTCTAATGGAAAAGTCAAACGGGATATGGGAGAAGATATGGGAGAGAGCAGATTGGAGGAAGCGATATCTTGTGGGACTGCTATTCTGGGAGGGTGGGCAGGGGAAAAACGGGGGAAAAATAATTGTAACTGAATATCTGGCGGAAATGAATGATCTAAAACAGAAGTTAATGAAGCATTTGTTTAAAAAAATGAAATATAAGCTCCATGAGGTCAGAGATTCTTTAGGATTCATCTTTATACCCTTGGTACTTAGCCCGGAACCTGACATATAGCAAATAATAAATGTTTGGCAGTGTATTAGTCTACATTCAGTATATTTTAAAATTATTCCTTGCTCATTTCTCCCATACTTTTTTGCAAAGTAGCTCTAAATGTGTCATATTCCTTATAAGTGAATCAGAGGTTGAGGTACCAAGAAGAGACGCAAGAATTTAAGAATCATAAGTCTGGTAGTTTATTATTCATAGTTATGCAAGCATGCCACTCCCCAGCCATTCAGTTGTGTACACTAGTCAAGAATCTAGAACCCAAGGTCTCTCTCCTTACATTTAAATACTTTTACTGGATAGACTCACAAGGATCAAGTGAGAAAGGAAGCTTAGGGATAGACAATCTATAGGTGCTTTGCCTCCTGAATTTCATATGTTGATTGCCATTCTCTCTGTGCTTTCACTTCCCTTCATGCAAAGCACAGCCTGGAATCCGATGTTTATGTCTCCTTATACCTAGATTTAAATATGAACTCCCTTCCCTCATTTTCTATCACCCTCCTGATGTCATTGGCCCTCTCTGAAAATGAAAGATGAACAACAAAAACAACAATCTTTTCTTGAGCCTGCTCTCAGAATAATCTTCCTAAAATATCACTTTGATAAGTATGTCTCTCTTCAAAAGCTTTCTTGATGGCCTCCCACTGACTACAGAAAAAAGTCTGAACTCATCTTCCTAACCCTAAAGGCCCTCGGCAATTTGGTCCCAGCCAAACTTTCCAGCCAGTCAATCAGTTAGTCAACAAGTGTTTATTAAATGCTTACTGCCCATTTAAGAGACTTATTCAGTAGGAAGAACATGAGTGAGAATTGAATTCATCTTCTTGCCTTTAGTTTCATCATTTTTTGCACTCTGTAATACTGACTTTTTGTTCGGGAAATTTCAGTAAGAAAAGTAAATAAAAGCAAGTCAAAAGAATAATTCAGTCAGCTAGAAATTATTAAGCACCTACTATATAGCATCAGTGAATTCTGGGATTACAATGAAAGGAGTGAGGGAAAGACCCTGCCCTCATGGAATTTAAAGGATGTTTTTCATAAATATAGATCTGGTAGCCTGAGGTCTAGAATTCAAAATTATATTAGCAATACTTTCCTGCCAGAGATCTACAATTTTAATTAATATTAGCCCTGCAAACATCTTTATGGTCCCATATATTTGCTTTCATCTTTCGGTCTTTGCATATTCCATTCCCCCATTTGCAGCATTCTCCCCCTTAAAAACCATGCAGTTACTAAATATCTCTTATGACTTATGTCCTCCAAGAAATGTTCCGAGAAAAACTCAACCCAGCTTTAGTTATTCCAGTATTTCTCATTATGCTTCATTTAGATGGCATCATAGAATCCGAGTTGGAGATTTCAGGAGTCATCTAATCAATTGATAAACAAATAAATTACCAGTATAATATATCCATCAAGTAGTGATCCAGCTTGATTGTCTCCAAGTAACAGGAACACATTAGATCTTTAGGCAGACTATTCCCTTTTCTGTTAATTCAAATTGTTGTGAATTTGTTTTTACTTTTGATTGCCCCCTACTCCCATGCCCCTATAATATGGCTAAATTAGCCTTCTTTCAGTTTCCACCTATCACTTGTGGTTCTTCCCCTTTGCCCAGAAAGAAAGAGTCTTGTCTTACCTTCCACATAAGAACTTTTCAAATACTTGAAGAGAGGTATGTCCTTGGCGAATCTTCTCTTCTCCATATTAAACATGCCCATTGCACTCAAGTGATCAATTATGTAATTATATAGAGGAGAGACAGGGGCAATGATATCAGAAGAGAGGTTAAGTGTTAAAGAACAACCATCAGATTTTACAATTAAGAAAATTTTGGTGAGAACAGTTTATGTTGAGAGTTGATTTTGGAAGCCAGATTGCAAAGGGTTAAAGAGTAAAAATTATAGGAGAGGAATCTTAGGCAGTATATACAACTAAATGCCCAGTATCTCTTTAATAAATAATTCTAGAAGGGCAGTTCGGTGGGACAGTGAATAGAACACTGGCCCTTGACTCAGGAGGACCTGAGTTCAAATCCAGCCTCAGATGCTTAAACTTACAAGGTGTGTGACCTTGGGCAAGTCACTTAAACCCAATTGCCCTGCCTCCCCCCTTCCAAAAAGCAAAAAATAAAATAAAATAACAACAACAACAAATAGCTGTAGAATAGTATCACAATTCAATGCCAAGATAACTTGCCTATTTTTGGATATTTTTATTCTTCCTTTCATTTATTCATTTATTGATTTGTTTCTTTTGAAATTGGGACATTTACCTTTTGATAGGCCTGCAGTACTTTTCCATTCTTTCCAATCTGAAAAATATCACTGACAGTGGTTTAACTATAATGTCCACTCATTTTTTAATAAATGAGGACATAGTTCAGTGATTCATACTCATCAAGAGCAATAGGTGCTCTCCTATGTTCTTTTTACTTACCTTGGGTATTAGCTCACTATCAACCACTTTTGTTCTATCTTTTCCAATCTAGTCAATGTTGTTGGCAGAGAAAAGAGATGGAGCCTAAGAATCAGAGAGCTTTTTCTTCTTTCTTTCATCAGTTTTCATTGTCCCAGCCAGCCAGGGAAGTAGTTCTACCCCTTCATTCATTTCATCTTTTCCTCCAATATAGCTTTAAAATAATTTGTGTGTATGTGCGTGTATTCTTAGTTTCCTTTTACAGCCTCAGATCATTCTGCTCTTTAGTACTCTTGACACTATTCTTGTGGAACCATTCTGTGCTATTATATTAATTCTCTATTACTCATGCTTACTTCCATCTTTTGTACATGTCTATTTTAAATTGAAGTCAGATGGTGAGTTCTCTATTCAGCACCATTATTCTCTTTAAAGAGCTCACATTTTTTTCCTACTTGTCATAATTTTGGATTTCTTTCTGCAGTTTCCCATAATCCTACCCCATCCTAACTCTAAAACTTTTGAAAAATGCTATCTCAAAAAATCTAGAGTGAATATTAAGTCTATGCTAACCTTTTTTACCTCCTCTTGCATCACAAAATCAGAAAGGGAGAAGTTCTTTCTCTCAAAGTCATCTATCATTAACACCATAGCAATATGTTTTACCCTTTTGATATGAATCAAATCCAGAATAGATACATCTCTTGTTAACTGTCCTCTAACTGGTGGTCTTATGGGAAGAGCATGGACCAATGTTGTTTAGAATTCACAAATATGTATAAATTATAGTCTTCATGGATGAAATGTATACCCATATACTTAGGATTAGAGATCCATTAGGGTATTATAGCATTAATATAATTAATGACTTGACTTATATACTTGACTAATATAATTAATAATGACTTCTGAAAAATAAAATTATTTTAAAAAATTAATAACTGGTATGTTTTTCCTGGGAAAGGATTCCAGGAAATGCCTGGTTAACCAACTGAAGTCTTCTATCAATTCTAAATTATGTTTCTATGCCAAGTATAATCTGGTCCCAATCTCATCATTCATTTCCTTTTTCGGTCCAGGTCTATAGTATGTACTGCTGATAAAATGCCTTCTGTGTTTGCTTTCATTGATCTTCAACAAAAGTTTGGTTTTTTTTGAGGGGCAATTGGGGTTAAGTGACTTGCCCAAGGTCACATGGGTAGTAAGTGTCAAGTGTCTGAGGCTGGGTTTGAACTCAGGTCCTCCTGACTCCAGGGCCAGTGCTCTATTCACTGTGCCACCTAGCTGCCCCTTCAACCAATGTTTTATCCACTTTCCATCTTCACTCTAGTTCCTGGATTAGGTCTCATAAATATATAATATTTGACAGGGGGATATGGAAGTGGAGGGAACTTTTATAGCAATGCATAGGTGAGTTAGCAAGTGTAGTGGCAACCACACTGGCAAATACAGGATAGCTGCTAGCACAGGTTGTTAGATCTGCTTTATTAGGCAAGATAGCTGTTTAAGGGATCAACTATCTTTTTCAAATTACATTCACTAGTTCAGGGGAAAAATCAGCACCTTCAACTTCAGAGAAAAGAAAATACAGAGAAAATACAGACAGAGAAATAAAGACTAATAGACAGGACTCTGACTTCCTGAATCAACTATACACTTTACATACACCCCTGGATCAAACATACACCCCTGGATCAAGAGAACCTTTACATCTGAGTAGTAGGGGAGCTCTGAACATAGAGCCACTCAGAACCTCAACCAGGGAATCACAAGATCCTTCTCATAAGTGAGCCTCCAAAGCAAAATACCAACTCAGAGTCTATGTCCACTTCTCAGAGTCAGAAGGCATCACAACCCTCTTGACTCAATGCCTAATTAGAAATTAGCAAAAGATGTGAAAGCCTTCCTACAAACAAGCCTCCCCTAATCAAGTTTCCCTTAATGGGCTCAATGTGATGCCCATTAATGGGTGGAGAAGACCTTATATCCCATTAACATTACAGTAAGTAACAGAAAAGCCAGAGACAAATAGCAAAATCAATAAAAGACCAAATATCCAAAAGTTCAATGGAGAAACCATGACTAAAACTCTAACTTGTAAAGAGATAAAACAACAAAGTGTATAAATATAGAAGGAAAATGGGTAAAAACAAGATACCTGAAAGCAGTGAACAAACATACTACAAAGGAAAATTATCTGAAATCCCAAGGTGACAAAATGAAACCTTAGGAATTCCAAGAGATTATGAAAGGGAGCAAGAAAGTCCAGAATCGTTCAAAAGAGAACATACATTAAAAAGGTACTGAGGGTGAATGAATGAATAAATGAGGGGAGTTACTAGTGTTAATTGGGTAGAGGAAAGAAATTTTTACTTAAAAAATTAGGAGAAGTGGGAAAAATACATGAATGTGGAAGAGGAAGAGGGAGAAATGAGAACTATAGAAGTACTCCTTTTAATTATTTCAAAGATGGAAAACTAATGATTTATTTAGTCATTTTGAGAAATCCTCAAATACTTATTGATAGTGCTTCCAATGTCTAAACTTCCTAATTTTTCAGTCTATTCCATTCCCATAACCTACTCCAAAACCTTACCTCAGATACATTCAGAGAACATTGCAACCTTGATATAGCCATTATTGATAATATTCATGAACTCTGAAATTCTTTTATCTGATCACAAAATTTAATCAATTCATCTTTCCCTCTGTCTCACAACCACTAATCCTGATCTTCATCCTCTCAATGACCTCCAATACCTCCATGACTCATTTACTTACAAGAATATACCATCATTTCTGTATTAGCTAAATTTGCCTCCAGCTATGCAGTTAGGTAGTATAGTAAATAAAGCACAGAATTTAGAGTCAGAAAGACCTGAGTTCAAAGCCTTTTCTGGAAACGTACTAGTTGTGTGGCTTGGACAAGTTATTTAATTTTTCCATACCTTAAGTTTATCTGTACAATGGAAATAATAATAATACCACTATCACCGAGTTTTCATGAGGACAAATGAATTAACGTAATATTTTGCAAACCTTAAAGTGCTATATAAATATTATTACTATCATTAATATTATTATTCCTTCTCTCAATGGCTTGATAAATCAGTTCAGCCGCATACTATCTTGTTACTTAAATCCCTTGTCCTATGATCCTATTGCTATCATGTTTTGTGTAACTACAACCTTGTATTTTATTCCTACAATTCACTGTATTCACTTCTACTCATTTACTATTGTATTGACCAAAAGAAAGTATTGAAAATATGGTGAATTACACACTACGTACTAATGTTATATAAACTTAACTAGGTCCTTATTATAACAATATAATCCTTCTATAATTTCCAATGTGATTTGCTCTCTTCCCTCAAAATCTACTGTAAATCTTTTCAAACCCCACTCACCAGCCTTGCATCACACCAAACTAAAATGACTTTTACTCACACTTCATTAAAAAACCCTGATACTTTTAAATGAGAGCATTCTCTTATTCTATTTTCCTCATCTAACAGTACTCAAACATCTTCCCCACTGTCTTTCAACTCTATTTATCATGAAGAGGCAACCCTTCTTTTTGAAAAGGCAAAGGTCTCTGATTCCACCTGTCTTGATTCTACCTTGTCTTATCATCTCTAGAAAACTGCTTCCTCTATCATCCTCAAGCTCTTGGTAGCTCCTAGTTGCTTCCACAGTGGCAAGAAACATGTCCTTTTATCCTGTTTTTTTTTTTATGTGAACACTGATCCTTTTCAAATAAATTCCTTAGAAATGCATCTAAAATTGGTTTCTCTCACTGGATGTTAAACTCTCTAAAATTTGGATTGCCACCTCATCATTTGACTTAAACTACTACTCATCCAAAGTCTCCAATTCTCTCTTAACTTCCCAATCTAAAGGTGAATATTCAATTCTCTTCTTAATTCTTTGTTGATTGTTCTTTGTCTTGGATACTTTCTCTTCTCTAGATTTTTCCCTCTTCTAGTTCTCCTAGTTGTCTGATTACTTCTCCTCAGTTTCCTTGGGCAGTTCTTCATCCAGTTTACTCTTAGTAATTGTGTTTGATGGAACCCTAATTCTCTCTCTCTCTCTCTCTCTCTCTCTCTCTCTCTCTCTCTCTCACTCTCTCTCTCATCATAACATATAATACAGACACATTTCTTTTTGTGATCTCATTAATTTGGATGTGTTCGATTGTCTTTATACAGATGATTACCATAGCTGTAATCCATCCTTAACATCTCTCCTGAACTAGAGTCTGCCATCAACATCTCAAACTCAACATGTCCAAAATAGAATTCATTATCTTTCCTCCAAAATTCACCTCTCTTACCAACTTGCTTTTTCTTGTTTAGGGAACTAGCATAATCCCAGTCACTCAGGCTTGCAATCTTGAGTGGTGTTATCCTCACTTCCTCACTTTTATTCCCTGCACAAAACTAATCTTTTGCCAAATCTTGTTCTTTCTACCTCCACATTTTAATATGTAAATTCATTTCTTTCCATTCACACAGTCATAACCTTATTTCAAACCCTCATTTGTTTGTTTTTTTAACCTGGCCTATTTCAATAGACTTTTGTTTTCTCTAACTCAAATTGCTTGCCACTCCAGTTCATCCTTTACTCAGCTGCCAAATGATCTTCCTAGAGCACAGTTCTGACCATGTCATACCACTTCTTAAACTCCAGGGATTCACTATTAACTATACCATCAAATATGATGTCCTCTCTTTGACTTTTAAAAATCTTTATAACCTGGACTCTACCTTCCTTTCCAGAGTTTTTATACTTTGCTATCATTTGAATACCCAATGATCCAAAAACAAAAGTCTTCTTACTGAGCCTTGTATAGATATTCCATTTTCTGATTCTATGCTTTTTCATTGACTGTCCATTAAGCCTGAAATATTCTCCCTTGTCACCTCTACTTCCTAGATTCCCTGTTTTCCCTCAAAATTCAGCTTTAAATCCTAACTTCAGCAAAAGATCTTTTATTCATTACCACAATAGTTCTCTCACTGCTAAGGTCTCCACCTAGAACGCTGACCAAACAGGGTCCCCCACACCCTTCACCCAGAAGATGACCCTGGCCTGTTCTAGGACCCCAGCCTGTTCTGGGGAATTCCACTCCTCCTGTGCCCTCCACCCTGTACTCTCCACCCTATTCTAGGAGGGACCTCTTGTCACGGGAAAGTTGCACACGTGTACACTTGTGCCACGTTCCCAAATTAGCCCTGAGCTATAGATCTAACTAATGGCTGTTCTTGGCTTCTGTACATCATTGCTTATGCTAGCTCCCCTCCCCAATTGTGGTTTTGTGGGTTTTGTCTTTATAAGCATTGTATGGACCCTCACTCGGGGCCCCCCTGATTTGAGTATTTACTACAGGTAGCCCGTATGTTCTTTCCAATAAATCCACACCTAAATTTACCTTGAACCCATGGCTCTAGCTTGCTCCTCTGCACAACACTCCAATTGATGTAAAAAATTACTCCAGACAAACTTTGAAGCTACAGAACCCAAAAAATGACAGAGAGAAGCTAACCTCCCACAGTACAGCAGGATGGCAGGAAGGGGCCAGTGCAGCACTCTGGGGGCCAAGCACAGCCCCACACAAGCCAGAGCTTTTAGCCTCAGGGCAGCCAGAGCAGCCATCACTGGAGGGACTTCAGATCTCCGGCAGCTGTGGCAATTTCCAGAATTATCAACCCATATATACCAAAGACAAAGTGGGAGGTCAAAGTACACACTGCAGGAACAAGGAATTTGGGAGTGTGGTCCAGCCTTTGCCCCAAGGGTGAGAAGCACCTGTGGCTCCATGAGCATGAAACTACTTGCAACATGGCTGCTTCAGAGCCCCAGGCCTGAAGATTGTAGGGGCCCAAGCAACCAGTCTGAGGGGTAAGTGCTCTTACTTTAGCCTGCTTTGATCTGGATTGCTATCTAGGGTGGAGGTCCTGGGGTGCACGACCAGTTTGGCAAAGAGCATGTGGAGGGTTCAGAGAGGGCACACAACTAATAGCTCCAGCTGCTGTGAAAACCCCAGCAATTGGGATAAAATTTCCCCTCCTGGTAGCAGAGTTTCTACAGTGGCAAAAGGCTAAAAAGTCAAGTAACTGAGTGGCAAAAAGAGCAAGCAGAGGAAGCAAAGCAAAAAGAGAAATCGGACATTAGACTCCTATTTGGGGGACAAAAAGTATCAAAGCATGGAACAGGAGGAAGACAGCAAAGTCAGAACTCCTGCACGAAAAGCTTCCAAGAAAAATATGAGCTGTTTACAGGCCATAGAGGAGCTTAAAAAGATTTTTAAAACCAAGTAATAGAAGTGGAGGAAAAAATCAGAAAGAGAAATGAGAATGATGCAAGAAAATTATGAAATGAAAGTCAACAACCTGACTGAAGAAAATAATACCTTAACTAACCCAGATGGCAAAAGAGGCTCAAAAAAGGCAATGAGGAAAAGAATGCCTTAAAAAGACAAATTTGCCAGATGGAAAAAAAAATCTCAAAAGTTCTCTGAAGAGAATCATTCCTTCAGAATTACATTGGAGCAAATGGAAGCTAGTGACATTATGAGACATCAAGATACTATTAAACAGATCCAAACAAATGAAAAAATAAAAGGCAATGTAAAATATCTCATTGGGAAAACCACTGACCTGAAAAATAGATCCAGGGGAGATAATTTAAAAATTATTGGATTACCTGAAATCCATGATCGAAAAAGAATCTAGAAAACATTCTTCAAGAAATTGTCAAGGAAAATTGCCCTGATGTTTTAGAAACAGAGGGCAAAAGAGATGTTGAAAGAATCCACTGATCACCTCTTGAAAAACATCCTAAAAAGAAAGCTCTTAGGAATATTATAGCAATGTTCCAGAGTTCCCAGAACAAGGAGAAAAAATTACAAACAGCTGGGAAGAAACAATTTGAATATTGTGGAAACATAATCAGGATAACACAGGATCTGGCAACTTCTACACTGAGGGATCAAAGGGCTTAGAATATGATATTCTGAAGGTCAAAGGAGCTGGGATTAAACCAAGAATCACCTACCCAGCAAAACTGAGTATCAAGTTTCAGGGGAAAATATGGTCATTCAGTGGAATAGAGGACTTTCAAGCATTCTTGATGAAAAAACAGAGTTGAATAGAAAATTTGACATTCAGATACAAGAAGCAAGAGAAGCATGAGAAGGTAAACAGGGAAAAGAAATCATAAGGAACTTATCAAAGTTGAATTATTTACATTCCTATATGGAAAAACGATAATTGTAACTCATGAAAGTTTTCTAAGTATGAAAATAGTTGAAGAGAATAGAAACGTATATGTTTATGTGTGTACATGTATGTATATATATACATATATACATATATATATGAGGGTATATGGGCATATGAACACATATGTGACTGTGTATATATGTGTACAGGTATACATAGATAGAGGGCACAGGACCAATTTAATAGAAAGGAATGATACTTATTAGGTGACATTAAGAGGTGAGAGAGGCATACAATGAGAGGAGATGGGGAGAGACAGAATGGGGTAAATTATCTCATATAGAAGAGGCAAGGGAAAACTGTTACAATGGAGGGGAAGAAAAGGAAGGCAAAAGGGAACGAATCAACCTTATTCTCATTGAGTTTTGCTTAGGGAGGTAATGACATACACTAAATAAGGTATCTCAGCCTGCAGGAGAGTAGGGGCGAAGGGGATAAGAGGTGGCAAGACGGAAGGGATGGCAAGCTGGGGGGGGGGGGTGGAGGGAAGTTGGAAACACCCAATTTTGAAAAAGGACAGGAGCAAAGTAGAGAATAGAACAAGTTGGGGGTGGGATAGGATGGAGGGAATTATACTTAGTCTTCCACAATGTATCCACTATGGAAATGTTTTACATAACTACACATGTGCAATCTATATTGAATTGCTTATCTTCCCAGTGAGGGTGTGTGATGAGAGAGCAAGGGAAAGAATCTGGAATGCAAAGTTTTAAAATCAAATGTTTAAAAACTTTACATATTGTTACTATTATTACTATTATTATTTTACGTGTAATTGGGAAATAAGATATACAGGCCCTGGGGCATAGATACACCATGCCCTACTTGAAAGTCAGAGGGGGCATGGGGGAAGATATGGGAAAGAGAAGATTGGGGGAGGGAATATTAAATGGGATTGCTGTTTTGGGGTGATGGGTAGGGAAAAATGGGGAGAAAATTTGTTACTCAAAATCTTGTGGAAATGAATGATGTAAGCTAAAAAATAAAAAAGAGAGAAAAAATTTATATATACATATATGTATGTATATATATTATATATATATACACATATATATACATATTTATGTATGTATATATATTATATATATACATATATATACATATTTATGTATGTGTATATATATATAGTTTCTGGGGTGGCTAGGTGGCCCAGTGTATAGAGCACTGGCCCTGAAGTCAGGAAGACCTGAATTAAAATGTGAACTCAGACACTTAACACTTACTAGCTCTGTGACATTGGGCAAGTCAATTAACCCGAATTTCCCTGCCTTACCCCCCTCAAAAAATTGTTTCTTGGTTGCTTGATTTAAGCTAAAGAATACATATACAATATGTTATAACATTTTCATATGCAATCCACTCTTTTGTTCTTTCTACATTGAGAAAGTGAAATTTGTTTGTCAAATTACATTCATTTAAAATGTGAATGAAGCAAACATGTCAATAAAATGGAAAGGAGTAGCAGAGTGCACAAATAAAATATAAAAATTAGCTATATACAAGAAAATATAAAAATCAAGAGAATAAAAATATATCTACATAAACATATAGGCATATCTATACATAGGTATACATATGTATACTATATTCATATTCATGTATATATATATATATTCATATATACATATATAACATGTAATATATCTTTCCCTTCCTTCCTTCTTACCTCCATTTCTTTCTTTCCTCCTTATTTCCTTTATTCAATCCATCTTTCCTTCCTTCCTTCATTTCTTCATTCCTCCCTCTCTTCCATTCTTCCTCCCTTCCATCCAGTCTTCCTTCCTTCTTCCTTCCCTTTCCTTCCTTTTTTCTTCCTTCATTCAATAATGTCTTCCTCCCTATATCCCTCCCCTCATTACTACCTTCTTTCTTCCTTTCCTTTTTTCTCTCCTTCCTTCTGTTCTTCCTTCCCCTCTCATTTCTATATTCCCTTCATTCTTTCTTCCCTCACTTCTTCCCTTCCTTCATTTCTCTTTTTTCTTCCCATCCTTTTTACTTTCTTTCCTTTTTTGTCACTTCTTTATTTCTCTCTGTCTTTCAATTATATTTTCTGCTTTCCTTCCATTTTCCATTATTTCTCTCTTCTTTCTTTTTTTCCTTCTCTAGTTTCTTCTCTTTTTACCTTCCCTTCCCACATTTCTCCCTTCCTTTTTTTCCTCCCTCCCTTCATTCATTCTTTGTCTCCTTCCTTCCTTTTCACCTTTCTGAGCTATCTTCTAGTTAAGATTCTCACCTACTAAATCTCACCTACCAAATAAGGTCACATTTATGTCTTTGTGTCAAGATCTCTAGTTCATCTTTCTTAGTAACTAAATATGATGTATTTGTGTGTAGATTCTGAGATCATGAGTTTTACCACTTCCCCTTTCTTTGTCATTTCCTTATATCTCATATAAGCCTGTACTTCTCAATTGATGATGATTTTCCTGTAGTCTTGCTGCTCTCTATATCTTGCATCATTTCTATAAGTAGGTAGTTTCTTATCTTTCCCTACTTCTTATGTTGAAAGCCCTTTTGATTTTATATGTAAAACAACATTCTAGAATATTTTTGCCAGCACTCCACTCCCTTCATAGTTAGAAAATTTCATTTTTATAAGTTAAACTATGGTACAGAAATAAATTTTCCCCTTTCAGACACCACTTTCTTAACCAGTTCTTCATTTACAATGTTTAACCTTTCTTTTCCATTTTTGCCTTCAATGGGAAGCAGTGTGGAAAATGTCACTTGCACATTGAAATCTCCCCCATTTCTTCTGCAAACTTTCATAAGTGATGTCAATACTTCCTGCATTTTTTGTGTCAGTATCATTCACAGCCTCAGAAACCACCAGAAATAAAATAATACATTTAAAGTTAGAAGAGACTCTAAAGGCCAACTGGTCCAACCTTCTTATTCTATAGATGAAGAAATTGAGGCTCAGAAAGATTAAACTTACTTGTCTAGAGTCATAAAACTTTTAATTTTCAGACACAAGATTTGAACATAATTCTCCTTGACCCCACAAATGGCATTCTGTTAACTACAGTATTTCACATTTCTAACAAATTGATAAAGTTAGTTGTTTTTTCCAGATCTTGGGGGGTCTCTCTAATGTATTTATACATACAACTGGAAGACAATAGATATCTCTAACATTCTCAGTTCAACAAAGAACCTTTTCACTGTCCCTCATCAGGAAGTCACTAATGATCACTGCTCTATTTTGCTTTATCTCTTATGCAGAGGATGTTCTCTCACAGAATCAGAATAATTTCCCCCAAAGAAATGACCTAAATTGTCATTTAGCACATACTAAAAAAGGAATTACTACTAGGACATATCTGACAAGCATTCATCTAACAGAACCTAAGCATTGATGTTACCATTCCTTTGAAAGATGAGTAGCTGCTTCCTCTTCAGAGTATCTAGCATCCATAGAGTATCCTGGTTAAAGGTAGACTCAACATTTTTAGCTTAATGTATCCAGTGGATTTTCTTTACTCCCTTCTTTATCTCTATGACATTTTAAACTTTCCTACTCCCTGATATGAATACCTCCTCTATGCCTTCTTTCTTTTTATATTGAAGTCCCACTTTTTTAAAGGGGTTTTTCATTGTGTCTGATGATTTGGATCATGGGGTGATCTAAAGCTTTTTCACTTTCCATGCATCAGAGAAACCTGGTTTTATTGTAAGCATACAGTAATCACTTGGCCATGGAAGAAATAAAACATGGACTAGTTGATGAAAGTCACTAGAAATTATAATGCTCAACTACTTGTTCTCTCTCTTTTGTGTTTTGTTTTGTCCCTTCTTTCTTATTGTTCATTCCATTGGTTGTAATCCTTCTTTACAATTTGACTAATGTTTAATGTGAAGGTATTTGTAGAACCTATATTTGATTACATGCTGCCATGGGGGGAAGTGGAGGAGAAAGCGGGGGAGAAATTTTGAAACACAAGGGATTGTGGAACTTAATGTTGAAAACTAAAAGTAAATAAATAAATTAAATTAAAGAAGAGAAAAGAAATTGTAATGTTCTCCACACTGAATGAGATTCTCAGTACTTAACTTTCAAGCCTGTGAATGATGTCACCTCACCTCATAAGAATATAATCAATACACTTTTTATAATCTTTATGAGTTCTAAGTCACTGATACTATAATCACCTTCCTTCACTTTCTCTCAATATCCTCTTACCCTGTTTTATGAACTTGTTTTACTTAGTTTCTCTTACTTATTTTGCCTTAATTACCTTAACTCTGCATTTCTCTATTTTATGCTTTCCCTCCTAATTCTCCTCCCCTTGAATAAGTTCTCCTTATAATTAAGCCTTTTTTCTTCCTTTATATTAAGTTTTTCTCTTTTGAACATCCTTAATTTCTCCCAAATTCAATCTCTAGCTTCATTATTTGCACTCCCACATGCCACCAAATCAGTTTCATAATGTCCTCATTTTTCATTCATCTCAATTCCCTCTGCTAAAATCCCTTATGCTTGAAAAACTTTTTTCCTTTGGATACTTAAAAACAGAAAATAGGAGAGTATGAGTAAATATGTAGAAAGCTTTTGTGTTGTGGATTAAGGGAGATGAGAGTATAGTTGCATACTATTTGAATTATCTCTAAGGAGTAATGAGTTAAGAGGTACAAATATCTGCTGGTAGTAACAGTGGATTTTGAGGAAAGAGAATCCTCAGTGGTGAATAGAAGAGTCTATCAAAGAAGAAACAATTATAATCATGTACCAGTGAGGGCAGAGAAAAACATGAATTTGTTTTAAAACTTCCTCTACTAGCATTTAACAGCAAGATATATGAATGAAGAACATGGATGCTCAAGGTTGGTTGATTAACTATTGCCAGGTTATAAACACTGGAAAGACAAAGGGACAAAGGAGTCATGTATGGAGGAAAATGTAGAACTGAGGTGATGAACTATAGGTTTGAGATTGTTAAGGCACCAAAATGAGAATAGATTAGGAGTTATTCACTACCAGGACAGAACAATACATTTATCATATAGTATTGGCCTGATGCTCAAGTATCTTTCCAGAAACAACAGACTTAAAAGTAGTTCATGATATAATTTTTTTGACAATCATCTGCTTTTTAAAAGCTGCTAAATACAGCTTCATTCTTTTTTCAGTAAAAAAAAAAAAGTTTCATTGGTTCATTTGGTTCATTTCTGGGATGTGGCTATATTTGCCAGGATTTTAGCTCTATGGATACCTTTGTCTCCTGACACCCAGCATGATACCAGAAAAGCACAAAGGGAAAGAACATAGCTGCTTGTTTTCAAAGGCAGGGAAGGCATAAGGGGAAAAAATGTGTGATTTCTAGGTGACTATGAGGTAGGTAAATATATCTGTAGAGCAGGATTAACATTTCACAGCTTCATGATAGACAGCAGGGACTATCAACTTCCTGTTGCTCTTAGGTCTCATCTCCACAGTTGTTAAAGACAACAGACAGTTTTGGTTTGGAATTATGACCACATTGACATATATTCAATATGGATAGGCAAGTGGAGAGAATTTAATAAGGTAAATGTAAAGATCTTAAAGCACAAATTGTAATGGATGTCATTTTAATGCACTATCTTTTGTGTTAAAATTCATCACATTAATTTTTACTTCATTAACACCATTATTCTAAACCTAAGTGTTCAGAGAGAGTTTACCCAGACCTACAACAGTTTATTGAGGGGAGATCCCCACGAGGTTATATATGAAACTCTTCTCAGCTACCGATTAGGTAGACTGATTCAGATAGGTAAATTATGATTGAGACAGAGATGGCAAGGAATGGGGAAAATGGTCATCTGGGACCTACATAAATGTTTTTAGAACCTCTGTCAAACCAGAAGCTTCAGCAATAATGCAGTCTAGTTATGTTATTCCCTTTAACCTGCTAGTACCTCAGGCAAGTCTCTAAAACTATAAATTTGATAAATATTACTGATTTCCTTCACCAGAAATTGCCATCACTGATGAAATTATAGGATAAGAGGGGTGGCTAGGTAGTGCAGTGAATAGAGCATCGGCCCTGGAGTCAGGAGGACCTGAGTTCAAATCTGGCCTTAGACACAACACAAAAAATAGTTGTTTGACCTTGGGCAAGTCACTTAACAACAATAGCCCTACCTTTCCCCCTCCAAAAATAATATGTATGTATATATGTGTGTGTGTATGTGTGTGATAGGATGAGAGAGAGGGATAAAAGGATGAATGGTTAGACTTGTTCTTATAAATGCTAAATATCCCATGTGAAATATAAACTGCTTGAGGGTGGACTGGTTTGCTTTATTTTCATCTGTATCCCCATATAAGAGTGGTTTGTATATAGTTACCATTTTTTTTAAATTGTGAAATAGAGAAAAGAAATTATAGTTGCTTAAAATTACATATCAGAGCTTTCAAAAAATCTTGGAAACATTTAAAAATTTCCTGCCCTTGTGCACTGTGACATTTCTCTTGTACACAATAGCAAGAACAACAACAGGATCCTGGTACAATAGACTAGGAAATTCTCATTTTTACTTAGGTAGGGCTGCAACTCAGGTCATTTAGGGACAGAAGGGGTTGGGGACATTCAATTGCTGTCAAACGACTGAACTCACAAAAGAGAAAAATATAGTGAGTATATAATGAGCTGCTTTGGCCTTTATTCATGCATTGTAAAGCCTAATTTTAGTCCACCTAGGAGTTCAAACCACAGGAAGGCTTTCACACCTCTCAACACAAAGCCTGTATATGCTCAGCCCTTGGTATCAGACATTGGAAGTTTCATACAAGCCGGAAGTGAGAAAAGCTTCTCTGCCATGCTGTGAGCTTGAAATCAAACCAAATGCCTCTGGATCAGGTGTTCAATCTTGTTTAGTTCTGTTCCAGAAAGGTTAAATCTCTGCTACCATGGTTTTTCTGGATGAAGAGCACCCTTGAACACGAGGATTCCAAAAGGAAGACCTGACAACCTTGCTGCTGTGGTGAGAGAGGTCATACACCATCCACTGACCTCAGCCCCTCAGTTTATGGAGGGGACAGAGGAAAGAAGAGATCTTTTATCTGCCATGTTTAAATAACACCACTGAAGGAGAAGACTTAAGGAATTCAGAAGGACAACTCACCTCTCAGCACCATGTGGCTGTCCTCACAGTCTCACAGAGAGAAAAAGGGGCATATACTTAAGGTACCTGTCATACCTCTTCCTTTTCTATAGTTTGTTCTGTTCCAACAGTGTACTGCACTGTCAGCGTAGTGGCTGTGTGAGAATGGGGTGAGCCATCTAAAGGGTCTGGTGCAAAAACACCCATTATATGTAAGGGATCTGATAACCATTTTCAAGCACCTGAACTGCTATTTTGTGGAGGAGGGATTAGCTTTATTTTGTCTGGCTCCAGAATGTGTACCAGGAGCAATGAGTGGAACTTACAAAGATGAACTTTTGACTTTGATGTCAGGAAAACCTCCATAAAAGCACGGTTATCTAAAAGTGGCATGAACTGCCTCTGTAGTTGGCACTCTTCTCCTTGGAATCCTTCTAACAGAGGCTGAATGCCCACTTGCCAGGCATGCTACAGTGAGAATTTCATTAGGGTAGGGTGTTGTAGCCTTTTTTGTGACACGGGTCCCTTTGAGTCTGTTGAAACCTGTCAATTCCACCTCAGAATAATGTTTTAAAATGCATAAGATAAAATTCATAAGAATACAAAGGAAATCAATTATATTTAAATAAACTTGTAACTTTTTTCCATTCAAATTACCCAGGCTGCCTAAAATCAAACCTTGGAGATCATTAGAAACCAGCTAAGGACTTCTGCTTTAGGGTACTGATTAAACTTGATTGACACTGAGTTCTTTTTTACCTTTTAAATGTTCCAATTCTGTT
Organism: Gymnobelideus leadbeateri; assembly: GCA_011680675.1. Lineage (NCBI taxonomy): Eukaryota > Metazoa > Chordata > Mammalia > Diprotodontia > Petauridae > Gymnobelideus > Gymnobelideus leadbeateri. Next base: position 198,725 of record WOXC01008627.1, on the reverse strand, counting down.
ACTCCTATATGAATGTCAATATCTGCCTACAAAGAGCAACTTCAGTCTTGTTCCACTGGGATTGGACCTTACTCCAGGAAAATCATCAGGGTGTTTCAGTAATTTTAAAGTTGTGTATAGGATAAAGTACAAACCACATCTTTATGGCACTTCAAGATTTTCACACTTTGGCTCCAATATACACATTTCAGTTTACAGTATATTGTTCTTGGTACCCTCCACATTAGATCCAGACTGACCCATTTGCTAATTGCTTAACATGGTATTCCAATTTCTCTCTTCATGTCCTTGTGCAGGGTGCTCCCCTGTGGTTGGAATATTCTCTCTTCACTTTCACCTCATAGAATCCCTGGCTTTCTTCAAGGTTTAAGGCTCACACACCCTTTCCTACAGCAAGTCTATGCCATCAATTTACTCATGAGGAAACTGTGGACCAAAGATAATGTGAGTAGGTCAAGCTAAAATAAACTGGAACTAAGATAAACTGGAACAAGCTAAACTGGAACAAGCTAAAATAAATGGAACTGAGACATGAACCTAGGACTTCTCAGTCCAAATCTTGTGAATTCCTTGAAAATTACTTTGCATAGGGCTGGGTTGGTAGTACAGTGAATAGAACACTGGTCCTGGAGTCGGGAGAACCTGAGTTCAAATCCAACCTCAGACACTTAACACTTATTGCCATGTGACCTTGGGCAAGTCATTTAACCTCAATTGCCTAGCCTTCCCCCCGCCAAAAAGCAAAACAAAATATTTAAAATTACTTTGTATTTCATTTGTATTGATTTATGGTATTCCTCTCCTTACACCCTACACTCAAATTGTTTGTAAATTATTTGAAGTGGAATCTTTCATTTTGGGTTTTTGTCCTCACATTCAGTGCAGCTCCTAGCAAAGAGAAGCAATTATCAAATGCTTGTCAAATGAATAAATTGAATGAATGAATGAAGTAGCACAGGTGTGTGTGTTATTGATCTTCTAGCCCTAGGTCTGACCCCCAACTCCTTTACTTGGGATTGCAGACTGTCACTATGACTCATTGGACTTTGTACATGGCATTTTTCTACTTGCTTGTAGGTTGATTTTTGTATTCTGCTCCTGACCTTTCCAGTATCTTCATTTGCCTTGCTATCACTTTACCTCTTTTAATAAGGGATCCTGTGCCCTCCCAGTTGTCACTCATTATTTTTTTTTCCTTTTGACCTGTGGTCCTTAGACTTCAGTGATAACATGGGGTGATGGGAAAGAGGGACATAGACATTATTTATGAAGAAATTCCAGTATAAAAGTCTTTATCTCATCAAAATGCTCACAGTAAAAACCCCTGCTATTAGAGAATCTGAACAAGAGTCTTGCTCCTCTAGAGTGCTAGGTGTCATGCTGGTGCCCTGTCTCTCTCTCCTAGCTATGTGTTTCCTTCAGAAAACGCTCCTAATCTGTACCAGTCACAGCAAGCCTAATGTACAGATGTTCTAATCTTACTTGGGATGAGCATAGGTCTTTCACCCCTCCATGTATGAACTGAGCTCAATCTTTAGGATGACCTTAGGCATAGGTAAAGTTGTTGGCCACTTATATGGTAAACTTTTAAGTATAACAGATGACCTGATTGTGCCTCTACTTCTCCTCATCCACATGTCTAGAGTTTTATGCCGTTAAATATTTAAACTATGTATATTTTATTAGTCATTAATACTAATATAGCATATGTGTATATAATTATATTACTTGTGATCTAGAAATGAATAAGGCCCTGAGGCAATGAGTAAAGGCAAATGTCAGTTATGATTGGGAAAATGAATCAAAAATGAAAGCTGCTATAATGAATATCTTGTCACTTGGATTTGGCACTCTCAGGACACAGTGTATCTTGAACTTGGGTTATATATGGATGCATGTAAGCATGTACGTATATTTGCATTGGTATTTATATGTTTATAAATGTATAAATCTATATATATTTATATGCATATAACCACCTATGAGCACATATTCATAAACATTCATATATATATATATATATATATATATATATATATATATATATATATATATATGGATAGATCAGACACTCAATTATAGCTTCATGGATCTGAAGGTCAAAGTGTACTTAGAAACTATCTATTCTAATCTCTTTATTTTATAGATGATGAAACAAAAGTCAAGACAGCCTAAATGTGTTGATTAATGGTCACAGGTTCAGTAAATGTTATGGTAAAATTTCAAATTCAAATCCTCTGACTCCATGTACTAATCTTTCCCAAATTACTAAAAGACATAAAAGCAAGAAAAAAAAGGGAAGGGTTTCAGGAGATGTTCTGTCCTGTATAGAAAACAACAAAAGCATTAAACAAGGGTGGGAAAAGGACATAGTATTGGATAAGTCCCACTCATTAAAAATTAAAGTTCAGTATTGAACACCAATCAGAGCCCACAGATTGAAATAAGGAAACAATCACTGTGGGATATTAGTGGCTGCTCTGCTGCATATAACGCAACAGGAGAACCAAGGATGAAGTAGGGAATGTTAAATCTAAAGTAACAGACAGGAAGGAGAAATTCGAAATAAGCCTAGTTGAGTGAAATAAGATTTCAAAAGAAGTAGCCAAAACCAAACGGGAAAACCTCATATGAGAGACAGAAAGGTTAGAGTATGATATAATGGAAAGAACACTGATCTTGTATTCAAATTCAAAGTTGGCAATTTAATACAATATTTTACTTGGGTAAGTCAAATAACTTTTTTGAGTCTGTTTCCTCATTTGCAAAGCAGTGAAATGGCTTGGATTAGATCATCACAAAAGTAGATTTCAACTTAAAATTTTATTATTACTAAGTGAGGGTCCAAAGGTTTCCTTATTCTAGTATTCTGGGACATGATGGCTACACTAGAAAATGGACATTGGAAAACAAGGATTCAATATATACTTATTCATTGAAAACTTGGTTAGTTTTCAATAGGTCAGAGTTTTCAAATGACGATTTAGAATAACTGTACTCTTATCAGGTGTGTAATATTTGGTTTTGTTGCTGGATATCTGTTTTGTTACAATTTATAAATTTTATAGAGAGAGAATAAAGGCAAGAAAAAATGATAAAATATGTGTTCAGATTTATCTTATTATCAGAAGTGCTTGACCTTCTGTTCTCAAAAAAGGGGTTTTGGCCCCATTTTCCTATCATGCTTAATTTACTTGAGAAGTAATATGCTTGTTTGTTTGGGGTTTTTTTTTGGGCGGGGGGAGTTTTCACATTGTCTATTTAGGAAAGTTGAGCTATTTTATCACTAACTTTACCTTCATGACGTATCATTCTACTGAATTTGAAACCCTCTTTTTACTTAGTGTTTTTTTCAAAAAAAATATCCTTTTTTTTCCTTTACTTCAAGTATCTTACATTCTTTTCTTTAATTAATTTATTAGTTTCGTTTCAGTTAACAAGATTCAATTCCATTGTTCCTTGATTTTCAAATTTCCTTTACTTCCCTCCCCCCTCCCCTCATGACAGCATATAGTACAGTATAGGATATGCAAATGCATTCATATTAGACATTATTCCAATTACAAAGGCATATTGTACTAGGTGGGATGAAAGATGGTAAGGAAGAAATAAAACCAAATAATGAAAAGAACAAGATCATTTAGTTTGCTTCCATCAGGATTCAGGCTCAGTTCTTTCTAGTTAAATCTCTGGATGGCGCATTTCTTACTTTCTTGAGTCTTTCGGGATTAACATATATCACTGCATTGCTGAAGAGTCCAGTCTGTCATAGTTGGTCATCACAGATATAGTATGTCTGTGATTGTATACAAATTTCTTCTGATTCTACTCTTCTCGCTCAGCATCAGTTTGTATAAATCTCTCCAGGTAATTATGAAATCCGTCACCTCCTCATTTCTTATAGCACAATAATATTCCATTACATTCATATACCACATCTTGTTTAGCCATTCCCCAATTGATGGGCACCCCTTTAATTTCCAATTCTTTGCAACCACAAAAAGGGCTGCTAAAATATTTTTGTACATATGGGTCTTCCTCCCACTTCTATGATCTCTTTGGGATATAACCCTAGAAGTGGTATTGTTGGGTCAAAGGGTATGAAATTATTTATAATTCTTTGGGCATAATACCAGATTGCTCTCCAGAATGGTTGGATAAGTTCACAACTCCACCAGCAATGTATTAGTGTTCCAATTTGTCCATATCCTCTCCAGCATTTGTCACTTTCTTGTTTTGTCATCTTAGCCAATCTGACTGGAGGGATGTGGTATCTCAGAGTTGTTTTGATTTGCATTTCTCTAATAAATAATGATTTAGAGCATTTCTTCATATGCTTATAGATATCTTTAATTTCTTTCTCTGAAAACTTCCTGTTCATATCCTTTGACCATTTATCATTTGGGGAATGATTTGTATTCATATAGATTTGGCTCAATTGCCTATAAATTTTAGAAATGAGTCGTTTATCAGAGACACAAGTTGTAAAAATTCTTTCCCAATTTCCCAACTCCCTCTTGATCTTGGTTGCATTGGCTTTGTTTGTACAGAAGCTTTTCAATTTAATGTAATCAAAATTATCCATTTTGCATTTTATAATGCTCTCTAATTCTTATTTGGTACTAAAGTCTTCCCCTCCCCACAGATCTGTCAGGTAAACTATTCCTTGCTTTCCCAAATTGCTTACAGTATCATCCTTTACACCTAGATCATGCACCCATTTGGACTTGATTTTGGTATATAGTGTTAGATAATGGTCTATGCCCAGTTTCTGCCATACTGTATTCCAGTTTTCCCAGCAGTTTTTGTCAAATAGTGCATTCTTATGCCAAAAAACTGGGGTCTTCGGGTTTATCGAACAATAGATTGCTATATCCATTAACTGCTGGGTCTCATGCACCTAATCTATTCCATTGATCCACTACTCTACACCTCTGCCACTACCAAGCAGTTTTGATGACTGCTGCTGTATAATACAGATTAAGATCTGGCATAGCTAGTCCACCTTCCCTAGCTTTTCTTTTCATTGATTCCCTTGCTATTCTAGACCATTTGTTTTTCCAAATAAATTTTGTTATTATTTAGTCTAACTCTACAAAGTAGTTTTTTGGTAAATTGATTGGTATGGCACTAAATATATAGTTTAGTTTGGGTAAAATTGTCATTTTCATTATATTATCTCGACCCAGACACGAGCAATTGATATTTTTCCAACTATTTAGATCTGCTTTTATTTGTGTGAGAAGTGTTTTGTAGTTGTGATCATATAGATTCTCAGTTTGTTTTGGCAAGTAGATTCCCAAATATTTTATAATGTCTACAGGGACTTTAAATGGTATTTCTCTTTCTATCTCTTGCTGTTGAGTTTCATTAGAGATGTACAGGAATGCTGAGGATTTATGTGGGTTTATTTTATATCCTGCAACTTTGCCAAATTTATTTAATGTCTCTAGTAGTTTTTTTTTTTAACTTGATTCTCTAGGATTCTCTAAGTATATCATCATATCATCTCTTTACCTCATTTGATTCCTTTGATTTCTTTTTCTTTTCTAATTGCTACTGCTAGTGTTTCTAGTACCAGATTGAATAAGAGGGATCATAGTGGACACTCATGTTTCATCCTTGATCTTATTGGAAAGGCTTCTAGTTTATCCCCATTCCATATAATACTTGCTGATGGTTTTAGATAGATGCTATCAACTATTTTAAGGAAGGCTCCATTTATTCTTATACTTTCTAATGTTTTTAATCGGAATGGGTGATGTACTTTGTCAAAAGCCTTTTCTGCATCTATTGAGATGATCATGTGGTTTCTGCTAGTTTTATTGTTGATGTGCTCAATTATACTGATGGTTTTCCTAATAGTAAATCATCCTTGCATTCCTGGAATGAATCCTACCTGCTGAGAGTGTATTATTTTTGTGATAAGTTGTTGGAGTCTTTTGGCTAATATTTTATTTAGAATTTTTGCATCTAAATTTATGAGGGAAATTTGTCTATAATTTTCTTTCTCTGTTTTATCTCTTCCTGATTTAGGAATCAGTGCCATATTTGTGTCATAGAAAGAGTTTGGTAGGACTCCTTCTTCACTAATTTTCCCAAATAGTGTGTAGAGTATTGGAATCAATTGTTCCTTAAATGTTTGATAGAATTCACTAGTAAACCCATCTGGCCCTGGAGATTTTTTCCTAGGGAGTTCATTGATGGCTTCTTTGATTTCTTTTTCTGAGATGGAGTTATTTAGGTAATTCACTTCCTCTTCAGTTAATCTGGGCAACTTGTGATTTTGTAAATATTCATCCATTTCACTAAGATTGTCATATTTATGTGCATACAATTGGGAAAATAATTCCTCATTATTTTTTTGATTTCCTCTTCATTGGAGGTAGATCCACCCTTTATATTTTTGATACTCATAATTTGGTTTTCTTCTTTCTTTTTTTATTTTATCATATTGACTAAGGGTCTATCAATTTTGTTGATTTTTTCATAAAACCAGCTCTTGGTTTTATTTATTAATTCAATAGTTTTCTTAATTTCAATTGTATTAATATCACCTTTCGTTTTCAATATTTCTAATTTAGTACTAAATTGGGGATTTTCAATTTGTTCTTTTTCTAGCTTTTTCAATTGCATGTCCAATTCATTGACCTCCCTTCTCTCTGCTTTAATTAAGTATGCACTCAGGGATATAAAACTTCCCCTGAGAACTGCCTTAGTGCATCCCACAAATTTTGGTATGTTGTTTCATTATTATTATTCTCTTGAATGAAATTATTGATTGTTTCTATAACTTCTTGTTTGACCCACCAATTTTTTAGGATTAAATTGTTTAATTTCCAATTAGTTTTTAGTCTATCTTTCCATGCCCCTTTATTGCATATAATTTTTATTGCATCATGATCTGAGAATGATGTGCTTAATATTTCTGCCTTTCTGCACTGGATTGTGTGGTTTTTATGCCCTAGTACATGGTCTATTTTTGAATATGTACCATGCACTGCTGAGAAGAAAGTAAGTTCCTTTTTTATCCCCATTCAGTTTTCTCCAGAGATCCATCATATCTAGTCTCTCTAAGATTCTATTCACCTCCTTAACTTCTTTCTTGTTTATTTTGAGGTTAGATTTATCGAGTTCAGAGAGGGGAAGATTAAGGTCCCCCACTAGTATAGTTTTGCTATCTATTTCTTCCTCTTATTCCTTTAACTTCTTCTCTGGGAATTTAGATGCTATACAACTTGGTGCATATATATATAAAGTAGTGATATTGCTTCATTCTCAATGGTGCCTTTTAGTAGGATATAGTTTCCTAGCTTGTCTCTTTTAATTAGATCTATTTTTGCTTTTGCTTTATCTGAGATAAGTATTCCTACCCCTGCTTTTTTTTTTACTTTAGCTGAGGCATAATAAATTTTACTCCAAACTTTTACCTTTACCCTGTGTTTCTCTTGTTTACCTTTTTATGTCTTTCTTGAGTCTTGTAATTGGAGATCAGATTTTCCATTGAGCTCTGGCTTTTTCATCAGGAACATCTGGATGTACCTTATTTCATTAAACGACCATCTCCTTGCCTGGAAGATTATGCTCAGTTTTGCTGGGTAGTTAATCCTTGGTTGTAGTCCTAGCTCTCTTGCCCTACAAAATATCAAATTCCAGTCTGTCCGCTCTTTTAATGTAGAAGCTGCTAGGTCCTGTGTGATCCTAACTGTAATTCCTCGATATTTGAATTGTTTCTTTTTGGCTGCTTGTTGAATTTTTTCTTTAATCTTGTAATTCTGGAATTTGGCTACTATATTTCTTGGAGTTTTCAGTTTGGGATCTCTCTCAGGAGGAGTCAGGTGAATTCTGTCGATAGTTATTTTATCTTCTGATTCCAGGACCTCAGAACAGTTTTCTTTGACAATCTCTTGGAGGATGTTGTCTAGGCTGCTTTTTTCATCATGGCTTTCTGGTAGACCAATAATTCTTAGGTTGTCTCTCCTGGATCTGTTCTCTAGGTCAGTTATTTTTCCAGTGAGATATTTTACATTTTCTTGCAATTTTTCGATCGTCTTTTTTTGTTTGATTGACTCTTGCTGCATCATAGAGTTCTGAGCTTCAATTTGATTGTTTCTAATTTTTATCGAATTACGGTCTTCAGTTATTTTTTGAAGTTCCTTTTTTAGGGAGGTATTTTCTCCAATTACTTCCCTGAGATGTTTTTTTCCAAATTGGTCACTGCCTCCCTGATTTGGTCTTTAAATTTTTTCTTAAGCTCCTCCAGGAATGCTATTTGCACTTGAGATCAGATCATGTTTCCTTCTGTGGTCTCAGGTGTGGGTAGAGAGTCTATATTGTCCTGTGTATTTTGTTGTTATTTCCCTGCATAGTATGCTCAAATAGACTTTCTTGCCTTCCCCTTCTCCTTCTCAGCTTCTTTTTTTTTCCCATTGTGACTTCCTGTTTTTAGTTTCTCAGGCTATGGGTTTAGGGCCTGATTCTTGACTTTGAATACCTCTGGGTGGCTAGTTTATGGCTAAGTCATGGAAGTCAATGAGGGAAGTAGATGAGTAGGTGTGGGTGGCTCTGACCACTTCAGATTTCTGCCTCTATACCCCTGGGCTATAAGTAGGCTTTTGTTGGTGAGGTGAGCTGGGGCTTTGGGGACCCCACCCCCTCTTCTCTTCAGACTCCTGGCTGTCTCAGTTACACCCCTTCTTGGAGACTCTCAAGCCTGGGGCTATTTCCATTAACTTGGGGTTTCAATCTGGGTGGGAGACTTATCTTTGGGTTTTCTGCTTCATGAAGGAGGGATGGAAGGATCTGAGCAGCTAGAATTTACTTTGCCATTCCAGCCCCTGTATTATACAGGCAGGCAGTTTCTAAACTTCCAGGCTGGGGGCCAAATGCAGCCAGAGAAGCAGCTCTTTCCACTGAGCACCCAACTCTCCTACCTGGCTCTAATGATCCTACCCTTCTGAGAGATGACTGTGATTCGTCCTCGGTAAGTCTGCAGGCTGGGGCTTTTGCTCTCTCTGGTGTAGTTTGCTTGTCTGATTTTAGGTCTGGGCTGTGCAGACCCCACTCACTCTGTGCTCGACCATTCCGGACACACTGAGCAACCTCCTGGGTTGGACTCTGCCACACTTCATCTTCCAGTGGGCTCCGTCACTCTGGATTCTGCTCAGATTCACCCTTTGAGCCTTAGTGACCGAGGAGCTCACAGAGGTTACTGCTTCCTTTTTGCCATCTTGCCTCTGCCTCCAGGATCTTACACAAATATCCTTTTTATTGATGGAACTTTCCCAGAAATCAGGTAGAAGGCTTGTGGTAAATTTTTAAAATTTAAAATTAGATTTCATTTTGAATAATAATTAGAGAATAGAAAATACAGACTGCCTTACTATGAAAAATGTCATTGGCCTAAACTAAAAGTTTAAGGAATTCCTATGGCTGACCTTAAACCTAGATAGTTTATACAGTCCCCTTTTCACTATGAACTAGACTCTGAAAAGCCACATTACCCCAAATGACTGCATCACTTAGGCTCACATCTAGTTATTGAACTTTCAATATCAGATTAATTTAGGTTTAACTATTGTTCTCAGTGTCAGAGAACTTTTGGGCCAGAAGAAGCCCTTGCACAATGTGAGGTTCCCCAGTAAAATATAGTCTCTTTGAGAACAAGGACAGGGGCATAGCCAAGATGGCGGAGTAGAAACAGCACATCCAAAGCACTCTCCCACCACATCACCTCCAAACTATGTAAAAGGGGACACTGAACAACTTCTTGAGCCCCAGCACCCACAGAACAACACAGAGAAGCTAACCTCCTGCTGAGGACAGCCCAGCAGCCCTGCAGGAAGGAACAGCGCAGTGTTCTGGGAGCCAGAAGCGCAGCGTGTGGAGAGCCAAGCCCAGGTCCTCAAAGTTGACCTATTTACATTCCTACATGGAAAAACAATAACTGTCACTGAGGAAACCTCTCTCAGTATAAAAATAATGGAAGAAGGGTGTATGGTCATTTGAATGCATATGTGAATGTGTGTTTACAGTTATACATGGATAGAGGGCGTAGGTTGAATTTGTTGGGAAGGGATGATATTTAAGAGATGAAATTATGAGGTGAGAGAGGAAAGTGGCAAAAGGAGATGGGCAGAGACAGGGTAGGGTAAACTATCTCATGTAGAAGAAGCAAGGGGAAGTGGCTGCAGGGGAGGAGAAGAATAGGAAGGCAAAAAGGCAAAACCACATTCTCATTGAATTTGGTTCAGGGAGAGAATGACATGCATACTAAATGGGATATTTCAACCTGCAGCAGAATAGGGGGAAGGGAGATGAGAGGAGGGATGATGGATGGGAAGGCATCCTTGGGGTGAGGGGAGGCTGGAAGTACCCACTATAGAAGAAGGACAGGATCGAAGTAGGGAATGGACCAGGTGGGGGGTGGGATAAGTGGGAGGGAATTATAAGCAGCCTTGTACAATATATCTAGTATGGTAATGTTTTGCATAGCTAGACATGTACAACATATACTGGAAATCTTCCCAGATGGAATGGTTGACAAGGGAGGAAGGGAGTATATCTAAAATTCGAGGTCTTAAAATTAAATGTTTCAAATGTATATAAATACTATTATTAATACCCTTTTGCATGTAATTGGGAGATAAGATGTGCAGGCATTGGGGCACAGAGATTCACCTTGCTCTAATGGAAAAGTCGAAGGGGGTATGGGAGAAGATATGGGAGAGAGCAGATTGGAGGAAGAGTTATCTTGTGGGACTGCTATTCTGGGATGGTGGGTAGGGGAAAAATGGGGGGAAAATTGTAACTCAAAATCTGGAGGAAATGAATGATATAAAACAGAAGTTAATAAAGCATTTGTTTAAAATAAAAAAAACACGGACAGATTTTTGCTTTTATTAATAATTACTGCAGTGTAAGTTCTTCTTTTTTTTTGGAGGGAAATTGGGGTTAAGTAACTTGCCCAAGGTCACGGGGCTAGGTTTTTTTTTTGTTTGTTTGTGTGTGCATTAAGTGCTTGAGGCTGGATCTGAACTCAGGTTCTTCTGACTCCAGGGCTGATGCTCTACTCACTGCGCCACCTAGCCGCCCCCTGCAGCATAAGTTCTTAATAAATGCTTGTTGATTTGACTTAACCTAGTCCAATCTGCTTTTTTGCAGATGAGTAAAATCTGGAAAAATGAACAAAGACGCAGATCTCCTTATTCCTAATGCAATAATCAATTCATTCAAATGCTACTGGGATACACAAAAGTGGAGTTGGCACTTAGTGTAACATACTTTATAATACACCCAGTAGAATACACATGTGTTTTAGAGCTTTAAGATTTAAAGAGAAAGAGCAGAGAAGAAAGAACAAAAATGATGAATCACATGAGAATAGGAATTATAATTTTTAAACTTGATGCCAGTGAGTATAAGTTGAAAAGAGAGAAACTTAAGCTTGATCTAAGAAAAATTTCCTGATAATTAGAGCTATTCAGAAGTAGAACGGGCTTCCTCGATAGGAAGTGGGCTTGTCCTCTTTAGTGGTCCATCCTAGCAGTGGTACAATGTATAGCTTTGGTATATTTTAGAGGGTATATGTTGTTTAGACATGTAAATTTGACAAGAGGGGTTCTGGAGTCCTTTCACTGTTCTTCCCCTATTCTTGTTTATTTTTACCACTCTATATTTGCCCGAGGCACTATATTATCTAGTTTGTGGGGGAATTCTGGAAAGTTTGGAATTTTCTCACCTAATCTGACATCTTCCCAGAATCCTCTCTCTGTTAGCTTATTTTAAATATATATTTTGATAACTCAATCATAATGTAATTGATTTCCTTTGTAATGACATATACTTTGTTTATGAATTTTGAAATATCCTTCTGAGAAGAGGTTCCTAGCATAACTTTCATAAGACTGGCAAAGTGCTCCCTGATACACAAAAGTTTAAGAATTTTTATTGAGATAGTATTCATGCATCAACTATGGGGTAGGATAAAAATAAAATATATAAGATCAATTTTACATATATGACTCAGGTCAATTAAATCATTAATTTAGAAAATACACTGTCAAAATGGTTTGCAGCTTCTTTATACATAAACCTTTTGAAAGTTGTTTAGCATAATAATTTGATTCATTTGACTTTCAGAGCAATGTATTCTGGTATAGTTGCTCAGAATCAATTAATTGACTGATAAAGGAGAGAAACATAGAGTCCACATGCACTACAAATAGATTGAGGTACTGAATACTCAAACAGTTGAATTTACTAATGATTTTGATTTTTGTAGTAACCCCAGCACCATGATAACCGATTGAGAAAACATTCTTTATTTTAATGAATTAATGTGTTGATCTTAATTATTTGTCAAAAAGAGAGATAATAAAGAATAAAATAGTCCTATATTCACACAGTCTTCTTGTAACACCATTCATCTATTTCATTCATCTGAAGTGGTCATTACAAAGGAGATCTAGGTAAGCAAGTGACATCAGGGGAGGCTTCAAGTACTATGGAAGACCAATGAATTTAATGTCCTGTGACCTAGAAATGTTGTGACCTAAAGTCAGGTAACCTCTTTATATTCTAGTTTTATCATCTCCCAAACAATGTAGTTGGGCTAGATGATACATGAAATACATCACAACCAGTGATTTGGTGGCAAATGTTTAATAAACTGTCCTTCTTAGATAAAAATAAAAATCTGCATGAAACACATTTAGGTCAAATCTGCATAACCATCATTTGCTCCAATACTTTCTTAATTAACAGAGAAAAATCAATGAAAAAATAAGACAAGATTTGATTTGTAGAATTTGTAATTTTTTAGTGTTAATGCTCATATTTAACAATCTAAAAATAAGTTCTCTGGAGCCAGTCTAAAATGGCTCTATCATAGTACTGCTTAAAATTAAGATTATATGAATAGATCATCACATAACTTCACTGATCCTCAGTTTCATAATAAGCAACACAGAATAATAATACTTGCTTTAATTCACCCACAAAGTCATTGTATGAAATGTGATAATGTACATAAAAGGTAATAACCATTGAGCCTTATATAAAATAGGAATAATTATCATAGCACTCCATATGTCAGGAGAAATTCTGTCACCAAAACATATTTTGTAGTAGACATCAAATCATTTTATGAGAAAAATATGAGGTCATCGAGCTGAAGGCTAAAATCTAAAATTCAAAGCCTAAGAGGAGGATAAGGATGAATAAATAGGAAAAGATCCCAAAGCTCTAAAACCAGAAGAGCTACCAGCCCCAAAGAAGATCCTCAGGTAGCCTTGACCAATAGCAATGACCACAGTTAAAAAGTAGAGGTGTCCTCTTACCTCTTTCTTCAAGGGTGAAGATACCTAATCATATTCATACTCCTGTTCAAAATTTCAAGTTTGAAAATTATGGAAATTACATTAATTTGTTTGTGTATTGGCAAACATCTTTGCATATGAGGTGAGCTGGCATTTTTCTTGTTCGCTCTTTTAGACAAAGCAGTATATTTAATAATGAAAATAGTTTTTAAAAACATAATTTTATTCACCTAGCTTGAAGCAACTTATGAACTTGATTATCTCCAGGATCTTTTTCTTTCTGCCAGCAGCAGTATTAATCAATTGTAAAATGGAACATAAAGAGCATTCTTTGTGAGAGAAAAACAATTGCACAGCAGGCAATAATTGAGTAGGTGTGGGGTTTTAAGAGCTCAAATAATTGATTTTTTAAACTATGCTAATTCCAGATAATCATCAGTTTTCAATTAAAAAAAAAAGATTTATTACCTTTGTATAAAGAAAAATGGCCAACACTCACTTGGGGCAGCTGTTCTCTTATTCTACATCAGAAGTAGAACATTCTGGTACAGACTTGGAGTCTTTATTAAATGTGAAACACAAATATATTTAAATATTTTTTCTTAATTATTTCATTAGTGGTAATCCATCAGTGTGATCATATTGTCATTATTTGTATGGGAATTAGTTTATATTGTATAATATCAAAGACATAGTTTTGATTTCCATTTTGAAAAATGTTTAGTAGATTTAAAATTGTGATTTCCTTTTATTAACATGAGATTGCTATCTCTAAGAATGTATCTCATTTGTTGAAAAAAAAACTCATTTTCTTTTGCATGTTTTTTCATATATTTTGGTAAAAATACACCTCAGAGAAGTATAAATAAAAATGAAGATAAAGTTATTAAGATGCTAGACATTGGATTAAGAAGTAACTGATCATGTTTTTGATGTTACTTTGTTTTATACATACCTTATATTTGGTTATTTTGCCATATTGGTATCTCTAGTAAAATATTTAATGACTAGGTGGCACTACTAACCACTAACATGATTATATTCAAAAAGAAGGATTAGAAAGCAGGGATCCTCATACTATTGGTTACAGGGTTCAACTCTTATCAAAGATGAATGTAGGGAGATTTTAGGTTAGTGCCCAGCTCCCTACAGTTCTCAGAGAATATACAATCTTCTATTCCCCACCTCTACCTGTCACAGTGAACCTGACTGACATGGTAGCTAAAGAATATAGATTATTGAATAATTCTATCTCTTCTGTGAAATTACTCTATCTCACTGGGTCCTAGTTACATGACCTTGGCATAATAGAGTTGTTTACCTACAGTAGCAGATGAAACATACTCAACGATATAGATTATTTAGCTCTTGGCATCAAATCAATAAAAGCAATAAACCATTCATAATAAAGCCTCTTGGCTTTTCACATGGCCTCTCCTATGCCTATTCTGTTTCTAGACAGTATATTGGGTCCTCTGAACTCAGAAGCTCTGGAAAAATTTGCATTTAAGTTTGTTTAGCCCCCATATCAATGAAGCCATAGAAATGTAGACAGTATAATACAGTTCTACTCTTGTATTCTGTAGGACTAAACAGTAAGTGAAGATTCAGGAACTCTACATCCAGTACCTCTTGGTGCATTAATACATGTTGATATGGTGCCTTATGCATAATAGCTACCTCAAAAAGCATTTGCCATTTATGAAGTGCTCTTCTTAAAAGAAAGCATAGGTCACAGAATTTTATTACTAGAAAGGACCACAGCAGCCATGATATGTCCCCTCCATCATGAAAGGAATTCCCATTCTAACATTCACTCTCCAAACAACTTTAAAACAATACTTCAACTTGAATTCTGGAATTACACAGCAAAAAAAGAACAAAATAAGACATTCTTCAATTCTAGGAAAACTTAAAAAGTCAGGAAAAGAGTTATTTGGCAAAGTAGCAGAGGTTGACCCAAAGCCCACATGCAAAAAGCACTGGTGGTGGGAACAAATGGTGGTGATGGACACAACAGGAGCTTTGAAAGTTCTCAAGCCAGGGACTGTAAGAAGGTGTGGCAATTGGTCAGAAATATATTATAGGGGACCCCTATGTTAGCACTATATGCAAGAGAGATACTGTTTGGAAACTCCATCACCAAAACCTACTTCCTGAAAGTAATTCAAGAACATATTGGAGCATTTTTGGCCAAGAGGGAGCAGAAACCCTCAGGGGCAATATCAATTCTGGAGAAAAGGGATCAGTCCTTACTGAGTAAGAATCAGAGTGCAGACCAGGAAAACATTGACCATATCTCTCCTAAGATCAAACCACCTTAGAAGTACTCAAAATTTCCAATACTTTAAAACTAACTCTGAAAATTAGAGTGTTAAAAAAACACTTAAAACTTGAGATAGTCCTTATCCACCTGCCCATACACTGGGAACAGAGGTTATCTTTAACATAGAATTCAAAATGAAAATATATGTTGGAAAAATGAACAAACAAAAACAAAAAATTGCCTGACCATAAAAAGCTACGATAGAGAGAGGAAATATTAAGACACAAACTTAGAGGAAGACAATGAAGTCAAAACAGATACAGGCAAAGCCTCCAAGAAATAAGTGATTTGGGCACAAGATAAATAAGAATTTCTGGAAGAGATTTAAAAATTATTTTCAAAATGGTATAGGAGTAGCAGAAGAAAATTATGTAAAGAAATTAAATGAAAAAATATGAAAAGCATATTAACAGCTTGGTAAATGAGGCATAAAAATGCTGAAGAAAATAACATCTAATAAACAGAGTTGGCAGAGTTTAGAGCCAAGATGGCAAAAAGGAAGCAGTAACTTCTCTAAGCTCCTCCATGAATCCTGCCACTAAACCTTAAAAACTGAATCTAAATGGATTCTGGAGTGACAGAATCCACTGGGAGATGGGGCATTACATAATCCAGCCCAGGAAAGTGCCCAGAGGGTCCAGACAGGGGGAGTGTGGAGCATGTGAGGTCTGTACAACTAGGACTTGAGAGCAGACAAGCAGATTACACCAGAGAGAGAAGAAGCCCCAGTCAGCCTACTCACCCATCCCAAGGATGAAACGCAGCCATCTCACCAGCATCTCACCACATGACAGGAGGAATCACTGGAGCAAGGTAAGAGAGGGCTCAGAGCCCCCAGCAGAGACAGCAGCTTCTCCTGGGGCTATCAGTCCCCAGCCTGGAAGTTTAGAAATCACCTGCCAATTTTAGCAGAAGCCAGAAGGAAAAAGTAAACTGGAAGCTCAGATTCCTCCTTCATGAAGTAGAAAACCCAAAGATAAGTGTCCCACCCAGAGTGAAATCCTAAGATAGTGGAAATAGCCTCAGGCTTGGGAGTCATTAAGAAGGGGTGTAACTGAGGCAGCAAGGACTCTGAAGAGAAGAGGGGGAGGGATCCCAACAAGCCCCACCTCACCTGACCAGCAACAGCCTGCCCAAGCTGAAGCCCAGGGGTACAGAGGCAGAAATCTGAAGTGGCCAGACAACTCCTCTTCCACAGATTACCCTGTGCAAATCAGCATACCTCCCTGAGACTCCTGCCTTAGCCTCAAACTAGACACCCAGAACCAACAGCATTCAAAGTCAATGACAAGGCCCTTAGATCACAGCCTGAGAAATTAGGAAATAGGAAATCAAAACGGGAAGGAAGGAAGCTGAGAAGAAGAAGGGGAAGGCAAGAAAATCAATCAGAGCTTATTATGTAGGTCAAGAACAACCAAATACAGAGGACAACTTGGACTCTTTACTCACTCCTGAGACCAGAGAAGGAAATATGAACTGATCTTAAGCCCAAATGGCATTCTTGGAGGAGCTTAAGAAAGATTTTAAACGGGGTAGACAGAAGATAGTGGAGTAGAAACAGCACTTCCACAGAGCTCCAGCCCACACCACTTCATAATTATGTAAAAGGAGGACTATTAACGGTGTCTGGAGCTCCAGAACCCACAAAATGACACAAAGAAGCTGACCATCCACTGAGGACAGACTGGCAGCCCGGCAGGGAGCAGGCAACAGGATCTGGCAGCTTCTATATTGAGTGGATGAAGGGCATGGAATAAGATATTCTGCAGGTAAACGATCTGGGATTAAAACCAAGAATCACCAACCCAGCAAAACTGAGTATCATGTTTCAGAAGAAATTTTGGTCATTCAGTGGAATAGAGGACTTTCAAGCATTCTTGAGGAGAAAACCAGAGTTGAATAGAAAATTTGACATTCAGATACAAGAAGCAAGAGATGCTTGTGAAGGTAAACAGGGAAAAGAAATCACTATGAACTTATCAAACTGAACTATTTACATTCCTACAGCGAAAAACAATAACTGTAACTGATAAAACTTTTCTCAGTATGAAAATAGTTGAAGAAGGGTATATGAGCATATGAATACATTTATGAATGTGTGTATATATGTTTTCAGGTATCCATAAATAGAGGGCACAGGTCGAATTTGGTGAGAAGGGATGATACTTAAGGGGTGAAGTTAAGAGGTGAGAGAGGAATGTGGTGAGGGATAATGGGGAGAGACAATGGGGAGAACTGTCTCCTGTAGAGGATGCAGGGGAAGGTGTTGGAGGGGAGGGTAAACTGGGGGGGAGGGATGTTGGAAGCACCCACTTTTGAAAAGGGACAGGACCAAGGTGGGGAGAGGAAAAGGTGGAAGGTGGGATGGGAGGGAGGGAAATAGAGTCAGTCTTTTAAAACATATATATATACAATGGTAATATTTTGCAAAGCTACACATGTACAGCATATACTGAGTTACATTCCTTTTAAAATCAATTTTCTTTAAAAATGCATAAATACTATGATTAATACTATTTTGAATATAATTGGTAGATAAAATGTGCAGGCAATGGGACACAGGGATTCACCAGGCCCTATTAGAAAAGTCAAAGGGTGTATGGGAGAAGAAATGGGAGAGAGCAGATTGGTTGAGGGGATATCTTGTATGACTGTTATTCTGGAGTGATAGGTAGGGGGAAAATGGGGGGAAATTGTAACTCAAAATCTGACAGAAATGACTGATGTAAACCATAATTTAATAAAGCATTTGGGAAAAAAAAAAGAAATCTTGGGGCTATTCATAGCAATATTTACAGTGCCCACAGTCATGATAAAAACAGTGACTATAAGTATAGCATAACATTTGATTGCAAAATATACTAGAATCTCCAAGTAGAGGTAAGAACTGAAGGATCTTTAAGACACCAGAAAACAAAATAACAAAATCAGTAAGCCAATTCCATCATAGTACCGAAGATATTCAGAAGACATAATAACCTGAGAACCACAGAATCCTTCAGCCTTCCCACAAACCAATAAAAAAAGACAAAAGAGATTTTTTGCTATATGAACATGTTATGATTATTGCTTTTTATTGATATTTAAATATTTCTTCAAATTTCTATAATTAAAATGAAAGTTAATGAAATGTCTACCTTTGTATTGTATATAACCTATGAGCAAATTGACATTCCTCTTCTATAGTTTTTTTTTAAACAAATGCTTTAACTTCTGTTTTACATCATTCATTTCTGCCAGATTTTGAGTTACAATCATTTTGACCCTGCTATTCCCCTACCCCACCTCCCAGAATAGCAGTCCCACATGATATCGCTTCCTCCAATCTGCTCTCTCCCATACTTTCTCCCATACCCCCTTCTACTTTTCCATTAGAGGAAGGTGAATCTTTGTGTCCCAATGCCTGTACATCTTATCTCCCAATTATAAGCAAAAGAGTATTAATAATAGTATTTATATATATTTGAAACATTTAATCTTAAGACCTCGAATTTCAGATCCAATTCCTTCCTCCCTTGTCAACCATTCCCTCTGGGGAGATAAGCAATTCAGTATATGTTGTACATGTCTAGCTATGCAAAACATTATCATAGTAGATATATTGGACAAGGCTGCTTATAATTCCCTCCCACTTATCCCACCCCCCACCTGGTCCATTCCCTACTTTGATCCTGTCTTTCTTCTATAGTGGGTATTTCCAGCCTCCCCTCACCCCAAGGATGCCTTCCCATCCATCAGCCCTCCTCTCATCTCCCTTCCCCCTATTCTGCTGCAGGTTGAAATATCCCATTTAGTATGCCTGTCATTCTCTTCCTGAACCAAATTCAATGATAATGTGGTTTTGCCTTTTTTGCCTTCCTATTCTCCCCCTCCCTTGCAACCACTTCCCCTTGCTTCTTCTACATTGGATAGTTTACCCTACCCTGTCTCTCCCCATATCCTCTTGCCACTTTCCTCTCTCACCTCATAATTTGATCCTTTGAGTATTCTCCCTTCCCAACAAATTCAACCTATGCCCTCTATCCATATATAACAGTAACCATATACACACACATTCAGATATGTATCCATATGACCACACACCCTCCTTCCATTATTTTCAAAGTGAGAAAGATATCATCAGTCACAGTTATTGCTTTTCCATGTAGGAATGTAAATAGTTCAACTTTGATAAGTTCCTTTTGATTTCTTTTCCCTGATTACCTTCTCAGGCATCTCTTGCTTCTTGTGTCTGGATGTAAAATTTTCTATTCAACTCTGGTTTTTTCCTCAACAATGCTTGAAAGTCCTCTATTCCACTGAATGACCATATTTTCCCCTGAAACAAAATACTCAGTTTTGCTGGGTAGGTGACCCTTGGGTTCATTCCCAGTTCTTTTGCCCTCTGGAATATCATATTCCATGCCCTTCTATCCCTCAGTGTAGAAGCTGCCAGGTCCTGGGCTATTCTGATTGTGTTTCCACAATATTGAAATTGTTTCTTCCTGGCTGCTTGGAGTATTTCTCCTTGATCTGGGGATTCTGGAACCTGGCTATAATATTCCTGGGAGTTTTCTTTTTGGGATCTTTTTCAGGAGGTGATCTGTGGATTCTTTCAACCTCTATTTTGCCCTCTGGATCCAAAACATCAGGGCAATTTTCCTTGAGAATTTCTTGAAGGTGATTTCTAGGTTCTTTCTTTGATCATGGCTTTCAGGTAGTCCAATAATTTTTAAATTGTCTCTCCTGGATCTATTTTCCAGGTCAGTGGTTTTTCCCATGAGATATTTCACATTGCCTTCTAATCTTTCATTTGTTTGGATCTGCTTAACAGCATCTTGATTTCTCATAAAGTCACTAGCTTCCATTTGCTCCAGTCTAACTCTGAAGGAATGAATCTCCTCAGTGAACTTTTGAGATTCTTTTTCCATCTGGCAAATTCGACTTTTTAAGGCATTCTTCTCCTCATTGCCCTTTTGGGCCTCCTTTGCCATTTGAGTTAGTCTATTTTTTAAGGTGTTGTTTTCCTCAGTCAGGCTGTTGACCCTCATTTCATACTTTTCCTGCATCCTTCTCATTTCTCTTTCCAATTTTTCCTCCACTTCTCTTATTTGATTTTTAAAGTCCTTCTTAAGGTCCTCTATGGCCTGCACCCTGCTCATGTTTTCCCCTGGGGCTTTTGGAGCGGGACCTCTGACCTCACGGTCCTTTTCTCGCTCTATGCCCCCAAAATAGGAGTCTGAGGTTGCATTTTTCTGTTTCCTTTGCCTTGGCATGTTGCAACTTAATTACTTGACTTTTGGGCTTGTTGCCACACTATGGCTTTAAGGCCACATAGATGAATTTTCGTCCCAAACGTGTGGGGGGCAACTTCAGTTTCTGGGAAGCTGTAAACCCACCCACGACTTCCATCCTAGATCACAATTCAGATCCAGGGAGGTTAAAGCAAGAGTGATTACCCCCAAGACTGAGTGCTGGATCTCCCTACAGTTCACAGGCCAGGAGCTGGAGCTGCCTCTGAAAACTACAAAACGGTGTGTCTCCTCAGTACTAAATTCAAAATATTGAAAACAAAAGGAGAGATTAATAAATTTGAAATTAAGAAAACTATGGAATTAATAAATAAAACTAAGAGCTGGTTTTATGAAAAAAAAAACAACAAAATTGATAGACCCTTAGTCAATATGATTTAAAAAAAGAAAGAAGAAAACCAAGTTATGAGTATCAAAAATGAAAAAGTTGAAACTACCTCCAATGAAGAGGAAATCAAAACAATAATTAGGAATTAGTTTTCCCAATTGTATGTCCATAAATTTGACAATCTTAGTGAAATGGATGAATATTTACAGAAATACAAGTGGCCCAGAATAACTGAAGAGGAAGTAAATTGCTTAAATATCCCCATCTCAGAAAAAAGAAATCAAAGAAACCATCAGTGAACTCCCTAGGAAAAAACCCCCAGAGCCATATGGGTTTACTAGTGAATGCTATCAAACATTTAAAGAACAATTGATTCCAATAATCTACAAAGTATTTGGGAAAATTAGTGAAAAAGGAGTCCTACCAAATTCTTTCTATTACACAAATATGGTACTGATTCCTAAATCAGGATGAGATAAAACAGAGAAAGAAAACTATAGACCAATTTCCCTCATGAATTTAGATGAAAAAATTTTAAATAAAATATTAGCTAAAAGACTACAACAACTTATCACAAGAATAATATACTTTGATCAGATCAGATTTATTCCAGAAATGCAAGGGTGGTTTAATATGAGGAAAAACAGTGGTATAATTGATCATATCAAGAATAAAACTAGCAGAAACCACATGATTATTAACCTGACTAAAGTCTACTGTGAAAGTATTTGCAGATCCTATACTCTACTATATGCTGTCATGGTGTGGGGGAAGGGAGGGAAGGGAAATTTGAAACTCAAGGAACTATGGATTGAATCTTGTAAATTAAAAATAAACAAAAATATAATTTAAAAAACAGACTTGCACAAATGTGGACAAAAGGTTAAAAATTCACTAAAGAAAATTATTCCCTAAAAATTAGAATTAGGAAAGTGGAAATGAAGGACTCCAGTAGACATCAAGAACCAATAAAATGTATCCTAAAGAATGAAAAAATAGAAGAAAATATGAAATACCTCAATGGAAAAACAACTGAACTGAAAAATAGATCAGAGATAATTTAACGATTAGTGGCCTACCTGAAAGCAATTATCAAAGAAAGACAAGAGTCTTCATATTTCAAGAAATTGTCTAGGAAAACCATCCTAATATCTTTGATCCAGAGGGTGAAATAGAATTTGAAAGAAGCTACTGATAGCCACCTCAAAGAAATATGATAATAAAAACTGCCAGGAATATCACAGTCAAATTCAAGTACTCCCAAGGTAAAGAGAAAATACTTCAGGCAGCCAGAAAAGATCCTTCAAATACTATAAAGTCTCAGTCAGGATAACACAAAATTTAGGAACTCATATTTAAAGGACCAAAGGGTTTGGGATATGATATTCCAGAATCAAGAGAACTGGGATTGCAATCATGAATAACCTATCCAGCAAAGCTAAGTAAAATCATTCCAGGTGAAATGGATACTCAATTGTATTAAAAAAAAGAACTAAAGCATAGACATATTTGGGACTTGCCACCAGTGATGGAATTCTTCTTTTCTCTCCATAGCATTTGAAATTATATTTGAAAATTAAAATAATATGATATCATATACATTGAGATTATATTTATAAAGTATTTAGCAGAATGTTGGTCACATAGGTAGGATATAAATATTAGTGATGATAAAATATTAGTTATTTGGTGGAGTGTGGTCACCATAAGAATTTAGGGAAAGAGAACCATACAAGGTTATGCTGAAAATGTTTCAGGAATTCCTAAGGTTCTGATGTTCACTTCAGATAGGAAGATAGTTGGTTTAAATTGTTTTGGGGGAAATGGAAACTATTTTTAATAGCAATGGTAATATTAGCTTACACTTTTATGGTGGTTTACATTTTATGAAGTGTTTTCCTCAAAGCAACCCCATCTTATAACTGAGGAAGCTAAAACTCAGAAAGGAAAATTGACATAAATGTCATCATATTCCCAGAACCTAACACAATAAAGCATCCTTGGTTTCCTTAGTGTACTACTCTCATGAAATAGTCTACCTAGGTGGCACAGTGAATAGAGCACTAAAATTTAAAGTCAGGAAGACTCATCTTCTTGAGTTCAAATCTATCCTCTGCTGCATTAGTTTATAGAGATCTTTCCATGATTTTTTTTAATTCAGCACACACATTTACCACACCACAGTAAAATTCCATTCCATTTGCTGATTACCACAATTTGTATGTCCACTCCACATTAAATATCTACTTTGATTTCAATTTTTAGCTTTCTCAAAAAAGTGCTGCTATAAATGTTTTTTTATGAATTTTAAATAAAATGTTAGCAAAGAGATTACAGGAATTTATTAGCAAGATGATACATTATGATGTAAAACCATGCATGAGCAGCTTTCCAGAGGACTGAAACTGTGAACAGCTTTCAAGTTTCTGATTACATAATATAGTTAGCTTTCTATTCAATAACAAATCAGAGCAAAACATTCACAGTAAGTCAAAATACAGCATTCATAATGTTACAATTTATCACAGAAAATCAAAATACAGTATTCACCATGTCACAACTCAATAACTTATCACTAAAATGGCCACATAGTTTTCATTGAAGTTGCCACATAGTTTTAAACAAATTACATTCATTACGTCAATCACAAAATTCTTAATTCAATCACAAAGTACAAAAGTCAAATTTCTCTACCCCTAGGTCACAGTAAATCATAATCTTCTCAGTCAGTACACATTTCCCAAGTAAAGTCTTCTTTAAGTTTGACTTGAGGCTGGCTCTCAGCTTCCATGGGTCCTTTTCCATGGCCCCAGTTCCAACTGTCACCTGGGCTCAAAGGAAAGCAGCTCGCAGTTCCTTGTCAAACTCCTTGTCCAGTTCTTTGTCCAGATCCCATTCCATATTGAAGCTCGCAGTGTTCAATCCACCTCAAGTCCTTCACAGTTCCTGTTTCTGGGAAGACAAAGCTTAACAAAGCCACAATAATATTCCTACACATTGCCAGCACCATCATCAATTCAATATCTGCCTGTGAAATCAACTCAGACCCACCAACAACGTCTGAGAACTGCACACAAATCAACATAGAAATCAACACAGACCTACAAACAAGGTCCAAGAGGTCAGCACAAATCATGAACACAGACCAGGGTAGAGTGAAGAAGGCAGAGAAGAAGTACAAACTTGGTGCAGGTTTCCACTCCAATCACTTCCAATACATGTGAAAAATGACTCTAAACAAACTTTAGAACTACTGAATACAAAAAGTGACAGAGAGAAACAAATCTCCAGAAGAATGAAGCCTGGCAAGTGGACAGAAAGGGTATATCACACCAAGTTGGGAGCAGAACACAGGCCTGCATAATCCCTGTGGTTTTATCCCCAGGGGAGCCCTGACCAGCAGCAGCCAGAACAGACTTTAGGACAATGAATCATCAGTAGCTGTGGCAGTTTCCAGACTTTTGAACCCATAAACTCCAAAGAAAAAGTGAAAGGTCAGTGTGGAACTCTGTTGGAACAGAGGGAAACTGAAGAGGACATAGTCTGGCCCCTGACCCCAGGTTGAGAAGTGGCAGAGGTGAGGCCATGTAGCTGCCTCCGTGTGGCAGCTCCCAAAGCTCCTGGCCTGCAGATCATAGGGGGACCAAGCAAATATTCAGAGGGTAATCCCTCTTGCTGTAACCTGCTATATGGAAGGGAGTCTTGGGTGGTGGCCTGGGGTGTGTGTCCAGTAAGCCAGAGTTGTGGGAGCTGCAGAGAGGGTACCCTCCTAATAGCCCTGGCAGCTGCAAAAACCCCAGCAATCTGAGACATAGCTCTTTCAACTCTGGAAGCAGAGTTCTACCATGGCAAAGAGTTCAAAAGCCAAATAATTGGCTCACAATATGAGCAAGCAATGGAAGCACAACCAAATCATAGAACACTTTTTTGGGTACAAAAAGGATCAAGGTATGGAGGAGAAAGAAGAAACCAAAGTCAAGACTCCTACATCAAAAGCCTCCAAGAAAAATACAAATTGGCTACAGGCCATAGAAGAGCTCAAGAAGGATATTGAAAATCAAGTAAGAGTAGTGGAGGAAAAATTGGGAAGAGAAATGAAAATGATGCAAGAAAATCATGAAGAGCAAGTTAGTCTGCTAAAGGAAACCCAAAAATGCACCAAAGAAAATAACACCTTAAAAAACAGAGTAACTCACGATTTGTAGGCTGGGAGCCGGAAATGCCTCTGAAAACTACAAAATGGCGTGTCTCCTCAGCGGCTTCTAGCCCCCAGGGGAGGGAGCTGACGCATTCCCCAAATACAGTTCCCAAAGTCCATAGGACACTAACCTCTTACTTTGTCCTAGGCATGTCTATGTTGATAATTCTGGCGTCGCCACAGCTCCTGGTGTTCTGGGGTTCCTCCAGCCGGTTGCTGGCCCTGCCGCCCTGGGGCTAAAACCTCAGCTCACGTGGACCTGGGCTCGGCTCGGCTCCTGCGCTCTGCGCACTGCCGGCTCCCAGACCACTGCGCTGGTCCTTCCTGCAGGGTGCTGGGCTGTCCTCAGCGGGAGGTTAGCTTCTCTGTGTTGTTCTGTGGGTGCTGGGGCTCCAGAAGTTTTTCAGAGTCCTTTTTTGCATAGTTTGTGGAGAATCTGGGGGCAGAGAGGCTTGGATGAGCTGTTTCTACTCCGCCATCTTGGCTCCGCCCCCTACAAATCGTGGGGAGATCCAGCGATCAGTCTTGGGGGAGTAATCGCTCTTGCTTTAACCTCCCTGGATCTAGATTGTTATCTAGGGTGGAAGTTGTGGGTGGGTTTACAGCTTGACAGAAACGGAAGTTGCCCCCCACACGTTCAGGACAAAAATTCCTCTAGCTGGCCTTAAAGCCATAGTGTGGCAACAAGCCCAAAAGTCAAGCAATTAAGTGGCAACATGCCAAGGCAAAGGAAACAGAAAAATGCAACCCTAGTCTCCTATTTTGGGGGCATAGAGCGGGAAAAGGACTGTGAGGTCAGAAGTCCTACTCCAAAAGCCCCAGGGGAAAACATGAGTGGGTTGCAGGCCATAGAGGACCTTAAGAAGGACTTTAAAAATCAAATAAGAGAAGTGGAGGAAAAACTAGAAAGAGAAATGAGAAGGATGCAGGAAAAGTATGAAATGAGGGTCAACAGCCTGACTGAGGAAAACAACACCTTAAAAAATAGACTAGCTCAAATGGCAAAGGAGGCCCAAAAGGGCATTGAGGAGAAGAATGCCTTAAAAAGTCGAATTTGCCAGATGGAAAAAGAATCTCAAAAGTTCACTGAGGAGATTCATTCCTTCAGAGTTAGACTGGAGCAAATGGAAGCTAATGACTTTATGAGAAATCAAGATGCTGTTAAGCAGATCCAAACAAATGAAAGATTAGAAGGCAATGTGAAATATCTCATGGGAAAAACCACTGACCTGGAAAATAGATCCAGGAGAGACAATTTAAAAATTATTGGACTACCTGAAATCCATGATCAAGGAAAGAACCTAGAAATCACCCTTCAAGAAATTCTCAAGGAAAACTGCCCTGATGTTTTAGATCCAGAGGGCAAAATAGAGGTTGAAAGAATCCACAGATCACCTCCTGAAAAAGATCCCAAAAAGAAAACTCCCAGAAATATTATAGCCAAGTTCCAGAATCCCCAGATCAAGGAGAAAATACTACAAGCGGCCAGGAAGAAACAATTTCAATATTGTGGAAACACAATCAGAATAGCCCAGGACCTGGTAGCTTCTACACTGAGGGATCGAAGGGCATGGAATATGATATTCCAGAGGGCAAAAGAACTGGGAATGAACCCAAGGGTCACCTACCCAGCAAAACTGAGTATTTTGTTTCAGGGAAAAATATGGTCATTCAGTGGAATAGAGGACTTTCAGGCATTCTTGAGGAAAAAACCAGAGTTGAATAGAAAATTTGACATCCAGACGCAAGAAGTAAGAGATGCCTGAGAAGGTAATCAGAGAAAAGAAATCAAAAGGAACTTATCAAAGTTGAACTATTTACTTTCCTATATGGAAAAGCAATATCTGTGACTGATGATATCTTTCTCACTATGAAAATAATGGAAGAAGGGGGTGTATATGTGAATGTGTGTGTATATGGTTACAGTTATATATGGATAGAGGGCATAGGTTGAATTTGTTGGGAAGGGAGAATACTCAAGGGATGAAATTATGAGGTGAGAGAGGAAAGTGGCAAGAGGAGATGGGGAGAGACACGGTAGGGTAAACTATCTCATGTAGGGAAGTGGTTGCAAAGGAGGGGGAAAATAAGGAAGGCTAAAAAGGCAAAACCACATTCACATTGAATTTGGTTCAGGGAGAAAATGACATACATACTAAATGGGATATCTCAACCTGCAGCAGGATAGGGGGAAGGGGGATGAGAGGAGGGATGATGGATGGGAGGGCATCCTTGGGGGGAGGGGAGGTTGGAAGTACCCACTATAGAAGAGGGACAGGATCATGTAGGGAATGGACCAGGTGGGGGGTGGGATGAGTGGGAGGGAATTATAAGCAGCCTTGTACAATATATCTACTATGATAATGTTTTGCATAGCTAGACATGTACAACATATACTGAATTACTTATCTCCCAAGAAGGAATGGGTGACAAGGGAGGAAGGAAATGGATCTGAAATTCGAGGTCGTAACATTAAATGTTTCAAATATATATAAATACTATTATTAATACTCTTTTGCCTATAATTGGGAGATAAGATGTGCAGGCATTGGGACACAAAGATTCATCTTCCTCTAATGGAAAAGTCGAAGGGGGTATGGGAGAAGGTATGGGAGAGAGCAGATTGGAGGAAGCGATATCTTGTGGGACTGCTATTCTGGGAGGTTGGGTAGGGGAATAATGGGGGGAAAATGATTGTAACTCAAAATCTGGTGGAAATGAATGATGTAAAACAGAAGTTAATAAAGTATTTGTTTAAAAAAAAAGAAAAAAAAATAAATAAATACATCCCACGGAAAAAAAAAAAAAAACAGAGTAACTCAAATGTCAAAAGAGGCCCAAAAAGTCGAGGAGCAGAATGCCAAATAACCAAATTTGTCAGATAGAAAAAGAATTTCAAAAAATCACTGAAGAGAATAACTTCTTCAAAATTAGATTTGAGCATTTGGAAGCTAATGACTTTATAAGAAATCAAGATACTATAAAACAAATCCAAGCAAATGAAAAAATAGAAGGCAATGTGAAATAACTCATTGGGAAATCCACTGATCTGTAAAACAGATAATTTAACAATTATTGGACTACCTGAAAGCCATGATCAAAAGAAGGCCTAGACATCATCTTTCAAGAAACTCTCAAGGAAAATTGCCCCGATGTTTTATAATCAGAGGGCAAAATTGAGTTTGAAAGAATACACCAATAACCTTGAAAAAGATTCCAAAAAGAAAACCCCTAGGAATATCATAGCCAAATTCCAGAATTCCCAAGTCAAGGAGAAAATAATGCAAGAAGTCAGGAAGAAACAGTTTGAGTACTATGGAAACACAATAAGGATAACACAAGACCTAGGAGCTTCTACCTTAAGGGATCAAAGACCTTGGAATATAATATCCATAGATCAAAGGAGTTAGGACTAAAACCAATAATCACCCATACAGCAAAACTAAGTGTAATGCTACAGGGGAAAAATATGGTCATTCAGTGAAATAGAGGATTCTCAAGCATTCTTGATGAAATAAAAAAACCAGAGTTAAACAGAAAATTTGACTCTCAAATACAAGAAGTAAGAGAAGCATGAGAAGGTAAAGAGAAAAAAGAAATCACAAGTAATTATTAAAGGGGAATGTTTTACATTCCTACATAGACAAACAATAATTGTAACTCATAAGACTTTTTTCAGTATGAGGATAGTTGAAGGGAATATATATATATACATATATATATATATATATATATATATGTATATATATATATGTGTGTGTGTGTGTGTGTGTGTTTGTGTGTGTGTATATGTATACATACATATGTATATACATATACATGTACATGAATAAATACTTGTATATACATGTATGTATATGTATAATACATATATGTATGTATAGAAGGGGGTATGTGTATATAACTATGAATGTGAGTGTGGATATATGTATGTTCGTGTATACATAGACAGAGGGCACAGGATGAGTTGAATATGAAGGAACGATATCTAAAAAGTAAAATTAAGAGGTGAGAGAGGAATTTATTAGGAGAAGAAAGGGATAGATAAATTATGGTAAATTATCTCATATAAAAGAGATCAGACAAAAATGTTACAATGGAGGGGAAGAGCAGGAAGCCGAAAGGAAATGGGACACCCTGATTATCATTGAATTTGGCTTAAGGAGGGAGTAACATACACTCAATTGGTATCTTACCCTACAGGAAAATAGAGGGGTAGGGGATAACAGGGGAGATAATAGAAGGGAGGGCAGATTGGGGGAGAGAGTAGTTAGAAGCCAACATTATTTTTTAAAACCGAGTCAAAGCAGAAAGTAGAATAAATGGGAGGAGGGCTAGGATGAAGGGAAATACACTTACTCTTTCACAATACAATTACTATGGAAATGATTTGGGTAACTACATATTCACAATCTATATTGAATTGCTTATTTGCCCAGTAGTGGTGGGTGAGAAGGGAAAAAGAGAAAAAATCGGGAACTAAAATGTTTTTGTTGTTGTTGTTTTTTAACTTATTTTAATTAAATTTTATGTTTATTTTTATTTTACATCATTCATTCCCACAACATTTTAAGTTACAAATTTCTCCCCACCTTTCCCCTACCTACCACCCCAAAACAGTGATCTCACTGTTTACCCCCTCCCTCAATCTGCTCTCTCCTATGTCCTCACCCATCCCCCCTTCAACTTTCCAGTAGGGCAAGATGGATCTCCATCCCCCAGTGTCTGTATATCTTATTTCCCAGTAGCATGTAAAAACAATAATAATAACATATGTTTTAAACGTTTGATTATAAAACTTTGAACTCTAAAGTCTTTCCCTTCCTCCCTCATCACCCACCCTTCCTGGGAAGATGAGCAATTCAATATAGGTTATGCATATGTACTTATGCAAAACATTTCCATAGTGGATATATTGTGAAAGACTGACTATATTTCCCTCCATCCTAACCCCAACTCCCACTGGTTCTATTCTCTTCTTTGACCCTGTCCCTTTTCAAAATTTTGTGTTTCTAACTAACCTCCCCCCCAACCTGCCCTCCCTTCCATCATACCTCCTCTCATCCCCTTCCCCTTTACTCTCCTGTAGTGTAAGATACCCTATTTAGTGTGTATGTCATTCCCTCCCTAACCTAAATTCAAAAAGAGTAAGGTTGACCTATTCCCTTTTGCCTTCCTGTTCTTCCCCTCCATTGTAAAAGTTTTCCCTTGCTCCCTCTATAAGAGATAATGTACCTCATTCTGTCTTTCCCCATCTCCTCTCATTATATTCCTCTCTCACCTCTCAATTACACCTTTTAAGTATCATCCCTTCCTATTCAATTGATCCTGTGCTTTCTGTCTATGTATACCTGTACCCATGTATACAGGCACGCAATATACATTCATATGCCCATATACACTCCTATATATACACTCCTATACACACACACACACACACACACACACACACACACACACACACACACCCTTATATATGTATTCACACACATTTATATTCCCTTCAACTGTCCTCATACTGAGAAAAGTTACATAAGTTACAGTTAGAATTTACGTACATACAGAATAATTTACTCTGATAAGTATAAAAATGTATTGTGTCCTATAGATAGTGGAAGGGTAAGGGGAGGGAGAAAAGGAGGAGACTAAAGGGGGGGAGTAAAAGGGAGAGAAATAGTAGTAAGGAGAGAGGGGAGGTTAAGAAGGGGGGTCACTGGGTGGGAACAGTGAGGGAGGGGGCAGTCAAAAGGGAAAACTTGAAGGAGGGGAAGGGAGAAGGAAGAAACAAAAACATAAACAGGGGAGGGAATAGGATAGAGGGGAAGAGACAGATAGTCATCATTACTGTGAATGTGAATGGTATGAACTATCCCATAAAACAAAGGCAGATAGCAGAATGGATTAAAAACCATAATCCTACAATATGCTGTCTACAAGAAACACATTTGAAACAAAGGGATACCCACAGGGTAAAGGTAAAAGGTTGGAGTAAAATTTATTATGCCTCAGCTGAAGTAAAAAAAAAGCAGGGGCAGCAATACTTATCTCAGATAAAGCAAAAGCAAAAAATAGATCTAATCAAAAGAGATAAGGAAGGAACCTATATCCTACTAAAAGGCACCATAGAGAATGAAGCAATATCACTACTTGATATATATGCAACAAGTGGTATATCATCCAAATTCCTAGAGGAGAAGTTAAAGGAATTAGAGGAAGAAATGGATAGCAAAACTATACTAGTGGGGGACCTTAATCTCCCCCTCTCTGAAGTCAATAAATCTAAACTCAAAATAAACAAGAAAGAAGTTAAGGACATGAATAGAATCTCAGAGAGACTAGATATGATGGATCTGTGGAGAAAACTGAATGGGGATAAAAAGGAATTTATTTTCTTTTCAGCAGGGCATGGTACATACTCAAAAATAGACCATGTACTAGGGCATAAAAACCTCACAATCCAGTGAAAAAAAGCCAGAAATATTAAACGCATCATTCTCAGGTCGTGATGCAATAAAAATTATATGCAATAAAGGGCCATGGAAAGATAGACTAAAAACTAATTGGAAATTAAACAATTTAATCCTAAAAAATTGGTTTCTCAATAAAGAAATTATAGAAACAATCAATAATTTCATTCAAGACAATGATAATAAGGAGACAACATACCAAAATTTGTGGGATGCGCTAAAGGCAGTTCTCGGGGGAAGTTTTATATCTCTGAGTGCATATTTAATTAAAGCAGGGAGAAGGGAGGTCAATGAATTGGACATGCAATTGAAAAAGCTAGAAAAAGAACAAATTGAAAACCCCCAATTTAGTAGAAATATTGAAAACCAAAGGTGAGATTAGTACAATTGAAATTAAGAAAACTATTGAATTAATAAATAAAACCAAGAGCTGGTTTTATGAAAAAATCAACAACATTGATAGACCCTTAGTCAATATGATAAAAAAGAAGAAAACCAAATTATGAGTATCAAAAATAAAAAGGGTGAACCTACCTCCAATGAAGAGGAAATCAAAAAATAATGAGAAATTATTTTTAGCAATTGTATGCACATAAATAGGACAATCTCAGTGAAATGAATGAATATTTACAAAATCACAAGTTGCCCAGATTAACTGAAGAGCAATGAATTACCTAAATAACCCCATCTCAGAAAAAGAAATCAAACAAGCCATCAATGAACTCCCTAGGAAAAAATCTCCAGGGCCAGATAGGTTTACTAGTGAATTCAATCAAACATTTAAAGAACAATTGATTCCAATGCTCTACAAGCTATTTAGGAAAATTAGTGAAGAAGGAGGCCTACCAAACTCTTTCTATGACTCAAATATGGTACTGATTCCTAAATCAGGAAGATATAAAACAGAGAAAGAAAATTATAGACCAATTTCCCTCATGAATTTAGACGCAAAAATTCTAAATAAAATATTAGCCAAAAGAATCCAAAAACTTATCACAAAAATAATACACTCTGATAAGGTAGGATTCATTCCAGGAATGCAAGGATGGTTTAATATTAATAAAACCATCAGTAGAATTGAGCATATCAACAATAAAACTAGCAGAAACCACATGACCATCTCAATAGATGCAGCAAAGGCTTTTGACAAAGTACAACATCCATTCCTATTAAAAACACTAGAAAGTATAGGAATAAATGGAGGCTTCTACAATGGGGATAAACTAGAAGCCTTTCCAATGAGATCAGGAGTGAAACAAGGGTGTCCAATATCACCCCTCTTATTCAATCTGGTACTAGAAACACTAGCAGTCGCAATTAGAGAAGAAAAAGAAATCAAAGGAATCAAATTAGGCAAAGAAGTGACCAAGATATCATTCTCTGCAGATGATATGATGATATACTTAGGGAGTCCTAGAGAATCAAGTAAAAAACTACTTGAGACAATAAATAAATTTCGCAAAGTTGCAGGATATAAAATAAACCCACATAAATCCTCAGCATTTTTGTACATCTCTAATGAAACTCAACAACAAGAGAGAGAAAGAAAAATCCCATTTAAAGTCACTGTAGACATTATAAAATATTTGGGAATCTACTTGCCAAAACAAAGCCAGAATCTATGTGATCACATCTACAAAACACTGCTCACACAAATAAAATCAGATCTAAATAGATGGAAAAATATCAAATGCTCATGGCTGGGTTGAGCTAATATAATAAAAATGACAATTTTACCCAAACTAAACTATATATTTAGTGCCATACCAACACATTTACCAAAAAACTACTTTGTAGAGTTAGACTAAATAATAACAAAATTTATTTGGAAAAACAAACAGTCTAGAATATCAAGGGAATCAATGAAAAGAAATGCTAGGGAAGGTGGACTAGCTATGCCAGATCTTAATCTGTATTATACAGCAGCAGTCATCAAAACTGCTTGGTACTGGCAGAGGTGTAGAGTAGCGGATCAATGGAATAGATTAGGCACAGGAGACCCAGCAGTTAATGAATATTGTAATCTATTGTTCGATAAACCCAAAGACCCCAGTTTTGGGGATAAGAATGAACTACTTGACAAAAACTACTGGGAAAACTGGAATACAGTATGGTAGAAAGTTGGCGTAGATCACTATCTAACACCATTTACCAAAATCAAGTCTAAATGGGTGCATGATCTAGATGTAAAGGATGATACTGTAAGCAATTTGGGAAAGCAAGGAATAGTTTACCTGACAGATTTATGGAGAGGGGAAGATTTTAGGACCAAACAAGAATTAGAGAGTATTATAAAATGCAAAATGAATAATTTTGATCACATTAAATTGAAAAGCTTCTGTACAAACAAAACCAATGTAACCAAGATCAAGAGGGAGGTGGGAAATTAGGAAAGAATTTTTACAACTTGTGTCTCTGATAAAGGACTCATTTCTAAAATTTATAGAGAATTGAGCCAAATCTATATGAATACAAGTCGTTCCCCAATTGGTAAATGGTCAAAGGATATGAACAGGAAGTTTTCAGAGAAAGAAATTAAAGATATCTATAAGCATATGAAGAAATGCTCTAAATCATTATTTATTAGAGAAATGCAAATCAAAACAACTCTGAGATACCACATCCCTCCAGTCAGATTGGCTAAGATGACAAAACAAGAAAGTGACAAATGCTGGAGAGGATGTGGACAAATTGGAACACTAATACATTGCTGGTGGAGTTGTGAACTTATCCAACCATTCTGGAGAGCAATCTGGTATTATGCCCAAAGAATTATAAATAATTTCATACCCTTTGACACAACAATACCACTTCTAGGGTTATATCCCAAAGAAGATCATAGAAGTGGGAGGAAGACCCATATGTACAAAAAATATTTTTAACAGCCCTTTTTGTTGTTGCAAAGAATTGGAAACTAAAGGGGTACCCATCAATTGGGGAATGGCTAAACAAGTTGTGGTATATGAATGCAATGTAATTTTATTGTGCTATAAGAAATGAGGAGGTGACGGATTTCATAATTACCTGGAGAGACTTATACAAACTGATGCTGAGCAAGAAGAGTAGAATCAGAAGAAATTTGTATACAATCACAGACATACTATATCTGTGATGACCAATTATAACAGACTGGACTCTCTTCAGCAATGCCGTGATATAAGTCAATTCCGAAAGACTCAAGAAAGAGAGAAATGCGCCATCCAGAGATATAACTAGAAAGAACTGAGCCTGAATCCTGATGGAAGCAAACTAAATGATCTTTTTCTTCTCAAAAAAAAAGGAATGTAAGTAGTTCAACTTTGATAAGTTTCTTATGATTTCTTTTCCCTGTTACTTTCTCATGCTTCTCTTGCTTCTTGTATCTAAATGTCACATTTTCTTTTTAACTCTGTTTTTTTTTTTCATCAAGAAAGCATGAAAGTCCTCTATTCCATTCAATAACCAGTTTTCCCTGAAACATGATACTCAAGTTTGCTGGATAGGTGATTCTTGGTTTTAATCTCAGTTTCTTTGACTTCTGGAATATCACATTCCAAGCCCTTCGATCCCTCAGTGTAGAAACTGCCAGTTCTTTTGTTATCCTGATTGTGTTTCCACAATATTCAAATTGTTTCTTCTTGGCTGCTAGTAATATTTTCTTCTTAATCTGGGAACTCTGGAACCTAGCTATAATATTTCTAGAAGTTTTCTTTTTTGAATCTTTTTCAAGAGTTGATAAGTGAATTCTTTCAACCTCTATTTTGCCCTCTGGTTCTCGAATATCAGGACAATTTTCCTTGACAATTTCTTGAAGGATGATTTCTTGGTTCTTTTTTTGATCATTGCTTTCAGGTATCCAATAATTTTTAAATTATCTCCCCTGGATCTATTTTTCAGGCCAGTTGTTTTTCCAATGTGATATTTCACATTGCCTTCTATTTTTTCGTTGGCTTGGATCTATTAATATTATCTCTGTTTCTCAAAAAGTCACTAGCTTCCATTTGCTCCAGTCTAACTCTGAAGGAATGATTCTCTTCAGTGAGCTTTTGAGATTCTTATTCCATCTGGCAAATTCAGCTTTTTAAGGCATTCTTCTCCTCATTGGCTTTTTGAGCTTCTTTTGACATTTAAGTTAGTCTATTTTTAAGGTGTTATTTTCTTCAGTCAGGTTGTTGACTTGCTTTTCATGAATTTCTTACATTGTTCTCATTTTTCTTCCCAATTTTTCCTCTACTTCTCTTACTTGTTTTTCAAAATCCATTTTGAGCTCCTCTATGGCCTGTAACTAGTTCATATTTTTCTTGGATGCTTTTGGTGCAGGAGTTCTGACTTTAGTGTCTTCCTCCTGTTCCGTGCTTTGCTCATTTTTGTCCCCCAATAAGGAATGTAAGTTTTGACTGCTCTGCTTGCTTCAATTCCTTTGCTTCCTCATGTTGTTTCTCCATTAGCAAGTTTGGTTTTCTTTTCCTTATTAGCTTTTTGAGCCTCTTTTGCCATTTCAGTTCATTTATTTTAAAGTGTTATTTTCTTCATTCAGATTTTTGACTCACTTTTCATGATTTTCTTCCATCATTCTCATTTCTATTCCCAGTTTTTCCTCCAGATCTCTTATTTGGTTTTCAAAATCCTCCTTAATCTCCCCTATGGCCTATAACTACATCATATTTTTTAAGAAACTTTTGGTGCAGGAATTCTGACTTCATTGTTGTTGTCTTCCTGCTGTTTCATGCTTTGTTCTTTTTTTGTCCCGAGAAAAGTAATCTAAAGTCAGATTACAGTTCTTGCTTTGCTTCCTTTGCTTGTTCATGTTACCACTCAATTACTTGATTTTTGAGCTTTATGCCACAGTAGAACTCTGCTTCCAGAGAGGAGAGCTTTATTCCAAATTGCTTAGGCTTTCACAGCTGCTGGAGCTATTAGTTGGGGGCTCTCTTTGAAGCCTCCACAGGCTCTGGCACCTGGTCACACACCCCAGAAACTCCACCAAATCCAGCCATGTAGATCCAAGCAGTTAAAGCAAGAGTGATTAACCCTCAGTATGGTCTCTTGGTCCACCTACAATCTGCAGTCCAGGATCTCAGAAGCAGCCACACAGTGGCACACCTCAGTCACTTCTCCTTCCAGGGGCAGAGGTTGGACCACCCTCTCAATGGTCCTGTTGCCAAAGTCCACACTGACTTTTCACTTTGCTTTTCTAATTTATGGGTTGATAATTCTGGAAACCACCACAGTTCCCGGTGATCCATTCTCCAGAAGTCCCTCCAGCTGTGGCTTGTTGGGGTATCCCTGAGGCTAAGACCATGGGCTCATGTGGGGCTGGGCTCTGATCCCTACCAGCTCTGATGGACCCCTTCCTGCCAGGCTGCCTTCAGCAGGAGTTTTGTTTCTGTCATTTTGTGGGTTCTGTAGCATTAAGTTTGTTAAGAGTCATATTTTATAGTTATTTGAGGTAGTTATGGGGGAGCTCATGGAGTTTTCTTGCTTCTATGCTGCAGTTTTGGCCACACCCCTTGGAAGTCCAGTTTTAACAACAAATGTTTAAAATTTGGTTTTTACATACAACTTGGAAATAAGATACGCAGGTACTGGGGAATAGAAACCCATCTTGCTCTATTAGAAAGTTAGGGGGGTGATTGGAGAGGATATAAGAGAGAACAGATTGGGGTAATTGGTATAGAGTAGGCTTGCTATTTTGGAATGGGGATACAGGAAAGACAGGGATAGAAAAATTATAACTCAAAATCTTGTGGAAATGAATGCTGAAAACTAAAAATAAATAAATATTTTTAAAAGAAATCAACACAGACCAACAAATAAGTTCCAAGTGGTCAGCACAAATCATTAGTAAAATCACAGGACCACCAAAACGCTCCTCCAAGACTTCTGTAAACATATAACCAGAAAATCCTCTTTCAGGGCTTCCAGTAAGGTCCCAGGGCTTCTGTACAAAGTATCACAAACAAACATCAACACAGACAGAGCAGACTAACAGAATTCTGGGATACCATAAGTCTTCTCCTGCGTGACTCTGCCATCACAAGAGTCCTCTTCTCAGTTCTGCTGTGTCTAGCCAAGACCTTTCCTTATATATGGTCACTAGCTCCTCCCCTACCTGTTGCAGGAGTTCATGCATTCTAGGGTTCACAAATTATGGGGTTCATGCATACTTTTTCTTAACAGACTGGATATAAGGCTCAGAAGCAACTTGAGTTGAAACAAGGTGTTAATTCAATAACTGAAACAAGGTGTGAACTATTACTTTGTTTGTCATTACAAATGACAAGATTTCTACCAGAAATGTAGGGCTGATTCAATATTAGTAAAATAGTCAACATAATTCACAATATCATTAACATAATTATTCATGATATCATTAACAAAACTACCAGAAATCATATGATTATCTCAACAGATGCAGAAAAAGCATTTGACATAATACACCACTCATTCCTAAGAGAGAGAGAGCATAAGAACAAATGGAGTTTTCCTTAAAATGGTACGTATCATCTATCTAAAATCATCAGGGAGCATTATATATAATGCAGATAAGCTAGAAGCTTTACCAATAAGATTAGGGGTAAAACAAATATTCCCACTATCACTACTTTTATTCTATGTTATACTAGAAATATTAGCTTGAGGGATAAGAGAAGAAAAAGATAGTGAAGGAATTAGTATAGGCAACGAGGAAATGAAGCTTTCACTCTTTGCAGATGGTATGATGATATTCTTAGAGAATCCTAGATTATCAACTAAAAAGCTACTTGAAATAATTAGCAACTTTAGCAAAGTTACAGGCTATAAAATAAATCCACATAAATCATTGGCATTTATATACATATATATATATATATATATATATATATTACTAATAAAGCCCAAATGCAAGAGATAGAGAGAGTAATTTAAAATTTTTTTTTAATTAATTTATTAGTTTAGTTTCAGTTGACAAGATTCAATTCCATAGTTCCTTGATTTTCAAATTTCCTTTACTTCCCTCCCCCCTCCCCTCATGACATCATATAGTACAGTATAGGGTCTGCAAATGCATTCATATTAAACATTATTCCAATTACAAAGGCATATTGTACTAGGTGGGATGAAAGATGGTAAGGAAGAAGTACAACCAAACAATGAGAAGAACAAGATCATTTAGTTTGCTTCCATCAGGATTCAGGCTCAGTTCTTTCTAGTTATATCTCTGGATGGCACATTTCTCACTTTCTTGAGTCATTCGGGATTAACTTATATCACTGCATTGCTGAAAAGAGTCCAGTCTGTCATAGTTGGTCGTCACAGATATGGTATGTCTGTGATTGTATACAAATTTCTTCTGATTCTACTCTTCTCGCTCAGCATCAGTTTGTATAAGTCTCTCCAGGTAATTATGAAATCCGTCACCTCCTCATTTCTTATAGCACAATAAAATTCCATTACATTCATATACCACAACTTGTTTAGCCATTCCCCAATTGATGGGCACTCCTTTAGTTTCCAATTCTTTGCAACCACAAAAAGGGCTGCTAAAAATATTTTTGTACATATGGTTCTTCCTCCCACTACTATGATCTCTTTGGGATATAACCCTAGGAGTGGTATGGCTGGGTCAAAGGGTATGAAATTATTTATAATCCTTTGGGCATAATTCCAGATTGCTCTCCAGAATGGTTGGATAAGTTCACAACTCCACCAGCAATGTATTAGCGTTCCAATTTGCCCACAACCTCTCCAGCATTTGTCACTTTCTTGTTTTGTCATCTTAGCCAATCTGACTGGAGAGATGTGGTATCTCAGAGTTGTTTTGATTTGCATTTCTCTAATTAATAGTGATTTAGAGCATTTCT
The DNA here is from genome assembly GCA_011680675.1 of Gymnobelideus leadbeateri. Lineage (NCBI taxonomy): Eukaryota > Metazoa > Chordata > Mammalia > Diprotodontia > Petauridae > Gymnobelideus > Gymnobelideus leadbeateri. Next base: position 158,973 of record WOXC01008627.1, on the reverse strand, counting down.
TCATATGCTTATAGATATCTTTAATTTCTTTCTCTGAAAACTTCCTATTCATATCCTTTGACCATTTCTCAATTGGGGAATGACTTGTATTCATATAGATTTGGCTCAATTCTCTATAAATTTTAGAAATGAGTCCTTTATCAGAGACGTTGTAAAAATTCTTTCCCAATTTCCCACCTCCCTCTTGATCTTGGTTACATTGGCTTTGTTTGTACAGAAGCTTTTCAATTTAATGTAATCAAAATTATCCATTTTGCATTTTATAATGCTCTCTAATTCTTGTTTGGTCCTAAAATCTTCCCTCTCCACAGATCTGTCAGGTAAACTATTCCTTGCTTTCCCAAATTGCTTACAGTATCATCCTTTACACCTAGATCATGCACCCATTTAGACTTGATTTTGGTATATGGTGTTAGATAGTGATCTATGCCCAGTTTCTGCCATACTGTATTCCAGTTTTCCCAGCAGTTTTTGTCAAATAGTGCATTCTTATCCCAAAAACTGGGGTCTTTGGGTTTATCGAACAATAGATTGCTATATTCATTAACTGCTGGGTCTCCTGCACCTAATCTATTCCATTGATCCACTACTCTACACCTCTGCCAGTACCAAGCAGTTTTGATGACTGCTGCTGTATAATACAGATTAAGATCTGGCATAGCTAGTCCACCTTCCCTAGCATTTCTTTCATTAATTCCCTTGATATTCTAGACCGTTTGTTTTTCCAAATAAATTTTGTTATTATTTTGTCTAACTCTACAAAGTAGTTTTTTGGTAAATTGATTGGTATGGCACTAAATATATAGTTTAGTTTGGGTAAAATTGTCATTTTTATTATATTAGCTCGACCCAGCCATGAGCAATTGATATTTTCCCAACTATTTAGATCTGCTTTTATTTGTGTGAGAAGTGTTTTGTAGTTGTGATCATATAGATTCTGGGTTTGTTTTGGCAAGTAGATTCCCAAATATTTTATAATGTCTACAGTGACTTTAAATGGGATTTCTCTTTCTATCTCTTGCTGTTGAGTTTTATTAGAGATGTACAGGAATGCTGAGGATTTATGTGGGTTTATTTTATATCCTGCAACTTTGCCAAATTTATTTATTGTCTCAAGTATTTTTTACTTGATTCTCTAGGATTCTCTAAGTATATCATCATATCATCTGCAAAGAGTGACAGCTTGGTCACTTCTTTGCCTAATTTGATTCCTTTGATTTCTTTTTCTTCTCTAATTGCTACGCTAACGTTTCTAGTACCAGATTGAATAAGAGGGGTGATAGTGGACACCCTTGTTTCACTCCTGATCTTATTGGAAAGGCTTCTAGTTTATCCCCATTGCATATAATACTTGCTGATGGTTTTAGATAGATGCTAGCAACTATTTTAAGGAAGGCTCCATTTATTCCTATACTTTCTAGTGTTTTTAATAGGAATGGATGTTGTACTTTGTCAAAGCCTTTTCTGCATCTATTGAGATGATCATGTGGTTTCTGCTAGTTTTATTGTTGATATGCTCAATTATATTGATGGTTTTCCTAATATTAAACCATCCTTGCATTCCTGGAATGAATCCTACCTGATCAGGGTGTATTATTTTTGTGATAAATTGTTGGAGTCTTTTGGCTAATATTTTATTTAGAATTTTTGCGTCTAAATTCATGAGGGAGATTGGTCTATAATTTTCTTTCTCTGTTTTATCTCTTCCTGATTTAGGAATCAGTACCATATTTGTGTCATGGAAAGAGTTTGGTAGGACTCCTTCACTAATTTTCCCAAATAGTTTGTAGAGTATTGGAATCAATTGTTCTTTAAATGTTTGAAAAAAATTCACTAGTAAACCCATCTGGTCCTGGAGATTTTTTCCTAGGGAGTTCATTGATGGCTTGTTTGATTTCTTTTTCTGAGATAGGTTATTTAAGTAATTCACATCCTCTTCAATTAATATGGGCAATTTGTAATTTTGTAAATATTCATCCATTTCACTAAGATTGTCAAATTCATGTGCATACAATTGGGAAAAATAATTCCTAATTATTTTTTTGATTTCCTCTCCATTGGAGGTAGATTCACCCTTTTTATTTTTGATACTCATAATTTGGTTTTCTTCTTTCTTTTTTTTTTTACATATTGACTAAGGGTCTATCAATTTAGTTGATTTTTTCATAAAACCAGCTCTTGGTTTTATTTATTAATTCAATGGTTTTCTTAATTTCAATTTTATTAATCTCACCTTTGGTTTTCATATTTCTAATTTAGTACTAAATTGGGGATTTTCAATTTGTTCTTTTTCTAGCTTTTTCAATTGCATGTCCAATTCACTGACCTCCCTTCTCTCTGCTTTAATTAAGTATGCACTCAGGGATATAAAACTTCCCCTGAGAACTGCCTTTAGTGCATCCCACAAATTTTGGTATGTTGTTTCATTATTATCATTCTCTTGAATGAAATTATTGATTGTTTCTATAATTTCTTGTTTGACCCACCAATTTTTTAGGATTAAATTGTTTAGTTTCCAATTAGTTTTTAGTCTATCTTTCCATGGCCCTTTATTGCATATAATTTTTATTGCATCATGATCTGAGAATGATGCGCTTAATATTTCTGCCTTTCTGCACTGGATTGTGAGGTTTTTATGCCCTAGTACATGGTCTATTTTTGAGTATGTACCATGCACTGCTGAGAAGAAAGTAAATTCCTTTTTATCCCCATTCAGTTTTCTCCAGAGATCCATCATATCTAGTCTCTCTAAGATTCTATTCACCTCCTTAACTTCTTTCTTGTTTATTTTGAGGTTAGATTTATCGAGTTCAGAGAGGGGGAGATTAAGGTCCCCCACTAGTATAGTTTTGCTATCTATTTCTTCCTCTAATTCCTTTAACTTCTCCTCTAGGAATTTGGATGCTATACCACTTGGTGCATATATATTAAGTAGTGATATTGCTTCATTCTCAATGGTGCCTTTTAGTAGGATATAGTTTCCTTCCTTATCTCTTTTAATTAGATCTATTTTTGATTTTGCTTTATCTGAGATAAGTATTGCTACCCCTGCTTTTTTTACTTTAGCTGAGGCATAATAAATTTTACTCCAACCTTTTACCTTTACCCTGTGGGTATCCCTTTGTTTCAAATGTGTTTCTTGAAGACAGCATATTGTAGGATTATGGTTTTTAATCCATTCTGCTATCTGCCTCTGTTTTATGGGAGAGTTCATCCCATTCACATTCACAGTAATGATGACTATCTGTCTCTTCCCTTCCATCCTATTCCCTCCCCTGTTTATGTTTTTGTTTATTCCTTCTCCCTTCCCCTCCTTGAAGTTTTCCCTTTTGACCGCCCCCTCCCTCAGTGTTCCCACCCAGTGACCCCCCTTCTTAACCTACCCTCTCCCCTTACTACTATTTCCCTCCCTTATAATCCCTCCCTTTAGTCTCCTCCTTTTCACCCCCCCCTTACCCTCCCACTATCTATAGGACACAACAAATTTTTATACTTATCAGAGTAAATTACTCCCCGTTTGATTCCAAACCAATGAGAGTAAATTTCAAACAATGCTCCTCTCCCTCCCTCCAATTCCTCTATTTAATGAATTTATGTGTCTATTCACGTTAGATTCTTAAACTTCACTGATTAATTTGATCCTTCTTTGAACCAGAACCAGTGAGAATAGTGTTTAAATGATGTTCCTCTCCCTCTTACTTTCCCTTCTTCTATAGTGTGTTTTGATGCCTCTTCAGATGGCATATTTTACCTTTTCCTAGCTCATCCTTTCCTTTTTCCCATTACAGTACCATTGATCCCCTTAATAGTCTTTTTTTTTTTAGACTCCATGTTAGTGCATTCATACCCACACCCTCTAAGTATAACCCTTTTGCAGGTCATGATAATCATAGAGATTTCAAATATTGACAGTTATCAGCTCCACATATAGGGATGTGAACATTTTGCTCTTGTTGCATCCCAAGTAATGAGCTTGTGTTTGTGGGTGTGGCTATGTGCACTTCTGCATGTGTGAGTCTATGTTACCCTTGTTTACCTTGTTATGTTCTTCTGGAGTCTTGTAATTGGAGATCAAATTTTCCATTGAGCTCTGGCTTTTTCATTAGGAAAGTCTGGAAGTCCCTTACTTCATTAAACGTCCATCTCCTTGCCTGAAAGATTATGCTCAGTTTTGCCAGGTAGTTAATCCTTGGTTGTAGTCCTAGCTCTCTTGCCCTACGAAATATCAAATTCCAGTCCCTCCACTCTTTTAATGTAGAAGCTGCTAGGTCCTGTGTGATCCTAACTGTAGTTCCTCGATATTTGAATTGTTTCTTTTTGGCTGCTTGTAGAATTTTTTCTTTAATCTTATAATTCTGGAATTTGGCTACTATATTTCTTGGAGTTTTCAGTTTGGGATCTCTTTCAGGAGGAGTCCGGTGAATTCTATCAATAGCTAGTTTATCTTCTGATTCCAGGACCTCAGGACAGTTTTCTTTGACAATCTCTTGGAGGATGTTGTCTAGACTGCTTTTCTCATCATGGCTTTCTGGTAGGCCAATAATTCTTAGGTTGTCTCTCCTGGATCTGTTCTCTAGGTCAGTTATTTTTCCAGTGAGATATTTTACATTTTCTTGCAATTTTTCGATCATCTTGTTTTTTTCGATTGACTCCTGCTGCATCATAGAGTTCTGAGTTTCAGTTTGGTTGTATCTAATTTTTAGTGAATTATGGTCTTCAATAAGTTTTTGAAGTTCCTTTTTTAGGGAGGTATTTTCTTTTTCCAAGTTGGTCATTGCCTCCCTGATTTGGTCTTTAAAATTTTTCTTAAGCTCCTCCAGGAATGCTATTTGGGCTTGAGACCAGATCATGTTTCCTTCTGTGGTCTCTGGTGTGGGCAGAGAGTCTATATTGTCCTGTGTGTTTTGTTGTTCTTGCCCTGCATAGTATGCTCGAATAGACTTTCTTGCCTTCCCCTTCTCCTTTTCAGCTTCCTTCCTTCCCATTGTGACTTCCTGTTTCTTAGTGTCTCAGGCTATGAGTTTGGGGCCTGATCCTTGACTTTGAATACCTCTGGGTGGCTAGTTTATGGCTAAGTCAGGGAAGTCAGTGAGGAATGTAGATGTGTAGGTGGGGATGAGTCTGACCACTTCAGATTTCTGCCTCTATACCCCTGGGCTATAAGTAGGCTTTTGTTGGTGAGGTGAGGTGGGGCTAGTTGGGTCCCCTCCCTCTCTTCTCTTCAGATTCCTGGCTTTCTCAGTTACACCCTTTCTTGGAGATTCTCAAGCCTGAGGCTATTTCCATTAACTTGGGATTTCAGTCTGGGTGGGAGACTTATCTTTGGGTTTTCTGCTTCATGAAGGAGGGATGGGAGGATCGGAGCAGCTAGAATTTACTTTGCCATTCCAGCCCCTGTATCATACAGGCAGGCAGTTTCTAAATTTCCAGGCTGGGGGCTGAATGCAGCCTGAGAAGCCACTCTCTCCACTGGGGGCCCGACTCTCCTACCTGGCTCCAGTGATCCGTTCCCTCTGCGAGATGACTGCGATTCGTCCTTGGTAAGTCTGCAGGCTGGGGCTTTTTCTCTCTCTGGTGTAGTCTGCTTGCCTGCTCTTAGGTCTGAGCTGTGCAGACCCCACGCGCTCTGCGCTCGACCTGTGCGGGCACTCTGGGCAACCTCCTGTGCTGGATTCTGCCACACTCTGTCTTCCACTGGGCTTCGTCACTCCGGAATCTGCTCAGATTTACCCTTTTGGACTTAGTGACAGAGGAGCTCAGCGAGGTTACTGCTTCCTTTCCGCCATCTTGGCTCCGCCCCGAGTAATTTAAATTTAAATGCCATTTAAAGTAACAGCATAAAATATAAAACATTTGGGAGTCTACCTGTGAAAACAAATCCAGGGACTGTATGAAAATGATTGCACAATGTTATTCCCACAAATATTCCCAGAAATCTTGGAAACAATTTTTACACCTAATGTTTCTGATAATGACCTCATTTCTAAAGTATAGAGAATTGAGTACAATTTATAAGAATACAAGTTTTGGCCCAATTGATAAATTATCAAAGGATATTAACAGAATTTTCAGATGAAGAAGCTAAAGCTATCTCTAGTTATATATAAAAATGCTCTTAATCAAAATTGATAAGAGAAATGCAAATTAAAAACAACTCAGGAGTATTACCTCACACCTATCTGATTGGCTAATATGACAAAAAAAGAAATTGATTAAAGTTCAAGAAGATGAAGGAAAAACGGTTCAGTAATATATTATTAGTGGAGTTGTGAATTGATCCAACAATTCTGGGAGAGCAATTTGGAGCTATGCCCAAAAGGCCACCAAACTGTCCATACCCTTTGATCCAGCAATGCTGCTACTAATTCTGTAACCACTTAGGGATTGTAAAAAATGGAAAAGTAGCCACATTACAAAAATATTTATAGCAGATCTTTTTGTGTAGGTAAAGAATTAGAAATTAGGGGAATGCTCAACATTTGGGGAATGGCTGAACAAGTTGTGGTATATGAATGCAATGGAATACTATTGTGCCATAAGAAATTATGAACAAGATTTCAAAAAACCTAAGAAGATTTACATGAACTGATGCTGAATGAAATGAACAGAACCAGGAGAACATTGTACACAGTAACAGTAACATTGTGTGATAATCAAATTTGATAGACTTTCAGCAATACTATGATCTAAGACAATCTCAAAAGATTTGTGTAGGAAAATGCTATCTACATCCAGAGAAATAACTTTAGATTCTGAATGCAGATCAAAGTATACTATTTTCTCTTTTTTGTTGTTTTTCTTTTTTTGTGTTTTTTCCCTTTTGTTCTGATTCTTCTTTCACACAATGACTAATGTGGAAATATGTTTAATATATATGGTATATGTATAGCCTATATCATATTGCTTGCCATCTTGGGGAGTTGGGAAAGGGAAAGAGGGTGAAAATATATAAAAATTATTTAAAGATATAAAAGTTAATGTTGAAAACTGTCTGTGTTGATATTATTATCAATGGATTCTTTGGGCTAAAAGTCCATTAGCAATGGAGTCTCTGGTTCAAAGGATATGGGCATTTTAATTACTTTATTTGCATAATTCAGAATGTATTTGCAAAATGATTATGCTATTTCATAGTTCAATCAACAATGGATTAGTTTGCCTACTGTCCTACAAGCTCCCTAATACTGACTATTGAATTTTTTTGTCATTTTTGACATTTTGCAGGATGTAAGTTTAAATAGGCATTTGATTTGAAGAATTCTTTCATGTGATTTTGAATACTTTGCAGATCTTCTTTTGAGAACTTTTTCTCACCCTATTGCTTTTCTATTGAGGAATGGTTATCAGTAATGTGTGTAGATAGATAGATACATACATACATACATACATATACATATATAAATTTTATATGTACATGTTTATATATGTGTACATTTATACATTTATACATTTTTATAACTATATCAAAATATTTTGAGGAGAATGGATATACTTGCTTCACTCCTATATTTATTGGGAAAGGTACTAGTGTATCCTTATTGCATATGATGCTTGCTTTTCATTTTAGATATGTTTCTATGATGTTTAAAAATATACCTTCATGGGGCGACTAGGTGGCGCAGTGAGTAAGAGCGCCCGCCTCGGAGTTGGGATGACTCGAGATCGAATCCGGCCTCAGAAAATGAGCACCCGCACATAAATAATGACTGTCCGTGTCACCTTGAGCAAGTTACTTAATCCCAATTGCTTTAAAAAAGAAAAAAAAAGAAAAATTATATACCTTCATGTCCATACATTGTAAAGTTTTAGCATAAAATAAGTGTTGCACATTGGCAAAGATATTTTCTGAATCAAGATAATCTTGTGGTATGAGTGTTTTGATTTTTAATAGGATTAATTATGTTGATTGTTTTCCTAATGCTAAAATATTCCTGTATCCCTGGTATAAATTTAATTTTGCCTTAAAGAATGATTTCTTGAATGTAGGTTTCCTCTACTCTGTTTGATAGAATATTGTTTAAAATTTGGAGTCAAAGTTCACTAATGATGTTGTTCTATAATGTTCTTTCCATGTTTTATCTTTCCCTGTTTTAGGTATTAGTACTTCATTCATCTCCTGCAGGTATGGTGTTTCCTTTTTTTAATGTTTGAGAATAGTTAAAATAAGTATGGGAAATAGATATTTAATTAAGGTTTTTGGACGCTACTGTAATTCTATCAGGACCAAGAGTTTTTCTTGGGCATTTCATTTATAAATAGTTCTATTTAGTTTTGGGGACTGAGATACTCAAGATTTCTAATTAACCTTCTGATAATTAGGGTATTTTATAATTTTGAAAGTATTTCTTAATTACTTTTGTATTCTTTGTTATGTTAGAACATGCCCGTGTGTAATATGTTCTTTTTTTTTTAACAAATGCTTTATTAACTTCTGTTTTACATCATTCATTTCCGCCAGATTTTGAGTTACAATCATTTTCCCCCCATTATTCCCCTACCCAACCTCCCTGAATAGCAGTCCCACAAGATATCGCTTCCTCCAATCTGCTCTCTCCCATACCTTCTCCATTACCCCCATCGACTTTTCCATTAGAGGAAGATGAATCTTTGTGTCCCAATGCCTGCACATCTTATCTCCCAATTATAGGCAAAAGAGTAGTAATAATAGTATTTATATATATATTTGAAACATTTAATGTTACGACCTCGAATTTCAGATCCATTTCCTTCCTCCCTTGTCACCCATTCCTTCTTGGGAGATAAGTAATTCAGTATATTTTGTACATGTCTAGCTATGCAAAACATTATCATAGTAGATATATTGTACAAGGCTGCTTATAATTCCCTCCCACTCATCCCACCCCCCACCTGGTCCATTCCCTACATGGTCCTGTCCCTCTTCTATAGTGGGTACTTCCAACCTCCCCTCACCCCAAGGATGCCCTCCCATCCATCATCCCTCCTCTCATCCCCCTTCCCCCTATCCTGCTGCAGGTTGAGATATCCCATTTAGTATGTATGTCATTTTCTCCCTGAACCAAATTCAATGTGAATGTGGTTTTGCCTTTTTAGCCTTCCTTATTCTCCCCCTCCTTTGCAACCACTTCCCCTTGCTTCTTCCACATGGGATAGTTTACCCTACCCTGTCTCTCCCCATCTCCTCTTGCCACTTTCCTCTCTCACCTCATAATTTCATCCCTTGAGTATTCTCCCTTCCCAACAAATTCAACCTATGCCCTCTATCCATATATAACTGTAACCATATACACACACATTCACATATGTATTCATATGACCACACCCCCTTCTTCCATTATTTTCATAGTGAGAAAGATATCATCAGTCACAGTTATTGCTTTTCCATATAGGAATGTAAATAGTTCAACTTTGATAAGTTCCCCTTGATCTCTCTTCCCCGATTACCTTCTCAGGCATCTCTTCCTTCTTGTGTCTGGATGTCAAATTTTCTATTCAATTCTGGTTTTTTCCTCAAGAATGCTTGAAAGTCCTCTATTGCACTGAATGACCATATTTTCCCCTGAAACAAAATACTCAGTTTTGCTGGGTAGGTGACCCTTGGGTTCATTCCCAGTTCTTTTGCCCTCTGGAATATCATATTCCATGCCCTTCAATCCCTCAGTGTAGAAGCTTCCAGGTCCTGGGCTATTCTGATTGTGTTTCCACAATATTGAAATTGTTTCTTCCTGGCTGCTGGTAGTATTTTCTCCTTGATCTGGGGATTCTGGAACCTGGCTATAATATTTCTGGGAGTTTTCTTTTTGGGATCTTTTTCAGGAGGTGATCTGTGGATTCTTTCAACCTCTATTTTGCCCTCTGGATCTAAAACATCAGGGCAGTTTTCCTTGAGAATTTCTTGAAGGGTGATTTCTAGGTTCTTTCTTTGATCATGGCTTTCAGGTAGTCCAATAATTTTTAAATTGTCTCTCCTGGATCTATTTTCCAGGTCAGTGGTTTTTCCCATGAGATATTTCACATTGCCTTCTAATCTTTCGTTTGTTTGGATCTGCTTAACAGCATCTTGATTTCTCATAAAGTCATTAGCTTCCATTTGCTTCAGTCTAACTCTGAAGGAATGAATCTCCTCAGTGAACTTTTGAGATTCTTTTTCCATCTGGCAAATTCGACTTTTAAGGCATTCTTCTCCTCATTGCCCTTTTGGGCCTCCTTTGCCATTTGAGTTAGTCTATTTTTTAAGGTGTTGTTTTCCTCAGTCAGGCTGTTGACCCTCATTTCATACTTTTCCTGCATCCTTCTCATTTCTCTTTCTAGTTTTTCCTCCACTTCTCTTATTTGATTGTTAAAGTCCTTCTTAAGGTCCTCTATGGCCTGCCACCCACTCATGTTTTCCCCTGGGGCTTTTGGAGCAGGACTTCTGACGACACAGTCCTTTTCCTGCTCTATGCCCCCAAAATAAGAGTCTAGGGTTGCATTTTTCTGTTTCCTTTGCCTTGGTATGTTGCCACTTAATTGCTTGACTTTTGGGCTTGTTGGCACACTATGGCTTTAAGGCCAGATAGAGGAATTTTCGTCCCGAACGTGTGGGGGGCAACTTCCGTTTCTGGAAAGCTGTAAACCCACCCACGACTTCCACCCTAGATCACAATCCAGATCCAGGGAGGTTAAAGCAAGAGCGATTACCCCCCAAGACTGATCGCTGGATCTCCCCACGATTTGTAGGCTGGGAGCCAGATCTGCCTCTGAAAACTACAAAATGGCGTGTCTCCTCAGTGGCTTCTAGCCCCCAGGGGAGGGAGCTGACGCATTCCCCAAATACAGGTCCCAAAGTCCATAGGACAGTAACCTCTTACTTTGTCCTAGGCATGTCTATGTTGATAATTCTGGAGTCGCCACAACTGCTGGTGTTCTGGGGTTCCTCCAGCCGGCTGCTGGCCCTGCTGCCCTGGGGCTAAAACCTCGCCTCAGGCAGACCTGGGCTCTGCTTGGCTCCTGTGCTCTGCTCGCTGCCAGGTCCCAGACCACTGCACTGGTCCTTCCTGCAGGGCTGCTGGGCTGTCCTCAGCGGGAGGTTAGCTTCTCTGTGTCATTCTGTGGGTGCTGGGGCTCCAGAAGTTTTTCAGAGTCCCCTTTTACATAGTTTGGGGGGAATCTGGGGGCAGAGAGGCTTGGAGGAGCTGTTTCTACTCTGCCATCTTGGCTCCGCCCCCCAATATGTTCTGATTATTCTTATTTTTTTCTTTCTTCTGTGACCTCACCTTGCTCATTTTCTATTTTATTGATTTTATTTTCTGCTCTCTTGTTTTTAATCAGATTTAGCTAAAGACTTAACAATTTTATTAGTCTGTTCAAAGGGCTAGCTTGTTGTTTTATTAATCATTTCTCTGTTTCTGTAACCAATTTATTTATTTCCCTTCAATTTTTAATATCTCGTTCTTATTTTAGATTGTTTTTATACTGTATTCATAATTTTTAAACACATATTCAGGTAATTAATCATCCTTTTTTCTATTTTGCCAATGTGTGTTCGTAAGATCATTTTTTCCCCTTGAGGACTGCTTTGGATGCATCCCAGAAATCTTGGCATGTGGTATCATCATTATCATTCGCCTTTAAATAGTTATAATTGTTTCTATAACTTGTTCTTTGACTCACATATTATTTAGGATTTTATTGTTAAGTTTCCATTTGGTCTTTATCATTTATTTGAAGTCCCTGAACAAGCTACTCTTGTACAGTGTAATAGGCTATATAATAGTCTATATCAAAATATCTTTGATCTTATGCATAGTTACATTTGTAAACATTCAATGTGATGCTGAGAAATACACACAAACACACGTGTCTGCATGTTTCTCTGTATAAAAGTCTTAGAAGTGTCTATAGTTTCCCCAGAAAATTTTGTTCCATATTTTTCTTTAATTTAACTTTCTATCACATTTATCCAAAATAGAGAGATACATGCATGTCTCCTGTTAATATTGAGTTACCGTGTTTAAGTCTTCTTATACCTTAGATAGTATTTCATTCGTGAATTTGAATGTGGAGCATATATTTGCTACTGATTGTCCATATTTACTCTCAGCATATTATAGTTCCCTTGTTTAACGCTTTTTTTTTAATTTAGGATGTTTATTTTTGTTTTATTGGATAGTATGATTGCAACTCTTGTTTTTTTGGGGGGGAATTCATTTTCTTTGTAATATTTTTCCAAATGCTTTATGAAATTCTGATTTACATCATTCATTTCTGCTAGATTTTGAGTTATAATTTTTCCCCATTTTTCCCTACCCCCATCCCAGAATAGCAGTCCCACAGGATAACCCCTTGTGCCATCTGCTCTCTCCCATATGCCCTTCGACTTTTACAATGAGGCAAGGTGAATCTCCATGCCCCAATGCCCGAACATCCTATTTCCAAGTTATATGTAAAGCAGTATTAATAATAACATTTGTGTATTTTTACAAAATTGATTTTAAAACTTTGAATTCCAGATTCATTTCCTTCCTCCCTTGTCACCCACCCTTACTGGAAAGATAAGCAGTTCAGTATAGGTTGTAGATGTGTAGCTATGTAAAACATTACCATAGTAGATATATTGCAAAATACTGAAAATATTTCCCTCCCTCCTATCCCACGTCCCACATGGTCTATTTCCTACTTTGATCCTGTCCCTTTTCAGAAGTAGATGCTTCCAACTTCCCACACCCCTTTTGCTCCCTCCTTCCCTTCCATCACCCCCCCTCTCATTCTATAACCCCCTACTCTCCTGTAGCAAAAGATATCCTATTTAATATGCATGTCATTCTCTCCCTGATCCAAAATCATTGAGAATAAAGTTATTGAGAATAAAGAATAAAGAATAAATAAAATAAAATTTTCCCCTGACTCTTCTATGTGAAATAGTTTACCTCATTCTGTCTCTCCACATCTCCTCTCATTATATTCCTCTCTCACCTCTCTCACCTCTCATTATATTCCTCTCTCACCTGGTTCTCAGGTAAATAATATGTGAGTCAAAGAACAAGTTATAGAAACAATTATAACTATTTAAAGGAGAATGATAATGAAGATACCACATGCCAAGATTTCTGGGATGCATCCAAAGGAGTCCTCAAGGGAAAAAAATGATCTTACAAACACACATTGGCAAAATAGAAAAAGGGATGATTAATTACCTGAATATGTGTTTAAAATTATGAATACAGTATAAAAACAATCTAAAATAAGAATGAGATATTAAAAATTCAATGGAAATAATATTACATTGTACAATTACAATAGGAATGTAATTCCTACTACATTCGACCTGTGTCCTCTATCTATGTATACCTATAAACATATATACACACATTCACATATGTGTTGATACACACATATACACTTCTTAAATATTTTCATACAAAGAAAATTTCATCAGTTACACTTATTGCCTTTCCATGTAGGAATGTAAACAGTTAAACTTTGATAAGTTCAAGATGATTTCTTTTCCCTGTTTACCTTCTCAAGCATCTATTGCTTCTTGTATCTGAATGTCAAATTTTCTACTCAATTCTGATTTTTTCATCAAGAATGGTTGAAATTCATCTATTCCACTGAATGACCAAATTTTCCCCTGAAACATGATACTCAGTTTTGCTCGGGAGGTGATTCTTGGTTTTAATCCCAGCTCCTTTGCCCTCCAAATTATCATATTCCAATCCCTTCAATCCCTCAGTGTAGAAGCTTCCAAATCCTGTGTTATCCTGATTGCATTTCGACAGTATTCAAATTGTTTTTTCCTGGACGCTTGTAAAATTTTCTCCTTGATTTGGGAATTCTGGAACCTGGCTATAATATATCTAGGAGTTTTCTTTTGGGGATCTTTTTCAGGAGGGTATCTGTGGATTCTTTCAACCTCTATTTTGCCCTCTGGTTCAAAAATATAAGGGGAATTTTCCTTGAGAATTTCTTGAAGAATGATTTCTAGGTTCTTTCTTTGACAATGGTTTTCAGGTAGTCCAATAATTTTTAAATTGTCACTCCTGGATCTATTTTCCAGGTCAGTGGTTTTTCCCATGAGATATTTCATATTGCCTTATATTCTTTCATTTGCTTAACTGCATCTTGATTTCTCATAAAGTCACTAGCTTCCATATGCTCCACTCTAACTCTGCAGGAATGATTCTCCTCAGTGAGCTTTTGGGATTCTTTTTTTTTAAACAAATATTTTATTAGCTTCTGGTTTACATCATTCATTTCCACAAGATTTTGAGTTACAATGTTTTCCGCATTTTTCCCCTACCCACAACCCCAGAATAGGAGTCCCACAAGATATCCCCTCATCCAATCTGATCTCTCCCATTCCCCCTTCGACTTTACCATTAGGGCAAGGTGAATCTCTGTGCCCCAATACCTGAATATCTTATCTCCCAATTACATGCAAAATAGTATTAATAATAATATTTATTTATCTTTGAAACGTTTAATTTTAAAACTTCAAAATTCAGGTCCATTCCCTTCCTCTCTTGTAACCCATTCTGTCTGGGAAGATAGGTAATTCAGTACATGTTGTACATGTATATCAATGCAGAACATTACCATAGTAGATATATTGTAAAAGGCTGCTTATAATTCCTTCCCACCCATCACACCCCCCACCTGGTGCATTCCCTACTTTGCAGGGTGAGATATCCCATTTACTATGTATGTCAATCTCTCTCTGAGCCAAAATCAATAAGAATATGGTTTTGCGTTTTTGCCTTCCTGTCCTTCCCCTCCCCTGAAACTACTTCCCCTTGGTTCTTCTACATGAGATAGTTTACACAACCCTGTCTCCCTCCATCTCCTCTTGCCACTGTCCTTTCTCACCTCATAACTTTACCCCTTAAGTATCATCCCTTCCCACCAAATTCAACCTGTGCCCTTTATCCATGGATAACTGTAAATATATATATATATATATATATATATGTATATATATATGTATATATATATATATATATTTATATATATAGACATAGACATTCACATATGTATTCATATGCCCATATACCCTTCTTCCATTATTTTCTATTTTCGTATGGAGAAAGGCTTTATCAGTCACATTTATTGTTTTTCCATGTAGGAATGTAAATAGTTCAACTTTGATAAGTTCCTTTTGACTTCTTTTCCCTGATTACCTTCTCAAGCATCTCTTGCTTCTTGTGTCTGAATGTCAAATTTTCTATTCAACTCTGGTTTTTTCCTCAAGAATGCTTGGAAGTCCTCTATTCCACTGAATGACCATATTTTCCCCTGAAACAAAATACTCAGTTTTGCTGGGAAGGTGATTCTCTGTTTTAATCCCAGCTCTTTTGCCCTCTGGAATATCATATTCCATGCCCTTCAGTTCCACAGTGTAGAAGCTTCCAGGTCCTGTGCTATTCGGATTGTGTTTCCACAAAATTGACATTTTTTCTTCCTGGCTGCTTGGAGTATTTTCTCCTTGATCTGGGAATTCTGGAACTTGGCTATGATATTCCTGGGAGTTTTCTTTTTGGGATCTTTTTTCAGGAGGTGATCTGTGGATTCTTTCAACCTCTATTTTGCCCTCTGAGTCTAAAACATCAGGGCAATTTTCCTTGAGAATTTCTTGAAGGGTGATTTCTAGGTTCTTTCTTTGATCATGGCTTTCAGGTAGTCCAATAATTTTTAAATTGTCTCTCCTGGATCTATTTTCCAGGTCAGTGGTTTTTCCCATGAGGTATTTCTCATTGCCTTCTAATCTTTCATTTGTTTGGATCTGCTTAACAGCATCTTGATTTCTCATAAAGTCATTAGCTTCCATATGCTCCAGTCTAACTCTGAAGAAATGAATCTCCTCAGTGGGCTTTTGAGATTGTTTTTCCATCTGGCAAATTCGGCTTTTTAAGGCATTCTTCTCCTCTTTGCCCTTTTGGGCCTCCTTTGCCATTTGAGTAAGTCTATTTTTTAAGGTGTTGTTTTCCTCAGTATGGCTGTTGACAATCATCTCATACTTTTCCTGCATCCTTCTCATTTCTCTTCCCCATTTTCCTCCACTTCTCTTATTTGATTTTAAAGTCCTTCTTAAGGTCCTCTGTGGCCTGCAACCCACTCATGTTTTCCCCAGGGGCTTTTGGAGTAGAACTTCTGACCTCACAGCACTCCTCTCACTCTATTCTTTGATCCTCTTTGCCCCCAAAGTAGGAGTCTAAGGCTACATTTTTCTGTTTAATTTGTTTCCTTTGCCTTGGCATGTTGCCACTTAATTACTTGACTTTTGGGCTTGTTGCCACAGTATGTCTTTGCCTACAGATAGGGGAATTTTCATCCAGAACGTATGGGAGGGGCCAACTTCCATTTCTGGGACACTGGAAACCCACCCACGACCTCCACCCCAGATCACAATCCAGATCCAGGGAGGTTAAAGCAAGAGTGATTACCCCCTGAGACTGATCACTGGATCTCTCCACAGTTCGCAGGCCAGGAGCTGGAGCTGCCTCTGAAAACTACAAAATGGCTTGTCTCCTCAGTGGCTTCTAGCCCCCAGGGGAGGAAGCCGATGCGTTCCCCAAATACTGGTCCCAAAGTCCACAGGGCACTAAATTCTCACTTTGTCCTAGGCATGTCTGTGTTGATAATTCTGGAATTGCCACAGCTGCTGGTGTTCTGGGGTACCCCAGCCAGCCACTGGCCCTGCTGCCCTGGGGCTAAAGCCACAAATCAGGCAGACCTGTGCTCGGCTCTCCAAGAACTGCACGATGTGTTGCTGATGCTACACTGGTCCTTCCTGCAGGGCTGCTGGGCTGTCCTCATTTGGAGGTTAGCTTCTCTGTGTCGTTCTGTGGGTGCTGGGGCTCCAGAAGTTGTTCAGAGTCCCCATTTACATGGTTTGGAGGTGGTCTGGGTGTAGAGTGGCTTGGACGTGCTGTTTCTACTCTGCCATAACTCGCTCAAATTTTCCTTTGGGGCTTTTGGAGCAGGGTTTCTGACCTCCCAGTCCTCCACTTATTCCGTGTTTTGATCTTCTTTGCCTCCAAAATAGGAGACTAATGTTGCATTTTTATGTTTATTTTGTTTCCTTTGCCTAGGCATGTTGCCACTTAATTACTTGACTTTTGGACTTGTTGCCACAGTAGGATTCTGCCTCAAGGTAGATGAGCTCCTGTCCCAAACATTGGGGTCTTCACAATTTCTGGTTCTGGCAAGTTGGATACCCACCCCAGACCTCCACCCCAGATCACAATCCAGATCCAAGCAGGTTAAAGCAAGAGCAATTAACCCCCACGACTAATCGCTGGATATCCTTACAGTTCACAAATCAGGAGCTGAAGCTGCCACTGAAGCTGCAAAATGGAGAATGTGCTGTGTCTCCTCAGTGGCTTCTAGTCCCCAGGGGAGGACACCGACACATTCCCCAAATACTGGTCCCAAAGTCCATAGGGCACTAACCTCTCACTTTGTCCTAGGCATGTCTGTCTTGATAATTCCGGAATTGCCACAGCAGTGGTGTTCTGGGGTCCCTCCAGCCAGCTGCTGGCCCATCTGCCCGGGGCTAAAACCACGGTTCATGAGGACCTGGGTTTGGTTCCCCGCACACTGTGATGTCAGGTCCCAGAGTGCTGAGCTGGCCACTCCCTGCAGTGCTGATGGGCTGTCCTCAGCGGGAGATTAGCTTCTCTGTGTCATTCTGTGGTTGCTGGGACTCCAGAAGTTGTTCAGAGTTCCCTTTTACATGGTTGGCCAGTGGTCTGGGGGAGAGCACCTTGGAATAGCTGTTTCTACTGTGCCATCTTGCCTCTGCCCCCTGAGATTGTTTTTCCATCTGGCAAATTTGGCTTTTTAAGGCATTCTTCTCCTCATTGCCTTTTTAAGCCTCTTTTGCCATTTGAGTTAGTCTGCTTTTTAAGGTGTTATTTTCCTCAGTCAGGCTGTTGCGTTTCATTTCATACTTTTCTTGCATCTTTCTCATTTCTATTCCCAATTTTTCCTCCATTTCTCTTATCTGCTTTTTAAGGTCCTCTATAGCCTGAAAACAGCTCATATTTTCATTTGGGGCTGTTGGTGCAGGAGTTATGACCTCCCAGTCCTCCTCCTGTTCCATTCTTAGATCCTCTTTGCCCCCAAAATAGGAGTCCGATGTTGAATTTTTCTGTTTATTTTGTTTCCTTTGCCAAGGCATTTTGCCACTCAATTAATTGCCTTTTGGGCTTGTTGCCACAGTTGGACTCTGCCACCAGCCAGGGGAGCTTCATTCCCAAATGCTGAGGTTTTCCAACTACCAGAGGTATTAGTTGGTTGGCCTCTCTGAAGCCTCCACACACTCTGGCAAGCTCATCACACAGCCCGAGCCCTCCACCCCAGACTCCAATCCAGATTCAAGAAGCATAAAGCAAGAGTGATTACCCCCCCAGACTGATCACCGGATCCCCCTAAAATTTGCAGGCCAGGAACTGAAGCTGCCGTGTGTGTTTGTGGCTATGCTGAAGTGTCTCAGCATCTTCTTGCCCCCAGGGAAAGAGGCCTATAAGCTCTCCCCACCAATGAGTCCCAAAGTCCATACTGCACTAACCTCTCACTTTGTAGTTGCCATCTATGTGTTGGCAATTCTGGAAACCCCATAGCTGCTGGTGTTCTGGGGTCCCTCCAGCTGGTTGCTGGTCTGGCCGCCCTGGATCCAAAACCTCTGACTCACATGGGCCTGGGCTTGTCTCCCAGAGCGCTACACTGGCTCCTCCATGCCGGGCTGCCAGGCTGTCCTCAGTAGGAAGCTTCTCTGTGTCATTTTATGGGTTCTGCAGCTCAAGAGGTTGTTCAGAGTCCCCTTTTATATAAATTTGGATGTGGTGGGAGCAAGAGCTGTATGGAAGAGCTCTTTCTACTCTGCCATCTTGACTCCACCCCCTAAATTGTAGTATTTTTTAACCATCTCAGTTTTCTTTTGTATCTGCCTCTGTTTTATAAATGTTTCCTGTAAGCAACAGACAACTGATTTGAAATTTCTTTAATTTTATTATATTTTAACCAATTCACATTTAAAGTTATAAGTTAAATTTGCTTTTGCTCCATCACTCTCTATTATACTTTACATGGTATGATTTTTTCCCTCTTCTGCAGCAAATACAGTATGAAGTTCCTTCCATTTCTTTGCCTTAATCTTTTCTAAGGTCATCTTGTTCCCACTGGCTGTCTTCTCCTCATTCTGACTCCCTCCTTTCTTTAGCTACACATTTCCTTTGCTGATTAGTTCCTTTTTTCTCTGTTAGGTAGATCCCCTATTTTTCTCCTCCATTTCAAACAGTCCTGTGATTTAGTTGTTTTTTATTTCACTTTGAGCCCATTTCTGAAAAAAAAAAATTATCACACTTTCTTCTTTATCAGTCCACTATAGCCTCATTCTCTGATTCACAATCCCTATAATTATCTAGTCTCTCTCTTTTCTCTGTATTTTTCATGAAACCCAAATTGCAAGTTATAAATTCTAACCTCTCTTCATGCAGTTTCTGCCACTGTCTTCCTTGTAGAACTTGAATCATGGGTTCGTTTTTTTTTTCTTTTTTGACTCACTCTGAGAACAACACCAATTATTTCAAGTATTATCAGGGACAATGTGACATGGTAGTGCCTCTCTGCCACATATCTGATTATGCTTCTCATCACTGAAATCAAATTGACTTCTTAAAGAGGTCTATTCTATGACTGGGCATTGCCTCACTCAAAGTGAGAAGCTTGAAATACCTTAACTTAAAAGGGCCAACATCTCCCACTTCATCCTAGGACATCTCCAGCCATCCTGATCAATATCTGGCCACTGGACAGCTTTATGATGACTTTAGAGGAGCAAATGTGGCTGGTGACTTTGCACAGCCCTTCCTCACTCAAATCAAAATCAATTTCTAGTCGTGTCATTATTTCCCTGATGTCATGGTCCTCTTCAAGAACTAAGGACAAATTACACATAAAATCTCACCACTGCTCTACATCCTACCTTGGTTACCTTCTCTCCCTTCTTTCCCTAAAAATCTACTCCCTGGTTCCATATGATCTCACTCCTCTACATGTCAATTGTATCCAGGAGTTCCTGCTCCTACCTTCCTGAGATAGGATGAGTACATGTCTAAAGAACCATTTTTTTCTCATTTGTGATTAACTTCAAATGTTCATGGTATATATCATCCAGAGCTTCTACCCTATACTCCAGTCTTCTTTGGAAATCATTATTCCACTCCTTCCCTGCCTCCTAAATGTTCTTTGTCTTCCATTGTTCCAGTTTCCATGGTATTTGAAGATCTTTCTCATAATCTGCACAAATTGGATAACTAAATCCATGGGAGCTCATGCTATTATCAAGGAAGATAAAACAGACAAGAAGGCCCTGGGCAGAACCCGAGAGGGCACACATGATTAGGTAGGATTAAATGGGCTGTGTTGTGCTATTTGCTCAAGATCACACATGTACAATAGTAGAAACTGACATAGAAATTTTACTAGTGCCTTTTGAGAACACTGAGTGCAATGCATTCATTTTAGAAGTCAAGAAACTTAAACTCAGAGAGTCCAAGACCATGTGGCTCCTAATTGTCAGAAACAATATTTAACTTACAGTATTCTGAATTCTAAGACCAGCTCTATACACTAAATTATATTAAATTCTATCTCATTTCATTGTTACTATTTGTTTTTACATCATATTACATTTTAAATATACCCTACCTCTCCCCTTGCCACAAAGATCTAAGAAGAAAAAAGAAAATATATTTACAGAAACCAAGTAACAAATATACTCTCTCAGTACACACACATACACACATACATACATACATAAGCCTTTTATTTATTCATATAAGCAAGTCAGAGAACTTTCTGAATGAGGAAATTTGCTAAAACAATCTAGCTCTACAGAATAATTTCTAAGAGTGATCACTTTTCCTTTTTAAGATAACTTCCCTCTTTGTTCAGAGACCTCCCTCCAATTTTTCTACTGTAACCTGATTCTCACTTATTTTCCTACTTAAACATGTTATTGTTGAATGCTTATTTGCATGCTATAGATAGTAAGTTCTAACTACATTGTACTTCATTAGCCTGGTAGGTTATGTCTTAAATTCTAAAGATATTCATGACAAAACAAAAAATATAAAATCATTTCTTTTTCCTAGTATTTATTACTTTTGTTATTGCTTTGCTTTCTTCTTGTTGCCTATTTTCTTGGGGTCTTAGTCTTAAGAGGACCAATACAACTGTAAACTGTTGTAGCTATATGTTTGGCAAAAGACACTGATCTGAATTATATCACGTTAACACTAACTTAACCTATCACTATTTATCACATAATTAAAATATGCCCATGGCATGCATAGTCTATATCAGCAGCTATATAGTCAATCTTTGTGCTTATCAGAATGAAACAATAATAATTCACAGATGCCTTGAGCATTTTGCATGACAGGTCTTTCCAGTGTTATGAATATAAAGTAAAAATCTCGCTTTTTGGGCAAGACCATGTGTTGCTATTGTGATAATAACAAAAGTTACGATGAATATCAGGATGTGAGCAAGTCTTCTAAATGGTTTTAGAAATATTTTTCCTACAATTTCTATCTCATTTTATTGTCTTAACTCTATGGGAGTCCAATTACATGAAAGTGTACTTAAATGGAACCTAATTGCTGTGGGAAGCAAGATGAAATGCTATGGAGAGGTTACAAAAGATTCACGCCCATCAATATAGCAGACTAAAAAGTTAGGTTTCATTATTCTAATTATGTGAAGGCATATAAAATTGGTATACTGGCCTCAGAGGCAAGAAATCCTGGGTTCAGTTTCCACTTCTGACATCTATACATAATGGTGAAAGTCACCTAAACGTCTTTGTATTTCCCACACAATTCTGTAACTTATAAAGCAACATCTCATCTGCTTTGATAGAGAATATGACCAAAAAAGGGCAGTTGGGTGAAGCAATATGTATATATATATATATATGTGTGTGTGTGTGTGTGTGTGTGTGTGTGTGTGTGTGTGTGTGTGTGTATATAAAGAGAGAGAGAGAGAGAGAGAGAGAGAGAGAGAGAGAGAGAGAGAGAGAGCCAGGCCTGGAGTCCAGAAGACTTATCTTCCTGAGTCCATATCTCACCTCAGAGTCTTCCTAGCTCTGTGACCCTGAGCACGTCATTTAATCCTGTTTACCTCAGTTTTCTCATTTGTAAAATGAGCTGAAGAAGGAAATTGCAAACCACTACAGTATCTTTGTCAAGAAAACCCCAAATCTGGTCACATAAAGACAGACATGATTGAAATGATTAAACAACAAGACCATAAAAAAGTTCCCTACATCATTGAAATCACAGTTCTTGTAAAACAAAAAGGTGGGGTGGGTACTAGGAGTAATATAAATAGTTCCCTGAGGAATATTTTGATAGGAAACAGATATAGCTGGGTAAGAAAAAATATTTGATCACAAAAAGATGTCCCCAAAGCCTGTAGTTTCTAGTAGTAATAATAAAAGAGTGGACTAGACATAGGTAAGAACAGAGAAGAAACTCAAATAGAGAAGATGTCCAAAAACTGCTTGGAAGAAAATTAAGATTAGGATGACAGTAGGGAATATGAACATGAGAGAGACTATACAGATAAAAAAGAAGAACCTTGACAAATGAAACAATGGTCAAAGTCTAGGAAGTATATCAACTTCATTTGGAACTGGTTCATTTTAAATGAAGGTTTTATGCAGTGTATAAGATAAAGAGTCCAAATTGCAAAGAAATCAATCAGCAGGCTTCATAAAATGACTTGGAACAAAACTAATTTTGCATCTACTCATGTGGAATGGATTAAAGATGTGGATGGGATGTCTTAGTAATTTTGGGTGGCCATAACTAACATTTAGTAAATGTCTCTTCTTTCCATTACACAAGCAATAATGGAACAAAACCTCACTGTAACATGTTTGGCTAGTAATATTTTCATTTCTAGAAAAAAATTTGATGTCCTATAGAGAATTTTTAGTTCATCCCAAATTCAATTTCTATAACCTAAAGTAGCCACTACCAGGCATTCTTGATTAGAATAGCATAGGTCTAGTAGATATATTTGCTTTAGGTATGATTAACTAAATGGAATGGGGCCATATTATATGGTGAGGAGACAACAGGGAGTAGCGTATCAAGAGCTAGTCTCAAAGAAAGACCTTGGTTCAAGGTCTAACATTTCTAACATACTATGTGGTTTTGGACAGATCACTTTACAATCCAACTCTGTAAGACTGCATATATAAATATAATATATTTAATGCATATTTAATAGCATAGTGGTTGTTATTCTATGTTGTTCAGCAAAGTTACATCACTAGGAGTCCTCCATATCAATAAATTCATAGAACTTATTTTACAAAGAAACACAAATATTCTTATAAACTCATATTACACATATGGATTGTTAAGACATCAACACATTATTACTTCTACTTATATTACTTGAATTACCATAATGAGAACAAATACTGATTTTTTTTCAAATTTTATTCCAGACTCACACATACAGAATAGAGGAAAGAAACAAAAGCATATCACAAACTTAAGTAGTTAAACTTAAATAAAAAGTTAGAAAGAGGGGGAAAAAAGCACATTGTGTGCATAGCAGAACATAAGAGAGAATTCTAAATATGTAACCATAAATGTTCATTTCAAGAAACCCTGTATAAGAAATAATACTAGTGGGGGCGGCTAGGTGGTGCAGTGAGTAGAGCACTGGCCCTGGAGTCAGAAGGACCTGAGTTCAGATCCAGCCTCGTACACTTACCGCACACAAATAAAAACCTAGCTATGTGTCTTTGGGCAAGTTACTTAACCCCAATTTCCCTCCAAAAAGCAAAAAAAAAAAAAAAAAAAAAAAGAAAGAAAGAAAGAAATAACACTATTGTTGAGAATTATCCATTTTTTTTTTGTTGCTTCCTTGTGAGTTTTCTTTTATTCTCTGTTGTGCACTTTTTAATTTTGTTCTTTTCTTCCTCCCACCGCCCCCACAGAAGGCTACAATAAAGATTAGGTATGTTTCTCTATATCTACAAAAAAAAAAAGATATATATATATATATATATATATATATATATATATATATATATATATATATATATATACACACGTACACATTTACGTATATGCATTCATATATAAACATATACTTTTCCAAACATATTGTACTCCTGATCTTTGTTTTTATGTCTGTGCATAACTCTTGTTTCCTATTCCTCCTCCCTCCTTTACCACTACCTTGCCCTCTTATTACTTGCCTACCACCCCTCCAAGGATCCCTTGCCTATCCTCCCATTCCCATAAATATAAACAACCTTCTATGCCCCCCTTTTACCTATTCCCTCCCCCTCTCCTCTAAAGATTCCTCTCTTGTCCTCTCCTCCTTCCCTATACCCCTACCATTTTATTTCTTCTGAATTTAGAAGAATTTTATACTCTTTTTTTTTTTTTGCTTTTTGGAGGGCAAATGGGGTTAAGTAACTTGCCCAAGATCACATGGCTAGGTTTTTGTTTGTGTGTGCATTAAGTGTCTGAGGTCAGATCTGAACTCAGGTTGTCCTGACTCCAGGGCCAACGCTCTACTCACTGTGCCATCTAGCCGTCCCCAGAATTTTATACTCTTGAAAAAAAAATGTATATATATATATATATATATATATATATATATGTGTGTGTGTGTGTGTGTGTGTGTGTGTGTGTGTGTGTGTGTGTGTGTGTGTGTATGTATATGTATGTGTATGTATATATGTATACATGTATGTATATATCCATATATATTTCCCTATTAAATCTATTCCTAATGAAAGTAAGTTACCAGAACTACTAGCCCTCCTTCCCCATCTAATTTCCCTGTATCAATTCTTCCTCTTGCACCCTGTTTATATAAAATAATTACTCTTTCTAGCTGTTTCTAAAAGGTTTTACTTTTAAAATTCATATCATATTCAGGTTTATCCCAAACTTTCTTTGAGCTACCCAAATATTAATAAGAATTTTAGACATACATTTTACAAATATAAAAAATAAACAGTCTGTTCTTATGAACCTCTTATAATCAGTCTTTGGTATGTACCTTATATTTCCCTTGGTTCTTGTGTGTTAAATCTTATATCAAGTTGAGGATTTTTTTTAACAAATTTTTGAAAGTTTGAGATTTTATCAAATATCTCTTTTTTTCTTAAGGATAATACTTAACTTTGCAGGATATGGTATTTTTGGTCGGAGTTCCCGATCTTTTGCTCTTCGATATATTATCGTCCAAGACCTATGGTTCTTTAATATCTCTACTGCTAGGACTTGCATGAGTCTAATTGTGGTAGCACCATATTTTAATTGCTTTAATCATGATGCCTTTAATATTTTAGCCTTCAGCTGGGGGTTTTGGAATTTTACTATGATATACCTATGAGTTTTCCTCATAGGATCTCTTTTAAGTGGTGATTAATAGATTTTTTTTTTCTATTTCTACTTTTCCTCCTCCCTCCATTCTAATATTTCAGGACAATTTCTTTAATTATTTCTTGTATTATTATATCAATATTTTTATCATAACTTTCAGTTAGTCTTATTATTTTTATATTTTTCTCTAGTTGATCTATTCTCCAAATCTTTTTTTTTTCTTATAAGATGTTTCACTTTTTCATCTCTTTTCTTCACTATTAACATTTTGTTTAATTATTTCTCAATCTCTTAAAATTTTGCTGGCTCCACTCTGCTCAATTCTAACTTTCAAGGTGTCATTCTCTTTCTTAAGATTCTGTATCTTCTTGAGGGGAGGAGCCAAGATGGAGAGAAAAGGAAGCAGTAACCTCTCTGAGCTCCTCGGTCACTAAGGCTCAGAGGGTGAATCTGAGTGAAATCTGCAGTGACAGGGCCCACTGGAAGATGAAGTGTGGCAGAGTCCAGCCCAGGAGGTTGCCCAGTGTGTCCAGAATGGTCGAGCACAGAGTGAGTGGGGTCTGTACAGCCCAAACCTAAGAGCAGACAAGCAGACTACACCAGAGAGAGCAAAAGCCCCAGCCTGCAGACTTACCGAGGACGAATCACAGTCATCTCTCAGAAGGGTAGGATCATTGGAGCCAGGTAGGAGAGTTGGGCCCTCAGTGGAAAGAGCTGCTTCTCTGGCTGCATTGGGCCCCCAGCCTGGAAGTTTAGGAACTGCCTGCCTGTATAATACAGGGGCTGGAATGGCAAAGTAAATTCTAGCTGCTCCGATCCTCCCATCCCTCCTTCAAGAAGCAGAAAACCCAAAGATAAGTCTCCCACCCAGATTGAAATCCCAAGTTAATGGAAATAGCCCCAGGCTTGAGAGTCTCCAAGAAGGGGTGTAACTGAGACAGCCAGGAGTCTGAAGAGAAGAGAGAGTGGGGTCCCAAAAGCCCCAGCTCACCTCACCAACAAAAGCCTACTTATAGCCCAGGGGTATAGAGGCAGAAATCTGAAGTGGTCAGATGCACCCATACCTACTCATCTACATCCCTCATTGACTTCCCTGACTTAGCCATAAACTAGCCACCCAGGGGTATTCAAAGTCAAGGATCAGGCCCTAAACTCATAGCCTGAGAAACTAAGAAACAGGAAGTCACAATGGGAAAAAAAAGAAGCTGAGAAGGAGAAGGGGAAGGCAAGAAAGTTTATTCGAGCATAATATGCAGGGCAAGAACAACAAAATACACAGGGCAATATAGACTCTCTACCCACACCTGAGACCACAGAAGGAAACATGATCTGGTCTCAAGCCCAAATAGCATTCCTGGAGGAGCTTAAGAAAAAATTTAAAGACCAAATCAGGGAGGCAGTGACCAATTTGGAAAAAAACATCTCAGGGAAGTAATTGGAGAAAATACCTCCCTAAAAAAGGAACTTCAAAAAATAACTGAAGACCGTAATTCAATAAAAATTAGAAACAATCAAATTGAAGCTCAGAACTCTATGATGCAGCAAGAGTCAATCAAACAAAACAAGACGATCGAAAAATTGCAAGAAAATGTAAAATATCTCACTGGAAAAATAACTGACCTAGAGAACAGATCCAGGAGAGACAACCTAAGAATTATTGGTCTACCAGAAAGCCATGATGAAAAAAGCAGCCTAGACAACATCCTCCAAGAGATTTTCAAAGAAAACTGTCCTGAGGTCCTGGAATCAGAAGATAAAATAACTATCAACAGAATTCACCGGACTCCTCCTGAGAGAGATCCCAAACTGAAAACTCCAAGAAATATAGTAGCCAAATTCCAGAATTACAAGATTAAAGAAAAAATTCTACAAGCAGCCAAAAAGAAACAATTCAAATATCGAGGAACTACAGTTAGGATCGCACAGGACCTAGCAGCTTCTACATTAAAAGAGCAGAGGGAATGGAATTTGATATTTCGTAGGGCAAGAGAGTTAGGACTACAACCAAGGATTAACTACCCAGCAAAACTGAGCATAATCTTCCAGGCAAGGAGATGGTCGTTTAATGAAATAAGGGACTTCCAGATGTTCCTGATGAAAAAGCCAGAGCTCATTGGAAAATTTGATCTCCAATTACAAGACTCAAGAAAGACATAAAAAGGTCAACAAGAGAAACACAGACTCACACATGCATAAGTGCACACACCCACACACACAAACACACGCTCATTACTTGGGAGGCAACAAGAGCAAAATGTTCACATCCCTATATGTGGAGATGATAACTGTCAATATTCAAAATCTTTATGATTATCATGACCTTCAAAAGGGTTATACTTAGATAGAGGGTATGGGTATGAATGCACTAACCTGATGTCTAAAAAAAAATAAAACTATTAAGGGGATCAAAGAGACTGTAATGGGAAAAAGGAAAGGATTAGATAAGAAAAGGTAAAATATGCCATCTGAAGAGACATTAAAACACACCATAGAAGAGGGGAAAGAAAGAGGGAGAGGAACATCATTTAAACACTATTCTCACAGGTTCTGGTTCAAAAAGGGATCAACTTAAATCAGTGAAGTTTAAGATTTTAATGTGAATAGACACATAAATTCATTAAATAGAGGAAAAGGAGGGAGGGAGAGGAGCAATGTTTGAAATTTACTCTCATTGGTTTGGAATCAAAGGGGAGTAATTCACTCTGATAAGTATAAAAACTTATTGCATCCTATAGAAAGCAGAAGGGTAAGGGGGGTGAAAAAGAGGAGACTAAAGGGGGGGGGTATTAGAAGGGAGGGAAACAGTAGTAAGGGGAGAGAGTAGGTTAAGAAAAGGGATCACTGGGTGGGAACACTGAGGGAGGGGGTGGTCAAAAGGATAAACTTAAAGGAGGGGAAGGGAGAAGGAAGAAACAAAAACATAAACAGGTGAGGGAATAGGATAGAGGGGAAGACACAGATAGTCATTATTACTGTGAATGTGAATGGGATGAACTCTCCCATAAAACAGAGGCAGATAGCAGAATGGATTAAAAACCATAATCCTACAATATGCTGTCTACAAGAAACACATTTGAAACAAAGGGATACCCACAGGTTAAGGGTAAAAGGTTGTAGTAAAATTTATTATGCCTCAGCTAAAGTAAAAAAAAGCAGGGGTAGCAATACTTATCTCAGATAAAGCAAAAGCAAAAATAGATCTAATTAAAAGAGATAAGGAAGGAAAATATATCCTACTAAAAGGCACCATAGTGAATGCAGCAATATCACTACTTAATATATATGCACTAAGTGGTATAGCATCTAAATACCTAGAGGAGAAGTTAAAGGCATTAGAGGAAGAAATAGATAGCAAAACTATACTAGTGGGGGACCTTAATATTCCCCTCTCTGAACTCAATAAATCTAACCTCAAAATAAACAAGAAAGAAGTTAAGGAGGTGAATAGAATCTTAGAGAGACTAGATATGATGGATCTCTGGAGAAAACTGAATGGGGATAAAAAGGAATTTACTTTCTTCTCAGCAGTGCATGGTACATACTAAAAAAATAGACCATGTACTAGGGCATAAAAACCTCACAATCCAGTGCAGAAAGGCAGAAATATTAAGGGCATCATTCTCAGATCATGATGCAATAAAAATTATATGCAATAAAGGGCCAGGGAAAGATAGACTAAAAACTAATTGGAAATTAAACAATTTAATCCTAAAAAAATTGGTGGGTCAAAAAAGAAATTATAGAAACAATCAATAATTTCATTCAAGAGAGTGATAATAATGAAACAACATGCCAAAATTTGTGGGATGCACTAAAGGCAGTTCTCAGGGGAAGTTTTATATCCCTGAGTGCATACTTAATTAAAGCAGAGAGAAGGGAGGTCAATGAATTGGACATGCAATTGAAAAAGCTAAAAAAAGAACAAATTGAAAACCCCCAATTTAGTACTAAATTAGAAATATTGAAAACCAAAGGTGAGATTAATAAAATTGAAATTAAGAAAACCATTGAATTAAT
This sequence comes from Gymnobelideus leadbeateri, assembly GCA_011680675.1. Lineage (NCBI taxonomy): Eukaryota > Metazoa > Chordata > Mammalia > Diprotodontia > Petauridae > Gymnobelideus > Gymnobelideus leadbeateri. Next base: position 129,568 of record WOXC01008627.1, on the reverse strand, counting down.
AAATAAAACTAAGAGCTGGTTTTATGAAAAAATCAACAAAATTGATAGACCCTTAGTCAATATGATAAAAAAAAAGAAAGAAGAAATCCAAATTATGAGTATCAAAAATAAAAAGGGTGAATCTACCTCCAATGAAGAGGAAATCAAAAAAATAATGAGGAATCATTTTTCCCAATTGTATGCACATAATATGACAATCTCAGTGAAATGGATGTATATTTACAAAATCACAAGTTGCCCAGATTAACTGAAGAGGAAGTGAATTACCTAAATAACCCCATCTCAGAAAAAGAAGTCAAACAAGCCATCAAAGAACTCCCTAGGAAAAAATCTCCAGGGCCAGATGGGTTCACTAGTGAATTCTATCAAACATTTAAAGAACAATTGATTCCAATACTCTACAAACTATTTGGGAAAATTAGTGAAGAAGGAGTCCTACCAAACTCTTTCTATGACACAAATATGGTACTGATTCCTAAATCAGGAGGACATAAAACAGAGAAAGAAAATTATAGACCAATTTCAAATAAGATCAGGAGTGAAACAAGGGTGTCTACTATCACCCCTCTTATTCAATCTGGTACTAGAAACACTAGCAGTAGCAATTAGAGAAGAAAAAGAAATCAAAGGAATCAAATTAGGTAAAGAAATGACAAAGGTATCACTCTTCGAAGATTATATGATGATATACTTAGAGAATCCTAGAGAATCAAGTAAAAAACTACTAGAGACAATAAATAAATTTGGCAAAGTTGCAGGATATAAAATAAACCCACATAAATCCTCAGCATTCCTGTACATCTCTAATGAAACTCAGCAGCAAGAGATAGAAAGAGAAACCCCATTTAAAGTCACTGTAGACATTATAAAATATTTGGGAATCTACTTCCCAAAACAAACCTAGAATCTATATGATCAAAACTACAAAACACTTCTCACATAAATAAAAGCAGATCTAAATAGTTGGAAAAATATCAATTGCTCATGGCTGGGTCGAGCTAATATAATAAAAATGACAATTTTACCCAAACTAAACTATATATTTAGTGCTATACCAATCAATTTACCAAAAAAACTACTTTCTAGAGTTAGACAAAATAATAACAAAATTTATTTGGAAAAACAAACGGTCTAGAATATCAAGGGAGTTAATGAAAATTAACGCTAGGGAAGGTGGACTAGCTATGCCAGATCTTAATCTGTATTATACAGCAGCAGTCATCAAAACTGCTTGGTACTGGTGGAGGTGAAGAGTAGTGGATCAATGGAACAGATTAGGTGCAGGAGACCCCACAGTTAATGAATATAGCAATCTATTGTTCGATAAACCCAAAGACCCCAGTTTGGGGGATAAGAATGCACTATTTGACAAAAACTGCTGGGAAAACTGGAATACAGTATGGCAGAAACTGGGCATAGACCATTATCTAACACCATATGCCAAAATCAAGTCCAAATGGGTGCATGATCTAGGTGTAAAGGACGATACTGTAAGCAATTTGGGAAAGCAAGGAATAGTTTACTTGAAGGATCTGTGGAGAGGGGAAGACTTTAGTACCAAACAAGAATTAGAGAGCATTATAAAATGCAAAATGGATAATTTTGATTAGGTTAAATTGAAAAGCTTCTGTACAAACAAAGCCAATGTAACCAAGATCAAGAGGGAGGTGGGAAATTGGGAAAAAAAATTTACAACTTGTGTCTCTGATAAAGGACTCATCTCTAAAATTTATAGAGAATTGAGCCAAATCTATATGAATACAAGTCATTCCCCAATTGATAAGTGGTCAAAGAATATGAACAGGAAGTTTTCAGAGAAAGAAATTAAAGATATCTATAAGCATATGAAGAAATGCTCTAAATCGTTATTAATTAGAGAAATGCAAATCAAAACAACTCTGAGATACCACATCCCTCCAGTCAGATTGGCTAAGATGACAAAACAAGAAAGTGACAAATGCTGGAGAGGATGTGGACAAATTGGAACACTAATACATTGCTGGTGGAGTTGTGAATTTATCCAACCATTCTGGAGAGCAATCCGGAATTATGCCCAAAGGATTATAAATAAGTTCATACCCTTTGAACCAGCCATACCACTTCTAGCATTATATACCAAAGAGATTATAGAAGTGCGAGGTAGACCCATACGAACAAAAATATTTTTAGCAGCCCTTTTTGTCGTTGCAAAGAATTGGAAATTAAAGGGGTGCCCATCAATTGGGGAATGGCTAAACAAGATGTGGTATATGAATGTAATGGAATATTATTGTGCTATAAGAAACGAGGAGGTGATGGATTTCATAATTACCTGGAGAGACTTATACAAACTGATGCTGAGCAAGAGGAGTAGAATCAGAAGAAATTTGTATACGATCACAGACATACCATATCTGTGATGACCAACTATGACAGACTGGACTCTTTTCAGCAATGCAGTGATATAAGTTAATCCTGAAAGACTCAAGAAAGTGAGAAATGTGCCATCCAGAGATATAACTAGAGAGAACTGAGCCTGAATCCTGATGGAAGCAAACTAAATGATCTTGTTCTTTTCATTATTTGGTTTTGTGTTTTCCTAACCATCTTTCATCCCACCTAGTACAATACGCCTTTGTAATTGGAATAATGTCTAATATGAATGCATTTGCATATCCTATACTGGACTATATGCTGTCGTGAGGGGAGGGGGAGGGAAGTAAAGGAAATTTGAAAATCAAGGAACTATGGAATTGAATCTTGTTAACTGAAACTAAACTAATAAATTAATTTAAAAAAAAAGATTCTGTATCTTCTTTTCTAATTGGTTGACTTCCTTTCATACCCTTCTTGTTCTTGGACTATTTTTTATAGTTTTTCTTCCATCTCTGTCATTTGATTTTTGAAGTCTTTTTTAAGATTTTCTATGAATTCTTTTCGGGCAAGTGACCATTTGACATTACTTTTGGGGGGTTTCTTTATTTAGCCTCCTTTGAAGATGAAACCTGGTCATTTCTATTCCCATAATAGTTTTGTTTTGTTTTTTTAATGGATGGATTCTTTCTCCTTTGTCTGTGCATTTTTTTTGTGGTTATAGTTTAATTTTTGTACTCACCTCTAGCCCTGAGGTATGGAAAACGGTGCCTCTTGCCCCAGACCTTCAGTTCTTTCCTCTAGCCTAGAATCAAAGCCAAACTTCCAGCCTACTGTAAGTTCCCACAGCCAGGGGATTTCTGCCCCACTGCTTCTGCACTCACCAAGCATGTGTTCATTCCTTCTTGTACCTGCTTCTTTCTGCAGCACAGCTGAGTCTCATGCTCCTGGTCAGTCAAGGTTCCTTCAATCTTCCTGGACTCAAACGCCCAACTCCCCTCACTTCCCAGGGCAAAAGTATCTCTGGCTAGGGCTGAGGCAGTCTCTCAAACTAACCAATCCCAAGGTTTGTGGCTTGTTGTTAGAAATGGAACCTAGGGAGCCAGGATGGCGGAGTAGAAACAGCTCATCCAAGCCACTCTGCCCCCAGATTCCCCACAAACTATGTAAAAGGGGATTCTGAACAACTTCTGGAGCCCCAGCACCCACAGAACGACACAGAGAAGCTAACCTCCTGCTGAGGACTGCCCAGCAGCCCTGCAGTAAGGACCAGTGCAACACTCTGGGAGCCAGCAGCATGAAGCACACAGAGCCTGGGGTGACGAGCTGAGCAGAGCCAAGTCCACGTGAGCCGAGGTTTTAGGCCAGGGTGGCAGGGCCATCAGAAAGCTGGAGAGACCCCAGAACACCAGCAGCTGTGGTGACTCCAGAATTATCAACATAGAAATGCCTAGGACAAAGTAAGAGGTTAGTGCCTATGGACTTTGGGACCTGTATTTGGGGAATGCGTCAGCTCCCTCCCCTGGGGGCTAGAAGCCACTGAGGACAAACGCCATTTTGTAGTTTTCAGAGGCAGCACCCGCTCCCAGCCTGCAAATTTGTAGGGAGATCCAGCGATCAGTCTTGGGGGGTAATCGCTCTTGCTTTAACCTCCCTGGATCTGGCTTGTGATCTAGGGTGGAAGTCGTGGGTGGGTTTACAGCTTGCCAGAAACGGAAGTTGCCCCCCACACATTTGGGATGAAAATTCCTCTATCTGGCCTTAAAGCCATAGTGTGGCAACAAGCCCCAAAGTCAAGTAATTAAGTGGCAACATGCCAAGGCAAAGGAAACAGAAAAATGCAACCCTAGATTCCTGTTTTGGGGGCATAGAGCGGGAAAAGGACTGTGAAGTCAGAAGTCCTGCTCCAAAAGCCCCAGGGGAAAACATGAGCAGGTTGTAGGCCATAGAGGTCCTTAAGAAGGACTTTAAAAATAAAATAAGAGAAGTGGAGGAAGAATTGGAAAGAGAAATGAGAAGGATGCAGGAAAAGTATGAAATGAGGTTAACAGCCTGACTGGGGAAAACAACACTTTAAAAAATAGACTAACTCAAATGGCAAAGGAGGCCCAAAAGGGCAATGAGGAGAAGAATGCCTTAAAAAGTCAAATTTGCCAGATGGAAAAAAAATCTTAAAAGTTCACTGAGGAGATTCCTTCCTTCAGAGTTAGATTGGAGCAAATGGAAGCTAATGACTTTATTAGAAATCAAGATGCTGTTAAGCAGATCCAAACAAACAAAAGATTAGAAGGCAATGTGAACTATCTCATGGGAAAAATCACTGACCTGGAAAATAGATCCAGGAGAGACAATTTAAAAATTATTGGACTAACCGAAAACCATGATCAAAGAAAGAACCTAGAAATCACCCTTCAAGAAATTCTCAAGGAAAATTGCCCTGATGTTTTAGATCAAGAGGGCAAAATAGAGGTTGAAAGAATCCACAGATCACCTCCTGAAAAAGAGCCCCAAAAGAAAACTCCCAGGAATATTATAGCCAGGGTACCGAATCCCCAGATCAAGGAGAAAATACTCCAAACAGCCAGGAAGAAACAAATTCAATATTGTGGAAACACAATCAGAATAGCCCAGGACCTGGCAGCTTCTACACTGAGGGATCGAAGGGCATGGAATAGGATATTCCAGAGGGCAAAAGAACTGGGAATGAACCCAAGGGTCACCTACCCAGCAAAACTGAGTATTTTGTTTCAGGGGATATATGGTGATTCAGTGGAATAGAGAACTTTCAAGCATTCTTGAGGAAAAAACCAGAATTGAACAGAAAATTTGACATCCAGACAAAAGAAGGATGCCTGAGAAGGTAATCAGGGAAAAGAAATCAAAAGGAGGGGCGGCTAGGTGGCGCAGTGAATAGAGCGCCAGCCCTGGAATCAGAAGGACCTGAGTTCGGAGCCGGCCTCCGACACTTAACCCGCACAAACAAAAACCTCGCCGTGTAACCTTGGGCAAGTTACTTAACCCCAATTGCCCTAAAGGGGCGACTAGGTGGAGCAGTGAATAAGAGCGCCGGCCTTGGAGTTTGGATGACCCGAGATCAGATCCGGCCTCAGAAAATGAGCACCCACGCATAAAGAATGACTAGCCGTGTAACCTTGAGCAAGTTACTTAACCCCAATTGCTTTAAAAAAAAAAAAAAGAAATCAAAAGGAACTTATCAAAGTTGAACTATTTACATTCCTATATGGAAAAGCAATAACTGTGACTGATGATATCTTTCTCACTATGAAAATAATGGAAGAAGGGTGTGTGGTCATATGAATACATATGTGAATGTGTGTGTATATGGTTACAGTTACATATGGGAAAAGGGCATAGGCTGAATTTGTTGGGCAGGGAGAATACTCAAGGGATGAAATTATGAGGTGAGAGAGGACAGTGGCAAGAGGAGATGGGGAGAGACAGGGTAGGGTAAACTATCTTATGTAGAACAAGCAAGGGGAAGTGGGTGCAAGGGAGGGAGAGAATAGGGAGGCAAAAAAGGCAAAACCACATTCTCATTGAATTTTGTTCAGGGAGAGAATGACAGACATACTAAATGGGATATCTCAACCTGCAGCAGGATAGGGGGAAGGGGGATGAGAGAAGGGATGATGGATGGGAGGGCATCCTTGGGGTGAGGGGAGGTTGGAAGTATCCACTATAGAAGAGGGACAGGATCAAGTAGGGAATGGACCAGGTGGGGGGTGGGATGAGTGGGAGGGAATTATAAGCAGCCTTGTACAATATATCTCCTATGATAATGTTTTGCATAGCTAGACATGTGCAACATATACTGAATTACTTATCTCCCCAGAGGGAATGGTTGACAAGGGAGGAAGGAAATGGATCTGAAATTCGAGGTCTTAACATCAAATTTTTCAAATACAAAAAAAAAAGAAAGAAAAGAAATGGAACCTAGCCTGGAGGTATTTACTCTTCAAGGGACCCTTGTTTTGGGATTTTTCTTTCAATCTTCTCAAATTTTCCCAGTAAGATCCCCATTGTGCCTCTCTTCTTATTTATCTTTGCCCACACTTTGTTCATGGTAAGGTGCTATCTTAACTATTCTGTGGTGAGAAATCATGAGAGCTTAGAAATTTCTGATCTACTCTTTTCCCAGAATCCTCTTTCTGAAAAAAAAAATTTTTAAACCTTCTAAATACTAATTTAGTACTTTGGGGTTCCTATAAGTGCTAAGCATATCAATTTTATGAGTATTTACTATTTGTTTTTTCAACTGTCAATGGAATGCAATAGACCTTTGCATTGCATCCAATTCCATGTAATTTAACTTATATTTAACTACATATAAAATAGATGTTACAAATTTTCACTAATAAATAAGGTTTAAATATTACTCCCTGGTTCCTAGCTTCTACCAGATTAAACTGCTTTCCCTCTATCTAGAGTTCCAAGAACCTGTATCTTCTCTCAACTTTTCTTTCCTTTTTAGAGATTCTGAACTCTCATTTCAAAGGATTTCTTCTAATATAACTCTGTCTTGTACAATCTCTAACAAAATAAATAATGGATGCTCCTTTAAGTAAATTAAAAGTATTTTTCACCTACCTAAGTATTTTTCTGGTTGTTAATGTATGTTATTTCTAAATTTAAATTGTATTATTTTAATTAATCATTTTTTTTCTATTTCTCATACTTCTACCCTTCTCTAGTTGAAAGAGATGGAAGGAAGGAAGGAAGGAAGGAATGATGGATGGAAGGAAGGAAAAAAAGAAGGAAGGAAGGAAAGAAGGAAGGAAGGAAGGAAGGAAGGAAGGAAGGAAGGAAGGAAGGAAGGAAGGGAAGGAGGGAAGGGAAAAAGGAGGACTGAGTACACAAATGCCATGTTCAAAATGCACTCTTATCAATACTTCCTGGCTCTCTCTTGGTAGATAGACTCTCAAATATTTTATATATTATCTGGTTATTTTTAATCAAATGATATTTCTCTTTCTGTTACATTTTGCTGGTAACATATAAGAATGTTAATAATTTATGTGCATTTATATTATATTCTGAACTTTGCTGAATTTATTGTTTTAACAGATTTAGACTCTTTAGAGCTATCTATATAGACCAGCATGTCACCTTCTAAAACTTGTATTTTTAAAGGGACCAGATCCTCATTCTTTCTCATAGCATAAGAAAAAAAAAGGAACTTGTGTGTTGTTGAGAACATGGAAGTTGAAATTTCTAGAAATGCATTCATTTTGGAAGGAAAGGGAGAAAGGAGGGAAATAGCTGAGGTAAATCAAGCTGTGATTTTAGGCCAGACTATGTAAAGACACAGAATTCCTGAGGCGGGTTTACTTATCTCTAACACAAAAGTACCTGAGAAAATAAAATTGTGTGTCATATGATGGTGGTCAAGGAAAAATCTGATAATTACCTCATAAAACACATTCACCAATACCCAACACATCCCAGTAACTAAGCCTGAGGAAGCTTACATTTATAGTCTTCCATAAGAAAACACATCAAACAAAAGAAAACAAAGATATATAAGTAGAACTGAAAATCTATAACTCCACCAGAAAGAAATCTCATCTACAAGACATTTATACAGTGCTTACTATTTGTGAGGTGCTTTGCAATTATCATCTTATCTGATCCTCATAACAACCATGGGAGGTAGATACTATTATTGTGCCCATTTTATAAATAAGAAAATTGAAGCAAACAGAAGTTAAGTGCCTTGCCTAGGGTCATGCATTTAGTAAATGTCTTGAGGCTGGATTTGGACTGAGGCCTTTTAGTTCTATCTACTGTCCTCTTTCTTTCAAGATAGACAGCCCTGTAAAAACAAAGACTAAGAATGGACCAGAGTCAATCAATCAATCAATCAGTAAGCATTTAAGATGCACCTCGCACTATCTTCAGGGGTTCTCTTTCTCCTTGCCTTCCTCTAGTGTATGTGGGACCTCTAGAATCAGAGAGAAGCTAGTTGCTTCATCTGCAGTTCAGCTGCCTTGGTTTCCTTGATGTGTTAACAGTTACATCTGTGAAACAGATGACTGTGAACCAGTTCCAATGTCTGATACTAGGAGCAGCTATGGATCAGTCTGGAATAAATCCAAGATAACTGATTCACTGAACACTTCTAAGTGTTCTACTTTGTGAGCTACTTTGCTTACCTCAAAAATAGAAATATATGAGGAAATTTCTCCATGTGTTGCTAGAGGAAGTCATATTGAATAGTCCATGTACTAAATCACTGGGAACAATTGATCACTTGAGTGCTCACCCTTTTGTGAAGAGGATTTGGGCGGGACTGAAAAGAACTGCACCATTTCCCATTTTTAAAAGCCTATTTATGATGAAAGTATTTATCACTTGCCTTAGGGGAAAAAATCCTTGGTAAAAATACTTTTAAAAGTGGTGAATACCATGGTGGTGGTGCCCATTATGTACAAATCATTGTAATATGGCTTTTAAGTTGTATTATAGCACTCCAAAGCAATTTCCTGAATGTACGCAGAAGTAGATTAAAGAGCAGGTAGAGAAAGAATAATGATTTATGACAGTTGAATAATGAAATGCTAAAGAAGGCTTAATGTAGGTTATGCAAAATATATAGTGAGCATGTATGTGTGTGCATTTGCTATTTTAAATTCATACAGAGTGTTTTTATAATTGTTTATAAATTCAGATAGATTATTTTATTTTACTTCGAACCTCAGGTAAGTTGAAAAAGCAGTGAGTCTTTGTTGCAAAAGTATTGTTCTTTGACTTTTCCTTTGATCCATCATGGAGATGTAGCCCTGTTAGCTCTGAATCACTAATTTTGGAGTGTGATTCTTTCTTTTGGTAGGGAAGCAAGGGGGTTGGTTATGTGGCTTCATAGACATTAAGCTCTTTCTATCCTATACAAAAGCACATCACCAATAAAATAACGATACATTATATAATAATATAATGATAGATTACTCTAATTTATACCCATCTCCATGTCCTTGTTGTCAATTACCAGGCTGCTTAAGCCTCTTATGCCTTAAGAGCATAAAGGCAGCATAGCACAATGCAAAGTCTTATATTTGGAGTTTCAGGGCTTGAGTTCAAATTTTAGGTCTATCTCTTAATTTTCATACTGTAGCTCTCTTTAGGCCTCATTTTATTGCTATCCAAATGAAAGGTTTGACTAGATGATTTCTTAGGTACATTACAAACTCTGAATCTGTTAGCTTTACAAACCTGCCCCACAAAGTGACAAGTTTTACTTATGTTCTCATTGATGAAACTATATTTTCATTTCCTTAGCATAGAAAATAATAATAGTTTCATGAAAAACCAATAGAATTATAAACAGAATCAACAGAGTATTTGGACCTCTCAGTCCACAGAATGGTGTTCCTATTGATTCTGATTGTGTCAGAAACAGAACTGTAAATTGTGGAGATCACTCATGAAATATACCTTACCACATTGGGTGCTAGTATAAGCATATATAAGTGAGATGTGCTCCTTAGGAAGTATATCTACTGTAAATCTGTGTATATTACACCGTGTTACAGTTCTAGCCCAGCATGGAATTCATTTACAAGGGAACATTTGTTGTGTGTTTGGTAAGAGACAGGAAGATGAACTCCTGAAAGAAAGATGACAGACATATAGGAAGATTCTTTTAGGATGCTAAAAGAGAGAACAGAAGAAATAAATATGTATGAAGTTAACTGTGTCACACCTATAGATAATTCCTGCTATTAATAACAGGAGGTTTTCCCACCTCCGTGTCAATTAACAATGGTTGCAGATGTTCTCCTAAATGTATATCCCATTTGAGGGAACTGGAGTTGAAAATTTTAATGCTTCTTGAATTAAGTGCTAAAATGCAACATCTTCCAGACTGAGGCTCATGAATTTGGTCACTCTGCAAGTTGTTAATGTCATCTTACTGTTCAAGTGATTATTGCAATGTGCTGAGAAAGTAAACTCCACAGAATGACCCTATTTACCCCTGAAACATGATACTCAGTTTTGTTGGGTAGGTGATTTTTGATTTGAATCCCAGGTCCTTTCCCCTGCAGAATATCATATTGCACGCCCTTCGAGCCCTCAGTGTAGAAGCTGCCAGGTCCTGTGTTATTCACATTGTTTTTCCACAATATTGAAATTGTTTCTTCCTGGCTGCTTGTAGTATTTTCTCCCTGATCTGAGAATTCTGGAACCTGGCTATAATATTCCTAGGAGTTTTCTTTTGGGGAATCTTTTTCAGGAGGTGATCTGCGGATTTTTTGAACCTCTATTTCACCTTCTGGGTCTAAAACATCAGGGCAGTTTTACTTGAGAATTTCTTGAAGGATGATTTCCAGGCTCTTTCTTTTTTAAAAAAAATGATTTATTACTTCCTGGTTTACATCATTCCTTTCCTCCAGATTTTGAGTTATAATTTTTCCCCATTTTTCCTCTACCCACCACGCCAGAATAGCATTCCCACAAGATATCCCCTCATCCAATCTGCTCTTTCCCATATCTTCTCCCATACCCCCTTCGACTTTACCATTTGGGCAAGGTGAATCTCTGTGCTCCCATGCCTGAACATCTTATCTCCCAATTACATACAAAATAGTATTAATAATAGTATATATATATTTGAACATTTAATTTTAAAACCTCGAATTTCAGATCCATTCCCTTCCTCCCTTGTCACCCATTCCCACTGGGAAGATAAGCAGTTCAGTATGTGTTGTAGCTGTATAGCTATGCAAAACATTACCATAGTAGATATATTGTAAAAGGCTGCTTATTATTCCCTCCCACCCATCCCACCCCCCACCTGGCTCAGCTCCCAGAGCTCTGCACTGGGGAACACAGCTAGTGAATGTCAGAGGCCAAATTAGCACTCTATCCACTGAGCTACCCAGCTGCTTATGTTATATCATGTCATATATTCTATTACATTACATTATTATAGTACATTATGAAGTTATTTTTATTGTATTGTATCATTTCATATTATATTATATCTATCATAGAATAGTATATCAGTTATAGTATTACATAATAACATCACATCAGGGATATTCTATTTAACCCTAGATAAATCCAACCTGGCCAGTGTGGGTTTTAATTACTTGGCACTGCTTCCAAAAGGCTGAGCAGCTGAAGTGACAGATCATTCTAAATATTTACATTTTCAGACTAAGTCCCTTTTTGTGCCCGTAATAAATATTGTATTATAGAGTCTTCCCTATACATGTATGCATCAGTGAGCAAATGAGGTTAATATTGAGCTAATGGATTAAGGAGGATAGCACCTTTTGGATAATAATAGATATACTTCCTTGTAAGATAATTATTACAAAGAAAAAAATTAATACTATAGTTTTAAGAAAAGCAGCATACAAGTCACTTTGAACTTCTATAAGAACTGCAGTATATTGGTTTTATTTATTTTAGAGATAATCTAGTCTAATTGTTGTATCAAATAGAATAGGAAACGGAGTCCCAAACAATTAATTGATTTATCCAACATCATAGAACTAGTAAATTGAAGAATTAGGATTCAGACCCAGAATGTACAATTTCAAATTTAATGCTTTTTCCCATCAATATAAATAGTTTGGGAAGGCACTTGACTAGTACTTACAGAGCAAATGGGAAAATAATGTTAAATTTTAATCTAAGTTCAAGTTGAATTCTTATGAAAGGTAATTAAACCTATGAATATAAGAAGATTCTTAGATGGTTTAGGAAAAATAAAATATGGGTAGCATGGGTAGCTGTAGGCTAGCCTTGGAGTTAAGACGTGGGTTTAAGACCTGCCTCTACCCTACTAGTTATATAACCTTGGTAAAATTAACAATAGGTAATTTTCTAAAACTGTAATTTGCAGAAGAGCTGACAATTTTCTTTGATGGAGAAGAATTTTGTGCTGAAAGTTACCCCCCAATGATGAAATCACACACATGAGCACAAGATTTCTCCCCTCCCTTATCCACTTTCTTCCACATTCTTTATTCACAAGACCATCTTTCTCCACTTTTGTCCCAGGGCACACTCTCTACTAACCTTACCTCATAAAGACATCTGACTTTTAAAATGAACACATTAAAAAGCAACCTTTTATAAGAACTTTCAGAGATCATGTTTGATTTAGACCTTTTTACTAGCACTAAAGAAGAGGGAAAAATCACTTTTTCTGACTTTCTGGTTATCCAATTCACACTGGCATACTGTAGTTACATAGCCTGAATGTCTTTTTTTGTATAAGCTTCTATGACGTGTGTGTATCATACAGTGCTGAGGAAAATATGCATTCTTATAAAATGATAAATCAAATAACATTATTCTCCATCTTGGCATAGTCTATCTTTTTCCTTACCTACTTTGTCCTCTTAAATTACAGGTTCACAGTAGCCCTGCTAAGCAGAAGGGGAAAACAAAACCCAGCTTTTCAGATAGACTGTGTCTGGTAGTCTGTCAGCACATCTAGATTTGGAGTCCAGAGAAACCTTGAGGAGTTGGGTTTGAATCCTTGTTCTGTTACATTCTGTGATATCTTGGGCATATCATTTATGTTCCTTTGGCTTTATTTTCCCTCTCTGTAAAAATGTGGGAATTGGATTATTTTGTCTCTAATGTCTCTTTTCACTATAAAGTTTGTGATCACGTGACTTTTAGAGGGAAGTTCTCTGTAAGCTAATTGGTGGAGAAAGACATGTCTTTTTTCCTTTCATGAAAGCAGCACTCTAAGTCACTCATTCTATTTGTACATTGACTAGACTGGATCATGCAGGCCTGTTAGGAGGTGGGGCTTGTAGGAGGAAAAGAGTAGAGCAAAACAGAGTAAAGTTCCAGTAATTTTGCTACAGTGAACATAATATCCTGATTTGGAACCAGAGGACCTGGTTTTGAGTCATAGTTATGCCGCTTATTACTTGTGTCACTTTGTATAAGCCACTTAGATGGTTAGGGCCTAAATGTCCGCATCAATAAACATAAGAAGGTTGGAGCAGGTGACCTTTTAAAATCTATTCCATTTCTCAGTGTATGATCTTATTATTTCTCAAAGTCAATTTCTTTACAAAAAGATTCTGAATTCCCAGGAAGTGTGCAAGTTATATTCCAGGAGTGAGCTGAACATAACCCTAACCATGTTGGAGATTCTAACTCAAGAGGAAAATAAATTGAGGCGGAGCCAAGATGGCAGAGTAGAAACAGCACCTCCAAGGCTCTCCCCCCGCCCATTACCTCCAACCTATGTAAAAGGGGACTCTGAACAACATCTGGAGCCCCAGCACCCAAAGAACGAAACAGAGAAGCTAACCTCCTGCTGAGGACAGCCCAGAAGCTCTGCAAGAAGGGCCAGCACAGCGCTCTGGGAGCTGGCAGCACAGCCCGAACCGCAAGGAGAGCTGAGCCCAGGTCCGTGGTTTTTAGCCCCAGGGCGGCCTGGCCAACAGGCGGCTGGAGGGACCCCAGAACACAAGCAGCTGTGGCAATACCAGAATGTTCAAAACAGACATGCCTAGGACAAAGTGAGAGGTTAGTGCCCTATGGACTTTAGGACCAGTATTTGGGGAATGTGTTGGCTTCCTCCCCTGGGGGCTACAAGCCTTCGAAGAGACATGCCATTTTGCAGTTTTCAGTGGCGGCTCCAGCTCCTGGCCTGTGAACTGTGGGGAGATCCAGCGATCTGTCTCAGTGGGGGGAAATCACTCTTGCTTTAACCTGCCTGGATCTGGATTGTGATCTGGGGGGGAGGCCATGGGGCAGGTTTCCAGCTTGCCAGAAACAGAAGTTGCTCCCCACATGTTGGGGACCAAGCTCCCCTGGCTGGTGGCAGAGTTCTACTTTGGGCAACAAGCCCAAAGGTCAAGTAATTAAGTGGAATCATGCCAAGGCAAAGGAAACAAAATAAACAGAAAAATGAAACATTAGACTCCTATTTTGGGGACAAAGAGGATCGAAGCAAGGAACAGTCAGAGGACTCTGAGGTCAGGAATCCTGCTCCAAAAGCCCCAAAGAAAAATATGAGCAGGGTACAGGCCATAGAGGACCTTAAGAAGGACTTTAAAAATCAAATAAGAGAAGTGGAGGAAAAATTGGAAAGAGAAATGAGAAGAATGCAGGAAAAGTATGAAATGAGGCTCAACAGCCTGACTGAGGAAAACAACACCTTAAAAAAACAGACTAACTCCTTCTCTCCCCCCAGCTCAGCTTGATGAAGACCAAAGCCTAGTCCTAGGAGAGAGCCTGGAATTAAGGAGAATGGCCCCTCAGACCCAGAGACCCTCATCCCAGGCATTGGTGACATTCAAGGATGTGGTCGTGGACTTCACTAAGGAGGAGTGTGGCCTCTTGGACCCTTCTCAGAAAGCTTTGTACAAGGAGGTCACACTGGAGAATGTCCAGAATCTGCTCTTCCTGGTCCCTCCAGGCTCTCCAGAATGTCCAGGAAGCAGTTCGTGACATCTAGCAAGCTGCTTTACAGAATCTCCTGAAAGAGACATCGTGCCCATGTCAAGTTGACCACCGTTCCAGACCAGTAGGCAACTGAATCGACTGGAGACTTGCAGTTGGAACTTAAAGAGGCAGCCATGATGTCTTTTCTGTTTGTCATCTTATCCCTTGCTATCACCAGTTATCCCTGTAGCCCCCTGCTTGATTAATTGCTTGTCCACATATGTTAGAAAACAGATTCAGGCAGTCAAACTCTTTACCCCTTGGCCTCTGTTGAGTCCAAGTTCTAGTTATGTCCTTGAAAAGAGGGGAGTGAAGTGCCAGTTAGGTTCCCATAGTGCTAGCTCCTACACAAGGCCTCTCACAAGGCCCCTCGGGGGCCCCAGGAACCTAGCATAAAGCTATGACCCTTGTGAAACCTCGCCCTGCACCTGCCTTGTAACCAAGATGCAACCAAAACAAAGATCTGCCCCGTTAGCTTGCAAGCCCCTGTGTGGTTAAGGATTAATTTTGCCTAATTAGGATTGGATTCCCTCCCACAAAATGGCACATGTTCACCAAAACTAATAATAATAAAAAGGAGTTTATTATAGGAAAAAAAAAACAGACTAACTCAAAAGGCAAAGGAGGCTCAGAAAGGCAATGAGGAGAAGAATGCCTTAAAAAGCCGAATTTGCCATATGGAAAAAGAATCTCAAAAGCTCACTGAGGAGATTCATTTCTTCAGAGTTAGACTGGAGCAAATGGAAGCTAATGACTTTATCAGAAATCAAGATGCTGTTAAGCAGATCCAAACAAATGAAAGACTAGAAGGCAATGTGAAATATCTCATGGGAAAAACCACTTACCTGGAAAATAGATCCAGGAGAGATCATTTTAAAATTATTGGACTATCTGAAAGCCATGATCAAAGAAAGAACCTAGAAATCTCCCTTCAAGAAAATCTCAAGGAAAATTGCCCTGATGTTTTAGACCCAGAGGGCAAAATAGAGGTTGAAAGAATCCACTGATCACCTCCTGAAACAGATCCCCAAAAGAAAACTCCCAGGAATATTATAGCCAGGTTCCAGAATCCCCAGATCAGGGAGAAAATACTCCAAGCAGCCAGGAAGAAACAATTTCAATATTGTGGAAACACAATCAGAATAGCTCACGATCTGGCAGCTTCTACACTGAGGGATCGAAGGGCATGGAATATGATATTCCAGAGGGCAAAAGAGCTGGGAATGAAGGCAAGGGTCACCTACCCAGCAAAACTGAGTATTTTGTTTCAGGGGGAAATATGGACATTAGTGGAATAGAGGACTTTCTTTTTTTTTATTAAACAAATGCTTTATTAACTTCTGTTTTACATCATTCATTTCCGCCAGATTTTGAGTTACAATCATTTTCCCCCCATTATTCCCCTACCCAACCTCCCAGAATAGTAGTCCCACAAGATACCGCTTCCTCCAATCTGCTCTCTCCCATACCTTCTCACATATCCCCATTGACTTTTCCATTAAAGGAAGGTGAGTCTTTGTGTCCCAATGCCTGCACATCTTATCTCCTTATTACAAGCAAAAGAGTATTAATAATAGTATTTGTAAATATTTGAAACATTTAATGTTACGACCTCGAATTTCAGATCCATTTCCTTCCTCCCTTGTCACCCTTTCCCTCTTGGGAGATAAGTAATTCAGTATATGTTGTACATTTCTAGCTATGCAAAACTTTATCATAGTAGATATATTGTACAAGGCTGCTTATAATTCCCTCCCACTCATCCCACCCCCCACCTGGTCCCTTCCCTACTTGATCCTGTCCCTCTTCTATAGTGGGTATTTCCAACCTCCCCTCACACCAAGGATGCCCTCCCATCCATCATCCCTCCTCACGACCCCCTTCCCCCTATTCTGCTGCTGGTTGAGATATCACATTTAGTATGTATGTCATTTTCTCCCTGAAACAAATTCAATGTGAATGTGGTTTTGCCTTTTTAGCCTTCCTTATTCTCCCCCTCCTTTGCAACCACTTCCCGTTGCTTCTTCTACATGGGATAGTTTACCCTACCCTGTCTCTCCCCATCTCCTCTTGCCACTTTCCTCTCTCACCTCATAATTTCATCCCTTGAGTATTCTCCCTTCCCAACAAATTCAACCTATGCCCGGAATAGAGGACTTTTAAGCATTCTTGAGGAAAAAAAAATTAAGTTCAATAGAAAATTTGACATTCAGACACAAGAAGGAAGAGATACCTGAGAAGGTAATCAGGGAAAAGAAATCAAAAGGAACTTATTAAAGTTAACCTATTTACATTCCTACATGGAAAAACAATAACTGTCACTGATGAAACTTTTCTCAGTATGAAAATAATGGAAGAAGGGCATATGGTCACAAGAATACATATGTGAATCTGTGTATATATGTTTACAGTTATAGGTGTATAGAGGGCATAGGTTGATTTTGTTGGGAAGGAATGATAATTAAGGGGTGAAATTATGAGGTGAGAGAGGAAAGTGGCAAGAGGAGATGGGGAGAGTCAGGGTAGGGTAAACTATCTCATGTAGAAGAAGCAAGGGGAAGTGGTTGCAAAGGAGGGGGAGAATAAGGAAGGCTAAAAAGGCAAAACCACATTCATATTGAATTTGTTTCAGGGAGAAAATGACATACATACTAAATGGGATATCTCAACCTGCAGCAGAATAGGGGGAAGGGGGATGAGAGGAGGGATGATGGATGGGAGGGCATTCTTGGGAAGAGGGGAGGTTGGAAGTACCAACTATAGAAGAGGGACAGAATCAATAGGGAATGGTCCAGGTGGGAGGTGGGATGGGTGGGAGGGAATTATAAGCTGCCTTGTACAATATATCTACTATGGTAATATTTTGCATAGTTATACAAGTACAACACATACTGAATTACTTATCTTCCCAGAGGGAATGGGTGACAAGGGAGGAAGGGAATGAATCTGAAATTCGAGGCCTTAAAATTAAATGTTTCAAATATATATAAATACTATTATTAATACTCTTTTGCATGTAATTGGGAGATAAGATGTACAGGCATCGGGGCACAGAGATTAACCTTGCTCTAACTGAAATGTCGAAGGGGGTAAGGGAGAAGATATGGGAGAGAGCTGAATGGAGGAAGGGATATCTTGTGGGACTGCTATTCTGGGAGGGTGGATAGGGGAAAAACAGGGGAAAAAATTGTAACTCAAAATCTGGTGGAAATGAATGATGTAAAACAGGAGCTAATAAAACATTTGTTTAAATAAAAACAAAAAAAAAGAGGAGAATAAATTGAAACACGCTGTCTTAATGGGAGGTGTAAATGCTGTGTCCAGGGAAACAAGAAAGTGGAGAACTCAGGATTTGCATTTGCTTCTCTGGTTTCCAGTAGTTGCATTTCTGGTTTGTAGTTAACTATCAGAATAAGTTCTATCCTAGATCTTTGAGTATCTTCACACTTCTTAACTTTAATTTTGTCAGTTTTACACTCACTGTGTTAAGCAACTGTCTGCAGATTTAAAGAATTCTTTTTTTAAAAAAAATAAAGACAAAATTCGTGTTTCTGTTCTGGATGCAGGTTTAAATGTTATGGCTGAAGGAACACTAACTGGTATCATGCTGAGTCAAATCGCTCAACTTGACTACCAGTTAAAGCACATAAATGCAGGTTTTATTGAGTTTGGAAGGAGTAATGAAAAAAGCATAAACCCCATCACTTCCATCATTTTAATTTTTTTTTTCTCTTATAAAGAAACGTTCCAATCACCATGAGGTGACTTAAGAGTATATATGTGTGGATTTCTGTATGTATGTATATATACACATTCTTGAGTGATGAATTTAAATAAGCATTCTGCCAGCCTCCAGTTGTTACTTAAACCAATTTCAGAAAGTGCATCTGTGGATGGAATTGCAAATGAATTGCTGGCTGTAGCTCAAGTCTCTTATGTGATGAAAGACCATCTATGGTAATTATTTTTTTCTTTCCTCTTGGCCCACCTGAGGAAAATTGGTAGAACTGGTCTATTGAGGAAAACCAGCATGTAATCATAAGGGAATCTGTAGCTCTTCCCTGCCCCTAATGAGCTTCACCTGGAGTCCAACAAGAGAAGCTTGCTTAGGGGAGGCTTGTTTTTCAGGAAGAAACACTTTTTGTTACTTTGTAGTTAGAGAGTCAGTTGCAAAGATTGTGATGTCTCTGACCCTGAAGAAAGTTGTTTATACCTCTGAGGTGAGGTTTTGCTTTGGGGTTCCCTTATAGGAAGAGTTGTGTGATTTGGCCAAATGAGACTCTGGGCAGCCAATGAGATCCTTCCACCCCCGACTTTGAAAACCAAGATATTGGTTCTTCTTTCTCTGGTAACTAACTATGTAGGTATGTGATGGTCGGACAGCTAGAAGCCTATGTGCTGGTCTGTTAAATGTTTTAGTTTCTCTGTCTGTATTTTTTGTCTCCTTGTAACTTCTATTTGCATTTTCTCTGAAATTCAGGGTGCTGACTTTTTTTCCTGAATTAGATAAATGATTATGTGTTTGATTAAAGTAACATTGTTAACTCTTTTTGAGTTGCTTTCATTTAGAAAAGCAGAACAAAGAACCTGTACTAGCAGCCATCCTGGGTATTCTAGGGTGCTTGCTGTTACAGAGTCCCACAGATCATGCACATTTTAAAAGTATCTAATTGGTCACTTACTAACATTACAAACTTGGATGGTCATCGAAACATAACAAAATTTTTAAAAGAAGTTCATTTACAATTTTGGACTAAATATTTCAAGTGAGACAACTCAAAAAATTAAATATCTTCTTGGTCAAAAGATCTTGTATCTTTTTTTCTAAACATTATCAAGAGTCTGGAAATTACATAAATATGGAGAAACAACAGCATATTCTCCAAATGTCATTATGGTGAATCTTAATGGTATTATTAAAAATAACTAACTAGGGGGGCAGAGCCAAGATGGCGGAGTAGAAACAGCTCATCCAAGCCACTCTGCCCCCAGATTCCCCACAAACTATGTAAAAGGGGACTCTGGACAACTTCTGGAGCCCCAGCAACCACAGAATGACACAGAGAAGCTTAGCTTCTGCTGAGGACAGCCCAGCAGCCCTGCAGGAAGGACCAGCACAGCACTCTGGAAGCCAGCAGCACACAGTGCACAGAGTGTTGGGAGACGAGCCAAGCCGAGCCCAGGTCCCTGTGAGCCGAGGTTTTAGCCCCAGGGCAGCAGGGCCAGAAGCCGGCTGGAGAGACCCCAGAACACCAGCAGCTGTGGCAACTCCAGAATTATCAACTTAGACATGCCTAGGACAAAGTAAGAGGTTAGTGTCCTATGGACTTTGGGACCAGGATTTGGGAAGTGTGTCGGCTCCCTCCCCTGGGGGCTAGAATCCACGGAGGAGACACGACATTTTGTAGTTTTCAGAGGCAGCTCCAGCTCCTGGCCTGCGAAATATAGGGAGATCCAGCAATCAGTCTTGGGGGGTAATCCCTCTTGCTTTAACCTCCCTGGATCTGGATTGTGATCTAGGGTGGAAGTTGTGGGTGGGTTTACAGCTTGCCAGAAACGGAAGTTGCCCCCCACACGTTTGGGACGAAAATTCCTCTATCTGGCCTTAAAGCCATAGTGTGGCAACAAGCCCAAAAGTCAATTAATTAAGTGGCAACATGCCAAGGCAAAGGAAACAGAAAAATGCAACCCTAGACTCCTGTTTTGGGGGCATAGAGCGGGAAAAGGACTGTGAGGTAAGAAGTCCTGCTCCAAAAGCCCCAGGGGAAAACATGAGCGGGTTGCAGGCCATAGATGTCCTTAAGAAGGACTTTGGGGGGGCGGAGCCAAGATGGAGGAGTAGAAACAGCTCTTCCAAGCCTCTCTGCCGCCAGATTCCCCTCAAACTATGTAAAAGGGGACTGTGAACAACTTCTGGAGCCCAAGCACCCACAGAATGACACAGAGAAGCTAACCTCCCGCTGAGGACAGCCCAGCAGCCCTGGAGGAAGGACCAGTGCAGTGGTCTGGGACCTGGCAGCTCGCAGAGCACAGAGCGCAGGAGCCTAGCCCAGGTCCGCGTAAGCCGAGGTTTTAGCCCCAGGGCGACAGGGCCAGCAGCCAGCTGGAGGAACCCCAGAACACCAGGAACCCTGGCGACTCCAGAATTATCAACATAGACATGCCTAGGACAAAGTAAGAGGTTAGTGTCCTATGGACTTTGGGACCTGTATTTGGGGAATGCGTCAGCTCCCTCCCCTGGGGGCTAGAAGCTGCTGAGGAGAAACTCCATTTTGTAGTTTTCAGAGGCAGATCCGGCTCCCAGCCTACAAATCGTGGGGAGATCCAGCGATCAGTCTTGGGGGTAATCGCTCTTGCTTTAACCTCCCTGGATTTGGATTGTGATCTAGGGTGGAAGTTGTGGGTGGGTTTACAGCTTGCCAGAAATGGAAGTTGCCCCCCACACGTTCAGGACGAAAATTCCTCAAGCTGGCCTTAAAGCCATAGTGTGGCAACAAGCCCAAAAGTCAAGCAATTAAGTGGCAACATGCCAAGGCAAAAGAAACAGAAAAATGCAACCCTAGACCCCTATTTTGGGGGCATAGAGAAGGAAAAGAACTGTGAGGTCAGATGTCCTGCTCCAAAAGCCCCAGGGGAAAACATGAGTGGGTTGCAGGCCATAGAGGACCTTAAGAAGGACTTTAAAAATCAAATAAGAGGAGTGGAAGAAAAATTAGAAAGAGAAATGAGAAGGATGCAGGAAAAGTATGAAATGAGGGTCAACAGCCTGACTGAGGAAAACAACACCTTAAAAAATAGACTAGCTCAAATGGCAAAGGAGGCCCAAAAGGGCAATGAGGAGAAGAATGCCTTAAAAAGTCGAATTTGCCAGATGGAAAAAGAATCTCAAAAGTTCACTGAGGAGATTCATTCTCTCAGAGTTAGACTGGAGCAAATGGAAGCTAGTGACTTTATGAGAAATCAAGATGCTGTTAAACAGATCCAAACAAATGAAAGAATAGAAGGCAATGTGAAATATCTCATGGGAAAACCACTGACCTGGAAAATAGATCCAGGAGAGATAATTTAAAAATTATTGGACTACCTGAAAGCCATGATCAAAGAAAGAACCTAGAAATCACCCTTCAAGAAATTCTCAAGGAAAATTGCCCTGATGTTTTAGATCCAGAGGGCAAAATAGAGGCTGAAAGAATCCACCGATCACCTCCTGAAAAAGATCCCAAAAAGAAAACTCCCAGGAATATTATAGCCAGGTTCCAGAATCCCCAGATCAAGGAGAAAATACTACAAGCAGCCAGGAAGAAACAATTTCAATATTGTGAAACACAATCAGAATAGCCCAGGACCTGGCAGCTTCTACACTGAGGGATCAAAGGGCATGGAATATGATATTCGAGAGGGCAAAAGAACTGGGAATGAACCCAAGGGTCACCTACCCAGCAAAACTGAGTATTTTGTTTCAGGGGAAAATATGGTCATTCAGTGGATTAGAGGACTTTCAAGCATTCTTGAGGAAAAAACCAGAGTTGAATAGAAAATTTGACATCCAGACACAAGAAGCAAGAGATGCCTGAGAAGGTAACCAGAGAAAAGAAATCAAAAGGAACTTATCAAAGTTAAACTATTTACATTCCTATATGGAAAAGCAATAACGGTGACTGATGATATCTTTCTCACTATGAAAATAATGGAAGAAGGGGGTGTGGTCATATGGATACATATCTGAATGTGTGTGTATATGGTTACAGTTATATATGGATAGAGGGCATAGGTTGAATTTGTTGGGAAGGGAGAATACTCAAGGGATGAAATTATGAGGTGAGAGAGGAAAGTGGCAAGAGGAGATGGGGAGAGACAGGGTAGGGTAAACTATCCCATGTAGAAGAAGCAACGGGAAGTGGTTGCAAAGGAGGGGGAGAATAAGGAAGGCTAAAAAGGCAAAACCACATTCACATTGAATTTGTTTCAGGGAGAAAATGACATACATACTAAATGGGATATCTCAACCTGCAGCAGGATAGGGGGAAGGGGGACGTGAGGAGGGATGATGGATGGGAGGGCATCCTTGGTGTGAGGGGAGGTTGGAAATACCCACTATAGAAGAGGGACAGGATCATGTAGGGAATGGACCAGGTTGTGGGTGGTATGAGTGGGAGGGAATTATAAGCAGCCTTGTACAATATATCTACTATGATAATGTTTTGCATAGCTAGACATGTACAGCATATACTGAATTACTTATCTCCCAAGAAGGAATGGGTGACAAGGGAGGAAGGAAATGGATCTGAAATGTGAGGTCATAACATTAAATGTTCCAAATATATATAAATACTATTATTAATACTCTTTTGCTTGTAATAGGGAGATAAGATGTGCAGGCATTGGGACACAAAGATTTACCTTCCTCTAATGGAAAAGTCGATGGGGATATGGGAGAAGGTATGGGAGAGAGCAGATTAGAGGAAGTGGTATCTTGTGGGACTACTATTCTGGGAGGTTGGGTAGGGGAATAATGGGGGGAAAATGATTGTAACTCAAAATCTGGCGGAAATGAATGATGTAAAACAGAAGTTAATAAAGCATTTGTTTAAAAAAAAAGAAGGACTTTGAAAATCAAATAAGAGAAGTGGAGGAAAAATTGGAAAGAGAAATGAGAAGGATGCAGGAAAAGTATGAAATGAGGGTCAACAGCCTGACTGAGGAAAACAACATCTTAAAAAATAGACTAACTCAAATGGAAAAGGAGGCCCAAAAGGGCAATGAGGAGAAGAATGCCTTAAAAAGTCGAATTTGCCAGATGGAAAAAGAATCTCAAAAGCTCACTGAGGTGGTTCATTCCATCAGAGTTAGACTGGAGCAAATGGAAGCTAATGACTTTATCAGAAATCAAGATGCTGTTAAGCAGATCCAAAGAAAACGAAAGATTAGAAGGCAATGTGAACTATCTCATGGGAAAAACCACTGACCTGGAAAATAGATCCAGGAGAGACAATTTAAAAATTATTGGATTACCTGAATGCCATGATCAAAGAAAGAACCTAGAAATCACCCTTCAAGAAATTCTCAAGGAAAATTGCCCTGATGTTTTAGACCCAGAGGGCAAAATAGAGGTTGAAAGAATCCCCTGATCTCCTCCTGAAAAAGATCCCAAAAAGAAAACTCCCAGGAATATTATAGCCAGGTTCCAGAATCCCCGGATCAAGGAGAAAATACTACAAGCAGCCAGAAAGAAACAATTTCAATATTGTGGAAACACAATCAGAATAGCCCAGGACTCGGCAGCTTCTACACTGAGGGATGGAAGAGCATGGAATCAGATATTCCAGAGGGCAAAAGAGCTGGGAATGGACCTAAGGGTCACCTACCCAGCAAAACTGAGTATTTTGTTTCAGGGGAAAATATGGTCATTCAGTGGAATAGAGGACTTTCAAGCATTCTTGAGGAAAAAACCAGAGTTGAATAGAAAATTTGACATCCAGACGCAAGAAGTAAGAGATGCCTGAGAAGGTAATCAGGGAAAAGAAATCAAAAGGAACTTATCAGAGTTGAACTATTTACATTCCTATATGGAAAAGCAATAACTGTGACTGATGATATCTTTCTCACTATGAAAATAATGGAAGAAGGGGTGTGGTCATATGAATACATATGTGAATGTGTGTGTATATGGTTACAGTTATATATGGATATAGGGCATAGGTTGAATTTGTTGGGAAGGGAGAATACTCAAGGGATGAAATTATGAGGTGAGAGAGGAAAGTGACAAGAGGAGATGGGGAGAGACAGGGTAGGGTAAACTATCTCATGTAGAAGAAGCAAGGGGAAGTGGCTGCAGAGGAGGGGAAGAATAGGAAGGTAAAAAGGCAAAACCACATTCTCATTGAATTTGGTTCAGGGAGAGAATGATATACATACTAAATGGGATATCTCAACCTGCAGCAGAATAGGGGAAGGGGGATGAGAGGAGGGATGATGGATGGGAGGGCATCCTTGGGGGGAGGGGAGGTTGGAAGTACCCACTATAGAAGAGGGACAGGATCAAGTAGGGAATGGACGAGGTGGGGGGTGGGATGAGTGGGAGGGAATTATAAGCAGCCTTGTACAATATATCTACTATGGTAATGTTTTGCATAGCTAGACATGTACAACATATACTGAATTACTTACCTCCTAAGAAGGAATGGGTGACAAGGGAGGAAGGAAATGGATCTGAAATGTGAGGTCATAACATTAAATGTTTCAAATATATGTCAATACAATTATTAATACTCTTTTGCTTGTAATTGGGAGATAAGATGTGCAGGCATTGGACACAAAGATTCACCTTCTTCTGATGGAAAAGTCGATGGGGGTATGGGAGAAGATATGGGAGAGAGCAGATTGGAGCAAATGATATCTTGTGGAACTGCTATTCTGGGAGGCTGGGTAGGGGAAAAACAGGGAGGAAAAATAATTGTAACTCAAAATCTGGTGGAAATGAATGATGTAAAACAGCAGTTAATAAAGCATTTGTTTAAAAAAAAAGTAATAGTTTTGTTTCCCGATTGCCTATTTTTTTCTTTTTTTCTTGTCTTATTACTGTAATTTGCATTTCTAACATAATATTGAATAACAGTAGTGACAACGGACACTCTTACTCTACCCCTGATCTTATTAGAATGGCTACAAGCTTATTCCCATTACTAATAATGCTTGCTCTTGGTTTTAGATAGATACTAGTGATCATTTTAGAAAAGGCTACAATGAGTCTGCTTTTCTAGTGTTAATAGGAATGATCACTGTATTTTATCAAAGATTTTTCCTGCATATATTGATATAATCATATGATTTTTGCTTGCCCTTTTAGAGATATGGTCAATTATGTTTTCTAATATTGAATCATCTTTGCATTCCCGGTAAAAATCCCACCTGGTCATTGTTTATGACATTTGTGAAAAATTGCTGAGGTCTCCTTGCTAATGTTTTATTAAAATTTTTCGTATTGATATTAAGGAAATTGGTTTATACTTTTCCTTCTCCTTCTTACTCTCTCTGCTTTAGGTATCAAAATCGTATTTGTGTCAGAAAAAAGAATTTGAAAGAACTCCTTCTTTACCAATCTTTTTTCAAATAATTTATATAGTATTTGGATTAATTGTTCCTTGATAGAATTCACTTTGTTTGATAGAATTCAATTGTGAATCAATCTGGTCCTGGGGATGTTTTCTTAGGAAGTTTATTGATGCCTTTTTTGTGTCTTTTAAGAAGACAGAGTTATTTGAGTATTCTATTTCCTCTTATGTTAATCTGGGTAGGATTTTTGGTAAATATTCACCCATTTCACATCTGTTGTTAGTATTATGGGCATATACTCAGGCAAAATATATGTTTACAATGGCTTTAATTTCATCTCAGTTTGTAGTACATTTGTCCTTTTAATTTTTATACTAGTAATTTTGTTTTCATCTTTCTCATTTAAATCTATGTAACCAAAGGTTTATCTATTTTGTCAGATTTTTTTTCATAAAATCAGTTACTAATTTTATTTATTAGTTCAAGTCTTTTTGTACTTTCAATTTAATAAATCTCTTCTTTGATTTTTAGGATTTCCATTTTACTTAATTGAGGGTTTTTGCTGTTGCTGTTTGTTTGTTTTTTTCCCAATTGCATACCCAATTCATTGATCTGTGATTTCTCTCTTTCATTGGTGTATTAATTTAAAGATGCACTGTTTCCCCTAAGTACTATTATTGCTACATCCCACATAATTTGGAATGTTGTCTCAGTGTTTATATTCTCTTTAATGAAGTTATTTTTATTTCTATGAATTGTTCTTTGACGCACTCATTCTTTTGGATTAGATTGTTTAGTTTCCAATTAACTTTTAATATATGCTTTCATGGCTCTTTATTAAATGTAACTCTTCTTGCATTGTAATAAAAATGATACATTAAATATTTCTGCTTTTCTGTATTTGATTGTGAGGTTCTTATGCCCTAATATATGGTCAATTTTGTGAATATCAATACAGCTAAAAAAAGGTACACTCCTTTTTATTCCCATTCAGTTTTCTACAGAGGTCTAACATATCTAACTTTTATAAGATCCAATTCATTTCATTAACTTCTTTCTCATTTATTTTCTAGTCTGGTTTATCTAGCTCTGAGAAGGGAAAATTGAGGTCTATTACTAGTAAAATTTATTTCTATTTTCTCCTGTTATTTATTTATATTTTCCTTTAAGAATCAGGATGCTATGCAAAATTTGTTTATGTGTTCAATATTGATATAACTTCATTGTCTATGTTTCCTTTAAGCAAGAGGTAGTTTTTTTCCTGATTACCCATTTTAATTTTTTTTTTTATTTTGCTTTGTCTGAGAGTATGATTGTTACCGGGGCTATTTTTTTTTGTTGTTGTTGTTGGTTTGTTTGTTTTTACTCAGCTGAAGCATAATAGATTCCTCT
Organism: Gymnobelideus leadbeateri; assembly: GCA_011680675.1. Classification (NCBI taxonomy): domain Eukaryota; kingdom Metazoa; phylum Chordata; class Mammalia; order Diprotodontia; family Petauridae; genus Gymnobelideus; species Gymnobelideus leadbeateri. Next base: position 102,328 of record WOXC01008627.1, on the reverse strand, counting down.
CTACACTATAATTTAAACTGTGTGTATGTCTTTCTGTCTGTAGTATGTTGCATTCTGCTTTCTAATCCATTCTTATCTCCAATGTCATTTTCGGAGTGAATTCACTGCATTCACATTTGCAGTTATGATTATTGATTATGTATTTCCTTAAATCCCATCTTTTTTTCTATTCATATTTCTGTCTACCATTTTATCCTTTCCCTTCTCTAAGATCTGTTTTGCTTCTGACTATTTCATTTTTTATCCACCTTCCCTTTTATCACCCCCCGCCCCCCCCCACACACACACAGGCATACTTTCCCTTATCACCTTCTCTTCCTACTTCCCTGTTAGATGATTTCCCTGCTGGGTGATTTCTATTACCAATTGAATGTGTGTATTTTCCAGTCTTTAAACCAATTTTATGAGAGTCAGATTTAAGGCTTGCCTGCTTCCTTCCCCCATCATTTACCTTCCCACTGTGAAAGTTTTTCCTTGCAAGCATCTTTTGTGTGAGGCAATTTTCTCCATTCTTCTTCTTCCTTCTCCCATCTCCTAAGTCACCCCTCTTTCTCATTTATTCATTTTTATGCCATTAAAACATAAAAGAATCACTCTTATGTCCTATATATAGATTTTTTTCTAACTGTACTACTAAGAAAGAAGTTCTTGCCAGCATAGCACTCTGTGAGCCCAGCCCAGCCCCACTCAAGCCAGAGATTTTAGCTCCAGTGCAGACCTGATCAACAACCTGCTGGAGGGACTCCAGATCACAATCAGCTGTGCAGCTTCCAGAATTATCAACACATACATGCGAAAGACAAAATGAGACCTCAGTGCAGTGTGGACTTTGAGATCCAGTAGTTGGGAGTATGACAGCCTTTTCCCCCAGGGCGAGAAGCAGGTGAGAAGCAGAGGCCATACAGCTACCACCACATGGCAGTTTCAGCTCTTGGTCAGCAGATTGTAGAGGGACAAAGCAAAAAATATGAGGGGTAAGCACTCTTGCTTTAACTTGCTTGGATCTAGATTGTGGTCTAGGGTGGAGGTCCTGGGGAGCATAACCATCTTGCCAGAGTAGGTTGAGGCTTCAAAGAGGGCACCCAACTAATGTATTCAGCAACTGAGAAACCCCAGCATTTGGTAGAAAGCTCCCCTGTCCGATGGCAGAGTCCTACTGGGGCAAAAAGCCCAGGGGTCAAGTGACTGAGTGGTGACATGAATAGGCAAAGGAAGCAAAATAAACTGGGCACCCCAACTTTACATTCTTATTTTGGTGAAAAAAAATCAAAGCATGGACCAAGAGGAAGACAGTGAAGTCAGAACTCCTACAACAAAAGCTTCAAAGAAAAACACAAGCTGGTTACAGAACACCGAGGACCTTAACAAGCAAATAAGATATGTGGAGAAAAAACTGGGAAGAGAAATGAGAACAATGTAAGAAAATTCTGATATGAGAGTCAACGGCCTGAGTGAGGAATATAACACCTTAAAAATAGACTAACTCATATGGCAAAAGAGGCTCAAAAACCCAATGAGGATAAGAATGCCTTAAAAAGCCTAATTTGCCAGATGGAAAAACAATCTCAAAAGCTCACTAAAGAGAATTATTCCTTCAGAATTAGATTGGAGCTAATGGTAGACAGTGATTTTTATCAAAAATAAAGATGCTGTTAAACAGAACCAAACAAATGAAAGAATAGAAGGCAATGTGAAATATCTCATGGGAAAAACCACTGACCTGAAAAATAGATACAGGAGAGATAATCTAAAAATTATTGGACTACCTGACAGACATTATCAAAGAAAGAACCTAGAAATCATCCTTCAAGAAATTCTCAAGGAAAACTGCCCTGATGCTTTAGAACCAGAGGGCAAAATGGAGGTTGAAAGAATCTACCAAACACCTCCTGAAAAATATCCCAAAAAGAAAACTCCTAGGAATATTGTAGCCAGGTTCCAAAATTCCCAGACCATGAAGAGAATATTACAAGCAGCCAGGAAGAAACAATTTTAATATTGTGGAAATACAAAAAGGATAAAACAGGATTTGACAGCTTCTACACTGAGGGATCAAAGGTCCTGGAATATGATATTCCTGAGGTCAAAGGAGGTGGGATTAAAACCAAGAATCACCTACCCAGCAAAACCGAGTATCATGTTTTAGGGGGAAATATGGTTATTCAGTGGAATAGAGGACTTTCAAGTATTCTTGATGAAAAAACCAGAGCTGAAAAGAAAATTTGACATTCAGATATAGGAAGCAAGAGAAGCATAAGAAGACAAACAGGAATAAGAAATCATAAGGAACTTATTGAACTTGAACTATTTACATTCATACATGGAATAATAATAATTATAACTGATGAAACTTTTCTCAGAATGAAAATAGTTGAAGAGAACATACATACATACATATATATGTGTGTGTGTGTGTATGCATATATATATATATATGTCTATACAGGAAGGTATATCAAGATGCTGTTAAACGTATGAATACATATGTGAATGATGAATGAGTGTATATATGTTTACACGTATACGTAGATAGAGGGTACAGGACCAAATTAATAGGAAGGGATGATACTTAAAGGTGAAATTAAGAGGTGAGAGAGGAATATAACAAGAGGATATGGGGAGAGACAGAATGGGATAAACTGGAGAGACAGAATGGGATAATCTATCTCACACAGAAGAGGAAAGGGAAAATAGTTACAATTGAGGGGAAGAACAGGAAGGCTAAAAGGCAAAACCTCATTCTCATTGAATTTGGCTCAGGGAGGGAATGACATACACACTAAATAGAGCAGCTCATCCTACAGGAGGGTAGGGGGGAAGCAGATGAGAGGGGGGGATGATGGATGGGAGGACAGACTGGGGAGGAGGGAAGTTGGAAGCACCCACTTTTGAAAAGGGACAGGATCAAAGTAGAGAATAGAGCAAATGGGAGGTGGGATAGGAGTGAGGGAGATATAATATGTCTTTTACAATATATCTACTATGGTAATGTTTTGCATAGCTACACATGTACAAACTATACTGAATTATTTATCTTACCAGTAATGGTGCGTCACAAGGGAGGAAGTGAATGAATCTGTAATTCAAAGTTTTAAAATCAAGACACACACATACACACACACACACACACACACACATATATACATATATATATGTATATATATATATATATATACTATTATTAATACTATTTTACATGTAAATGGGAAATAAGATATACATGCACTTGGGAATAGAGATCCACCATGCCCTACTGAAAAAGTCAAAGGAGTTATGGGAGAGGATATGGGAGAGAGCAGATTGGAGGAGGGAATATCCTTTGGGACCACTATTTTGGGGCAGTGGGTAGGGGGAAAATGGGGAAAATATTGTAACTCAAAATCTGATGGAAATCAATGATGTAAACCAGAAATTAATAAAGCATTTGGAAAAAAAAAAACGACTTATCACTGAAGTGGCCAAATAGTTTTTTAAAAAGATATCATTTGTAAGTCCTTAACTCACTCATCCTTAAGGACTAATCATCCTTAAGGGATACAAAGTACAAAGGTCTCCCATCCCTAGGTAATATTGTCTTAATTTCCAAAGTCAGAAAGTCTTCTTGATTGGAGACTAACTTCCAATCGTGCTTAACTCAATCACCCTTAAGGGGTATAAAGTACAAACTTCTCCCACCCCAGTTCACAATAAATAATGATCTTGACAGTCAGCACTAAATACCCAAGGCAAGATCCTTTCAGCTTGGTTCAAGGCAGGCTCCACAATTTCATGGTTCCTCTTCCATGGTCCCAGCTTTTGCCCAAATTCACCCAACCATCACCTGGATTCACAAATAGTCAGCTCTCAGCTCCACATCCAGCTTCTTCTTCAGTTCTTCATCCAGTTCCCATTCCATATTGAAGCTTACAGTGACCAGTCCACCTTCGAAGTTTCTGATTCTGGGAAGACAAAGTTAACAGAACCACAACAACATTCATGCACATTGCCTGAACCATTCATCAATTCACTTTCTGCCTGTGGAATCAACACAGACTCAAACAAGGTCTGAGAAATCAACACAAACCATAAGTATAGTCCCAGAACCACAGAAAACTGTAAAACCCTCCCCCAGCACTACTATAAACAGACAAAAATAAAATCTCTTTCAGAGCTTCTGAAGCAGCAGTAAGGTCCCAGGTCTTCTGTAACAACAACAACAACATCCTCTATCAGCAGACAAAGCTGACAAAGTAAATCAACACAGACAAAATACCAGCACCACAGCCATGCTTCATCCCAATACTGCTCAGTACCAGCTGTGCTGGAGCTTGTTATGTGATGGTTTTCCTTCCTGTTCCATCCTTCCTGTTAAGTCAGAAAATTCCTCCAACCTTAGTGCTCCAAAGCAATTAAAGAATTGAAACAAGGTGCTAAATAACTGAATAACTGAAACAAGGTGCTTGCCATTTCCAGCAGTAATCATAGAAACTATTTGATAGTCTTAGAATAGAGAAGTTCATTTGTGGAATAGATTAAATTAAACAAACAACATGCAAAAGCAAATAAAGATAGCATCATAGTGTTAAATATACTTCAAAAGCTCAGGTAATATGGCAGGGACTGAAAAGTTCAAATGAATCATTGACTTACTTTAAAAAGGGTACACCACAAAGAAACTAGAAAAGGAAGGAAGGAAGTAACTAATGCTTCTATGAACAAGAAAGGAGACTATGACATATCAAATGATACAAAGGAATATAGAAGTTAAAATAGATAATTTTGAGAAAAGAAAATTGATAATTGGCTGAATAAAATTGATGTTCTTAAATAACAAGGACATGTAGCAGAAAATATTTGGAGTGAATTCCTTTCTTTTTATTTTTTTCATTTTTAAATTAAATTTTATGCTTATTTTTAATTTATATCATTCATTTCCACAAGATATTGAATTACAAATTTTCTCCCTATCTTTCCCCTACCCACCACCCAAAAACAGCAATCACACTGAATACCCCCTCCTCCAATCTGGTCTCTCCTATATCCTCCCCGATTCCCCTTCTGACTTTCCATATATATATTTCCACCGTGGATATATTGTGACAGACTGACAATATTTCCCTCCATACAATCCCACACACCCCCCACATTTGTTGCATTCTCTACTTTGACCATGTCCCTTTTCAAAAATGTGTACTTTCAACTTCCCTCCCCCACAACCTGCCCTCCCCTCCATCATTCCGCCTCTCATCCCTTTGCCCCCTACTCTCATGTAAGGTGAGATACCTATTTAGTGTGGATGTCATAAGCCAAATTCAATGAGAGTAAGATTAAATCATTCCCTTATGCCTTCCTGCTCTTCCCCTCCATTGTAACAGTTTTCCCTTGCCTCTTCTATATGAGATGATTTACCCCATTCTATCTCTCCCCATCTCCTCTCATTATATTCCTCTCTCACCTCTCAGTTTCACCTTTTAAGTATCATTCTGTCCTATTCAACTGGTCCTGTGACCTCTGTCTATGTATACCTATACACATATATAAACACACTCACATATGTATTCATACACCCATATATTCTCCTATATAGACATATATGTATGTATACATATCTATATCTATATCTATATATCTCTCTATCTAGAGAGATAGATTGATATGTGCATTTATATTCCCTTCAACTATTCTCATACTGAAAAAGGTTTTGTAAATTACAATTTTCATTTTTCCATGTAGGAATTTAAATAGTTCAACTTGGGTAAGTTCCTTATGATTTCTTTTCCCTGTTTACTTTCTCATGCTTCTCTTGCTTCTTGTATTTGATTGTCAGATTTTCTATTCAACACTGGTTTTTTCATCATGAATGCTTGAAAGTCCCCTATTCCATTAAATGACAATATTTTCCCTTGAAGCATGATACTCAGTTTTGCTGGGTACGGGATTCTTGGTTTTAATCCCAGCTCCTTTAACCTCTGGAATAACAAGCCCTTTGATCCCTCAGTGTAGAAGCTACCAGATCCTGTGTTATCCTGATTGTGTTTCCACAATATTCAAATAGTTTTTTTTTTTCCTGGCTGCTGTAATATCTTCTCCTTGATCTGGGAATTCTGGAACATGGCTGTAATATTCCTAGGAGTTTTCTTTTAGGGATGTTTTTCAAGAGATAATCAATGGATTTTTTCAACCTCTGATTTGTCCTCTGGTTCTAAACCATCAGGGCAGTTTTCCTTGAGAATTTCTTGAAGGATGATTTCTAGGTTCTTTTTTTGATCATGGCTTTAAGGTAGTCCAATAATTTTTAAGTTATCTCTCCTGGATGTATTTTCCAGGTCAGTGTTTTTTCAAATGAGATATTTCACATTGCTTTCTATTTTTTCATTTGTTTGGATCTGTTTAATATTATCTTTATTCCTCATAAAGTCACTAGCTTCCATTTACTCCAGTCTAATTCTGAAGGAATGATTCTCTTCAGTGAGCATTTTGAGATTCTTTTTCCATCTGGCAAATTCGGCTTTTTGAAGCATTCTTCTCCTTGTTGGCTTTTTGAGCTTCTTTTGCCATTTGAAGTAGTCTATTTTTTTAAGATTTTATTTTCTTCAGTCAGTTTGTTGACTCTCTTTTCCTGATTTTCTTGCATCATTCTCATTTCTCTTCCCAATTTTTTCCTCGACTTCTCTTATTTGTTTTTCAAAATCCTTCTTAAGCTCCTCTATGGCCTGTTGCCAGTTCCCATTTTTCTTGGAAACTTTTGGTGCAGTTCTTACTTCATCATCTTCCTTTTGTCCCATTCTTTAATCCTCTCCCCCACCCCAAATAGGAGTCTAAAGTCAGATTGCTGTGCTTGCTTTGCTTCCTTTGCTTGCTCATGTTGCCACTCAATTACTTGACTTTTCAGCTTTCTTCCACAGTAGAACTCTGCTTCCAGAGAGGAGAGCTTTGTTCCAAATTGCTGGGGTTTTCTCAGCTGCTGAAGGTATTAGTTGGCTGCTCTCTCTGAAGCCTCCACACACTCTGGCTCACTGTTCACACACCCCAGGACCTCCACCAAAGATAGCAATGTAGATGCAAGCAGATTAAAGCAAGATCAATTACCCATCAGCATGCTCACTTGGTCCCCCTATAATCTACATGCCAGGAGCTCTCCATTCAGCAGTGGCGGCCATGCCTCAGCCACTTCTCCCTTGGGAGGCAGAGGTTGTACACACTCCCAGACTCCCTGTTTCCAGTGTTCCTCTGACCTCTCACTTTTTCCTTAGCATCTATGGATTGATAACTCTGGAAACAGCCATAGCTGCTGGTGATCCACTCTCCAGAAGTCCCTCCAATGGCAGCTGCCCTGAGGCTAAAACCTGGAATTCACACTGGGCTGGGCTCTGCCCCCAAAGTTCTGCAATGGCCCCTTCCTCCCTGCCTGCTGGGCTGTCTTCAGTGGGAGTTTACTTTCTCTCTGTCACTTTGTTGGTTCTGTAGCTCTAAAGTTTGTTTAGAGTCATTTTTACAGGTATTGAAAGAGGTGGAAGCAGAAGCAGCACAGAAGTCCTGTTTCTACTCCACCATCTTGGCTCTGCACCCCTGGAGTGAATTTCTTTAATAAATGTCTTATATCAAAAAATATATAAAGAACTGATTCAAAAAATTAAAAAATAACCTTTCCCAAACACCTAAATGATCAGTGGATATGAAAAAAGCAGCTCTAAAAGAAAGGAAATTGAAATCATCAATAGAAATGATAAATGCTCCAAATAAATATAATTATAAACTCATCTGAGATTCTTTCTTATACACATTATAATATCAACAGTGACAAAAATAGGAAAATGACAATTTTTGGAGGGAATGTATGGCAGCAAGCATACTAATATCCTATTAATGGAACTATGAGTTGGTCCAATCATTCTGGAGTAAAATTTGGACCTATACCCCAAAAGTGGTCCATATTACTGTAGTTTTCCACTACCATTCTCACAAAGCTATTTTTCATGTAAGAGAAGTAACCTAAAGTTCTCATAAACTGGATTTAAGATTCATACCCTTTGTAGTTGGAGGAGATAGATAGATAGAAAGATAGATAGATAGTAGATAGATAGATAGATAGATAGATAGATAGATAGATAGATAGATAGATAGAAGGAACAGGATGAGTTGAATATGAAGGAATGATATCTAAAAAGTAAAATTAAGGATTGAGAGAGGAATGTATTGGGAGAAAGAGAAAGGAAGGCGTAGACTAGGGTAAATTTATCTCACATAGAGACAAGAAAATGTTTTCACAATGAAGGGGAAGAGGTGGGAAGTGAGAGGTAATGAATGAACCTTACTATCATCATATTTGACTTGAGAAGGGAATAACACACACACTCAACTGAGTATCTTACCTTACAGGAAAGTAAGGGGAATGGGGACAGAGGGGAGGGAATGGTAGAAGGAAGGGCAGATTGGGGGAGGGGGTAGTCAGAAACAAACCGTTTTGAAAAGGGGCAGGGTCAAAGAAGAAAATAGAAAAACGGGGTGGGGTTTAGGATGGAGGGAAATATAGTTAGTCTATCACAACATGACTATTATGGAAGTGTTTTGTATAACTACACATGTATAACCTATATTGAATTGCTTGCTTTCTCAATGAATGTGGGTGGGAAGGGAAGAAGGGAGAGAATTTGTAACTCGAAGTTTTAAAAACAAATGTTAAAATTGTTTTTACATGCAACTGGGAAATAAGGTATACAGACAATGGGGTATGGAAATTTATCTTGCCCTATAAGAAAATAAGGGAGAAGGAGGGTGTGATAAAAGGAAGGGAAGACTGGGGGAAGGTGTAATCAAAATGCACACCATCTTGGGGCAGGGGGAACAGGGAGAAAATTTGGAACTCAAAATCTTGTAGAAGTGAATAATGAAAACTAAAAGTAAATAACATTTTTTAAAAACAAGAATAAAAGAGTCGTACCCTATGCCAAGGCTTTCCACATTAAGCTATGTCAGATGGCATGTGGATCTTTTATCCAGCTCAAAATTGCTTGGGCATATAGTACCTGAAATTCTTCTCTGACTTAGGACCATTGCTTTCCCATTGCATTTCCTTAAATCGTATAAGAGATATATTGTCAACTTAAGCATCTAGACCCTGGACACTCATTTCAACTCTGGTCTCAGTTTTTCTACCATGTCACAAGAGCTGCTAGAAAAACTATTTGTTTCCAAAAGGCCTAATGGTCAGTGACAGTCTGCCAAGTTCCCTCAATAACACCTTCCCCCACAAAATGTTTGATGAGCCAAGAAAAATTGTATCTACACCTCAAAAAAAGAAAAAAATTAACATTTTTAAACAATAAATGCAATTTAACATGCATTTATTGAGCTTACTATGTGAAAAGCATTATGCTAGGCACTAATGATACAAGCAAAAATGAAATAATACCTGCTCTCAAGATATTTCCATATGCATATACTTCATTTATTCTAGGTAGAAGTTTGTAACTTGTATTATCCAAATTATTAGCTCATTTTTAAACTTCATTTTGTATGTAGACACTACCTTTTAAGGGTGTAGAATGTGCATAAAGAAAGGCAGCAGGATACAATGTATTCGGGTTCAAAGTTCAGTTTTGTCAATTACTCCCTGGGTGATCTTAGGAAATGTCACCTCTCCTAGTCTACACCAGCATAGGAGCTTGATGGTCTCTAAGGTTTCTTCTATGATATTATGATTTAACCACTAATATTTCTGAATGAGGTTGCCTTTATCTCTTACTCAGAGGACAAAGCGAAACTAATTAGGAAAAATGGATCACAGGAGAGTTTGTGGGTGGGCATGTGGGAGGGAAAGCAAGAAAAGGAACAAGAACAGGAACAGGCAGACAATTGCTCTGAGTCTAAAAATGTCAGCAATCACTCTTAGGATTACACAAGCCAGCAACCAAAGAAAAGCAACCATGGTAGGAGATAAGAAATCCTAACCTTAACTCTCTGGACCATGCCTTAAAATTCAACAATAATAGACTCTCTACTAAAGACAAATTGAGCCAAAAAGTGTCAAAGGAGAAATAGGAATGTATTTGGAGAATCTTGGAAGGCAGAACAGTGAAAGATAATCTATGATTCCTTCCTATGGTTCTATTATCCTATGAAACAGTTCAGCTTCACGTGTAGTTTAAACTTTTAGGTTTTTTTTTATCTTCCTTGTAAAATATTAAAGAAAAATGCTAAGCACTTTATAAAAGATTTTGTTAATGGAAGACATGCCTTTATCACCAGTAACCCCATTTATAAGAGTAAAGTGCCATTTTTTTTTTGCTCTACCTATATGATTTTTGAAATATAAATGAGGGGAGAAAAGGAAAAAAAATACACTTTTATAAATGTTTAACCCAACTTCTGATAAAGTAACTCAAAGGTAAAGGTCACCTGTATGTGGAACTATTTGGGGCAGCAATGTTATTAATATCAAAGACATGGAATGAAAGTGGTTGTCCATTAAGAATTTTTTTAACAAATTGTGCTTTATGGATATAATGGAATATTATTGCTTTATTAGAGGCCATTTATTAATTATTCAGAAGGAATTAGGAAGTCTTGTATGGATTATTTCAAAGGTAAGTAAGCAGAAACAGGAGGAAAATATGCACAATGATTAAAATAATGGAAAGGAAAACATCGCTGAAAAGTATTAGAATTCTGGTCGATACAATGATCAATTGACTTGAGAAAAATAATATACTGAATGAGTGAATTATCAATCAATAAAAATGTGTTAATCACTTAATATGTGCAAATCACTGAGAATACAAAGAGAAAAATAATATATTAACTGCTCTCAAGGAGCTCATATAGCAAGAGACAAGGAACATAAGTGAAATCATTTGCAGGGCAGTTGGAGAAGCCCAATGTTCCTTAGGGTACATTTTTAAAGCAATTGATAATACATCTTCTTTAACATCATTTCCATTGATTTAAAAAAAATCCAATTCTGGTGCTCTGCTTTTACAGTACCAAAGACTTTGGTGGCAAGAAGTTTCTTTTCTGAGTCTTCAATAACTGTGGCTGCTGAGCAAGCAGAGACTGCAGCATCTACAAAAGGTTGGCAGGTTGCTCCTTCACAGGTTGCTTCCCTGGATGATGGATATTGGGGCTGGGATAGAAACAAGGCTGTCTGGGGCAATATGCTTTTCCTAATATTCCAGTGTACTAGACTATTTCAAGAAGGATCTGAGGAGAAAGGGCATTTGTTGTCGGTCAATTCATTTAGGGAATGTCACCTCTTATCTTTCCTACAAGGTGCCTTCTTATTTCAGCTAAGCTGGAAAAATAATGATAAGCTATAGGCACTGAAGCATACATACATTTTCAGTCAAGGCCATTGTGGTGTGGTGTTGTTTGATTTTTTTTCCTTTCGTGCATTTCTTTTCTTTAAAAGAAAAAGAAGGGGGTAGATAGAAAAGAATTTTCTATTGGGAAGTGATTGTAATGCAAAATTAAAAGGAAGATTTTTTTTAATTCTAAAGTTACTCTTTTAATGGTTACCCTATTTCTCCAATCTCATAGAGAAATAAAAGAGTAAAGAGGATTTGGGTTCCAGAAACCCTAAGGTTCCATATCTAATCCTCATCCTTTGGATTCCACACATTTCTATTAATCACTTCCTCTGGAACAACCATTATTATTTAGAGAAAATAGATTTTGTGGGGCTCTGTTTTATTAAGAAACCAATGTCTAAAGTTATATGAAAGTTTTCATATCCAGGCTAGATGGTTAAAAAGATAGAAATAAAGAGATTCCTGGTGAAAAAAGAATAAACCTTTTTTTCCCATCATCCCACTAGTATAGTACTGGATTCTTCAGACTATGACCTTGTCCCTACAAAATACTTCTAGCAATGTTGCCTTTAGATATGCTTCTCATCCTCAATCCATCTGTTTCCTACATCCTCTTCTCCCACACATACCCCACACCCTATTGTGCTCTGCCATCCAGATGAAATCCTCCAATTCTATATTGACTGCTAACTGGATAGAAACTTCAGGTATTCCTCTCATATATCAGGTCTGTTAGCAAATCCCAGTAGTCACACTAGCCCAACCTGCTCCTCACCCTTGCCCATTCTAGTATTGGTTCTCAGTAAAGACCAATTGTGAACTGTTATAGTTTGCATTTCAGCTACCCAGGAATATATCTCATTTTTCTAGCATTGTTACTGTGGAAATAATTGCACCCCCTGGAATGATGTTTCACCTAAGGTCCTTTTTTCATGGAACCAATTAGGCAGGGTATATTTGTACAGTACACCCTGCCCAATATGCAGTTGTCCTTTCAAATACTATATTCTATTTCAGCATGATTTGTTCCTGTTTCTTAATCTTGTGTTGCTTGTTACTTTCCAAAGTTTGCTTTCCCATTAAAAAGATGTTTTTTTTATTTTTTAATTTTCCCAAAAAGATGTTAACTCACTTTTTCCAAGTTATACTTTTAATCTCCTTTCTTTTTCCTAAGATTTTAAAATGCCATTTTCATATAATTCCCTTCTTCATGTGAAATTAAGGGCCTATCTTAGTGAGAGTCAATCATACCTAGCTTTCAAATGACTTTGATGGCAGGGTAAGACTGGTGATAACAGTTGTGTCAGGTCCCTCAGGTTTGAAACAGGAAATAGTGGCAGTCATAGTCAGAAAAAAAAACGTATCATTCCTCTAAATGATAAAGAAAAGAAAACTAAAATCATATTTCAGACTGTGCTCCAATTTTGGATGGAAAGCTGAGTTAAAATATATAGCGACAAACCCAATGTGCTCAGCAGACCTTTTATAATCAACTTCAACGATTTCAGCCTTGAGTTGTATTTGAACATGTTCGTTAGCAAGAACTGCCAATTAGGCATTTCTGAAAGCAGTGGGTATTACAAGGATCTTTGCTGAATTTCTGTCAGGTCTTATGTTTATGAAAATAAATTTAAACAGCAAGGAAGCAGGCACAGGGAAAGCACTCCAAAGAAATAAAAATTGTTCTAGAATAATAATAGAGTTCTTATGGGAAGAGGTATATTTTTCTAATTAAATGGATGACTTTCTAATTGCAAATATGTCCAAAGAATAGATACTAGAACAAGAAACAAAAGGTAAACTTCAGAATTCATGCAATTCCCTCTGAACCAAGGAAAATCTTACTTGACTTCAGGCTACAACATCATATTCAAAAGAAATATGTTTAATTATTGTGTGTGTTGTAAGGCTATAGTCATTTTTTTTAATATTTAGAAAAAATCCATAGTTCAAGTATCTACATTATCCTCTCTTTCTCTGTTGGATGAGTCCTCCAATATCCCAGTCATAACTGTCCTAGTTCAACCATTATTTTCTCTGGCCTTATTAAATAGTGATGTTATTTTTAGCACAACTCCTCAATCCTGCTACAGATCCATGTGCATCTCAATTAAATGGCTCCTTCCTAAGTTCAAGTCTAACTAGAAGATACAGTGAATGGATAGAGAGCTGAGCCTGGAGTCTGGCACCAAAAAAATTGACAGACTAGGCCATTGGAATGAATAAAATGAGATGAAATAACATAGAAATAAATATAAAGTCATACTTAAGTGGGGATAATATTGTACAAGTACATGCTAGGGAAGTCATGTTAGTAAGAAAAATCTCTGGCAAAGACCAAGGGCTTTTAGTGGGTTGAAAACTCATTTTAAGTCAAATGTATACTCCACCAACCTCAAAAAATAATGTGATTTTTTTTTCATTAAGAAAGACAATGATCCTTGAAATAATACCATAGTTCTGATTGTTTTCTACTAATCAGATCACATTTGGAGTATCACATTCAGTTCTAGATGCTACTGTTTATAGAAAATGTTGGTACCTGGGGAGCATCAGAACATTGAGAATGGTAAAGGGCCTTAAGTCTTTTCCATATGAAGAAAGTTAAAATGGGCAGAATGAGGAGAAATGGGAAGAAGTTACAAAGAAGCAAATTTTGGCTTGATGTCAGATAATATTTCTTCCCACTGTAAGCTTGCTCATATTGTGATGGGCTTTCCTGGGAGATAACAGGTTTCCCATATAACTTTCTGATTCTATAGATCTGTAGGATCCCATAATAGCAAATGTCATTTTTCCCATGAAAACAGATTGTATTATTCCGCAGCTTATGTTACTGAATCTCTCTCCTTTTTAGAGGAGATATAGTAATGTGAAGAAAAAATAAAATAAAAATAAAAACTACTTTTCATCTCAGTTTTCAAAGCTTACGAGTTTCCTGCCTTAAAAAACAGCCTTCAATGAGAATTATCACCAGCTCAAAAGAAAAATTTCTATTTCCTGTTCTCTACATGTTTCTGTAAATTTTTTTTTATAACATTTGCCTTCTTTTTGGCAAGATGATTCTAATCATGTCCTGAGGAAAATAAAAACAATATGGTTAGAAATTATCTCAATCTCCCTTTTGTTTCTTCTTAGAAACTTGTTTCCCTCCTACTTTTCCCCTCTACATACACCACTATCCTGAACTTTTTTGTTTTATATCAATAGGCTTCTCCCTACAACATTACTTCCATTTTGCTTTCTTTTTTAAAGCTTCTGATCACAATGTGTGTGTATTTTTTTCAGCCTGAATAGAAAGAAAAAAAAACCCACATTGCTTAATTGCTTTGAACTTTTTTTTTATTTTACTGCTAGATTTACTTAAACATTCACCACCTCAGGGATGAAACATGTAGAGAAATAGAAACAGGAAAATATTAAATGAGGGGAGAATTAAGAAAACTTATTTTTCTTCCTTTCTTTGGGTAATAATATACTCTAAATTATTTTCATATACTCTAAATCATTTAAGTGACCAGAAAATTAAATAACCCAAGAAATTCTGAAATGTAACAGCTATTTTTTAAAAAAGCCAGGACTTAAATTCTGTAACTAATAAACACCATCTACTTCCACCGTTACAATAAACTACTAAAATTGAAATGGAATAAGTCACACAACAACAGTAACTGGGTTCATTATAAATGGATTTTATTCAATTTCAAATGAACGCTCACTGAAGCAAGGCAATTATTTTTTTCTAATTTATTAATATAAATTGACAATATCATAATCTATAGCATAATCCCCACAAAAGTTTTTTTTTTTTCCAAACCATCTTTTCTTCCTAAAATCTTCCTTGTCTCTTCCCTTTCTACCATCTTCTTAACTGAGGATTTGAACCCTTACTTCGATGAAAAACATTTTTTTCAACTAGAGCTTACTCTTCTCCCCTTCATCTCAAAAGCTCTTGATAAATCACCCCCTTTCTTTTCATTTATTCTAGTCTCTCATAATGAGATGGTCTTTCTCCTTGACAAGGCCACCCTCTCTAACTGTGCCCTTGATTTCATCCCCTACTGTCCTCTCCAGCAAATCATAACTTCAGTCATCCCTTTTCCTTCCATTATCTCCCTCTCTAATGGTTGTCTATTAACCTTTGTCTATTTAAACCTTTGTCAAATAAAGCTAAATATCTTCTATCATAAAAAAACCGTTAAACCATTCCTGAATATTTTCACTGTGCTCTCACAATATTCCTTTCCTGGTCCTACTCTTGTCTAATGGCTGCTTCTTGATTTCCTTTGCTTATCATTATCTGAATCACACCCTGTGTGAGCATTTCCTATAGCTTTGTTCTAGTCTACCTATTTTCCCCTCATCCCTTTCTTGTTGGTTTCATTGGTTCCCAATGATTTAATTGCCTTCTCTATGCTGATAATTCTAAATCTTTGGCTCCAGACCCAGAATTTCTTTTCCCTGGGCATAATTCCTATGTCACTAATTTCACATTGGACATTTCAAATTATATATCCCAAATAAATTTCAAACTCAACAGGTATAAAACAAAACTCATATCTTTCCCCCAAAACCCTTTTACAGGCTTCATCATTTATGACAAAAGCACCATCATTATACTAGTCTCCTAGGATCAAAAACTCAGAATTACCCTGGACTCAGTATACCAAGAAATCTCTTTTAAGATAAGCTAACAAAACAAGCAAAAGGAGGTTAATTTAACCTTACAGCCTCCAATGGACCTTCCAAATCTAAATCTATAATCTTATAAATTGTTGATACCACTGAATGTAGTGGGATGAGACCCATGCACAGAATACGGTTCTGGAAAGTCATATCTTATACAAAAGGCACAGAATAGGTTAAAAATGGAAAGTCGGTGTCAATTAAGAAGATATACTAATTTGGAAGCATTTGGGTAATGATCTAACAGAAGCAATTTTGTACTTAAACTATATTTTTAAAAAGCCCTGGAATGATTGAATAGATGAAGAATAGATGAGAAATAACAGTAGTAATGAAGGACTTTGATTATCTCATCCAAGCTTTCCTATTTCTATTAAAGGTATACTATTCATTCATTCTTTTAGATTTGTTACTTAGCCATCACTGACACCTCACTCTCCTTCAACTTATATATCCAATCAGCTGCCAAATCTTGCTATTTCTACTTCCCTAGCGTATCTTCAATCTGATCCCATTATCTATTCACCCAGCTATTACCTTAGTTCAAGACCCAACATTTCTCACCTAGCATATTGCATAGGCCTAATAATTGGCCTCCCTGCCTCAAAGGTCTTCCTTTTCCAGAGCACCTTATACACAGTTACTAAAGTGAATTTCCTTAAGCACATATTTCCTTAAGCACTATGTCACTCTCTAACTCAATTGCTAGCAAAATACATTCATTCACCTTTGGTGTCTACTTGACATTCAATTCTCATCCACGGCCCCAAGAAGTTAAAGCATGTATAGCAGGCACATCCCAGTAATGCATCAATGAGTTAGGGAAGTTTCTACCCCAAACATGTGAAGACTTCCTTCAGTGTAATGAGCAAATAAGAATAATTTGTTCCAACAGCCATGAAGGCAGCTGAAATAGGCACTATGGAGTGCTTAGAGCTTGGTCAGACATTGAAGAAGCCAAGGTCATACACTGCATCCTAGGCCATCACCAGTCATATTGACTTTTGTCTTGCCACTGGACTTTGATGATTATGAAAGAGAGAGGGAGAAGAATGACTTCTATGACCCTGCCTCACTTAAATCCAATTCACAAGTCATCACCCCATGATGTCATTGGTCCTCTTCAAAAACAAAGAACAAACCACCTTCATTATAAGTATATTTATCTGTTATATATTATATATGTCCTTTTGTTTCTTCTTTTATAATATAAATTATTGTGAGTACATATTGTTTTATTGGTTGCATTTATATCCCCAATAGCAAGCACAGTGCCTGCTATATAATCAGTGCTTAATGAAATTTGGTGTTTGACTTTTTCCCAAAGACTAAAAGGATTTTAAACCTTTGTCTATTTAGTGTAATTTCTTGTGACTAGTGATCTCAACACATACCTTTGTTTAAGGGAGAAATTTAGAATCCTTTACAAAATAGAATAATTTCTCAAAGGCAATACAATCTGGTCCCTCTTCTAGTTCTATTCAAGGCCCGAGTCATTGTCAGGTTCAGCTTCTATTCAATGCTGTCCATCAAGTCTAATATCAGGACCTGGGCAGCATGGGTTACCTTATAGAAATACATGGATAGATATAAAGTTGTATATTTATATATGAGTATATGTGTACATAAGTGTATTATTTATAATGTGATACAGTAGCCTTTGAATAATGGAACTTATGGATCATTCCAAAGGCAGTGGAAAAGAACATGATGGGCACAAATAGATTATAATACCTTATAAATGCAAAAGAGATGCCAGAGAAAAGTATAACTAGAAAAAAAGATCCGTCATTTATGTAAAAAAAGTGATTACCAGCCTGAATGCTCCATAAATATATTTTTAATGTCAGTAAAGAATAAGAAAGTCCTCTGAAGAATTGGGCAGATGCCAGGTGATGGAATCATGTAAGAACATGAACAAGGATTACATGGGTTAGGCAATTATGAGAAGGCTATATTCGGAATTATTGGAGGAAACACAGATATTGATGAGAAAATATAGTATTAGAATATAATAAATAAACTATTAGAATATTGGAAAGATCAAAAACTTCTAGAATTTTCAAACCATAGTAATTATAATCCTTCCTATGCTCTTTCCTGTCCCTACTTGATATGTGAAAGTGGCAAGGGAAATTTAAAGTCATTTGCAAATAGATATATAGATAGATATAGATGTATAGATATGAGATTTGGTTTGGAAAAAAAGCCTAATTTCTTTGTTATAATTCAAGGTTTCATGATTTAGTCAATTTAGTGCAATTACCCATAACTCAGTCCCTCTATGGCTCAGTTGTCAGCTTCTGTGAAATATTCTAGCAAAAACAACTAATCAACCTTATCCAGGTAATGATCCTCTCTAAACATAGCTCTTCTGGTTCTCATATAACAAATATTCTTACATCATTAGACCTGTACCTAACTAGAGCTTTTTCAGGTTGTCAAAGTCTAACAGATCATGTACACTATTTGTATGCCCTCATACCCATGATGAGACATCAGGGTAAGGATATAATAGAAGACAGATTATATGAGATTTAAAATTATTCATTCAGACAATATTTATTATACATGAATTAACTGAGTTTACTTGATTTTATGTTCATTGTAAATGGAGTTAATCGCTACTGAATTTTTAGCTTTCTAACATCCCTTTAGCCTCACCAGTTTATGAGAAGTAGTCAAAACTTAGAAGTAAGCCTCAACATCATAATCAAGTCTATGAAATTATTCATTCAAGACCTTTGTAATTTAGGCAGATTCAAATATCGCTCATTTTCAGACAAGGAGCTGAAATGAAGAAAAAGGAAAGGTAATAAGTAATCCCAATTCATTTGATTATACTTTCAGCCACATGAAAATAATCTTTCTAATGTTCTCTGCTGTCACTGTTAGCAATATCTATTTCTTTTTATTTCTCATTACCATCAACTTAATGGACTTATGAAAAAGTTGATTGTTCTGAGACAAAATCGCCTTCCCTTTTACGTGTTAAATTATTTTCTAATTGTGTGTGTTTCCTATAAAATACCAAGTTATTTCCTAAGCTATAAATAATGGAGGAATCTATTGCAAACATCTTCATCCATCAGAATCTATAATGACAAAGGTGTTACTAACATGCTGCAGGAGGAACTTGATAGCATTTAGTACCTCTTCTTCAGTTAGTGGTTCATTTAGAGAGAAACTGAGTACAACCTGAGACATAAAATAAATGGCTTCAGCATTGGTTGATGACAGTCTGTTCAGAAAACAATGGAAGTATTCAGCCCATCTCTCCTGGATCATGTCCTTGCCACTCATCATTGTAGCTCCATTAGCACTAAGTGGTTGAAATGCAGAAGGGGTTTTGAGCCATAGTCTTCAGAAAATCAGAGAAGCACTTGGGATTAATACTGTCAGTGTAAAATTTAATCTCATTTGCCTTCTTGCTGAACCAAGGTTCTTGCACCTCTCTAAGCTTTTCTTGCACTTTGCTTTTAATAGAGCTGATTCTACCTTCTTTGAAGATGCTTTAGCTATCCTGTTGATAAATCCTGTGGAGTTCTCATTTCTAATTTAGCATCTTCTGAATTTCCCCATCATTTTTGTCAAACCAATCGTGATGTTTGTTGGTACTCTGGCCCAGATGAGCAAATGAGATACTGTACATCAAGTCTCTGAAAGCTACCCACTCTTCTTTTGCTCTATTGTGGCTAATTGTATGCTAACACAATTTTCCTTCTAGGTGAACAATAAATTGTTCCTGCATGTAGAAACAATGTAGACCATAGGTGGGGAACTTGTGACCTCAAGGCCACATTTGGCCTTCTAGGTCCTTGGGTGTGGCCTTTTGATTAAGTCCAAGTTTTACAGAGCAAATCTATTTATTAAGGGGATTCATTCTGTGAAGTTTAGATTCAGTCAAAGAAAATCACTTGAGGGCCTAGAGGACCAAGTGTGGCCACCCCTGCTAGACTCTTAATCTTGAGTCTCTTAAGAGTCATCTTGGCTTGGGGTCACTACTTTTGCTGAATATGAATGTTTAGCTTGGAGAGGATGAGTCTGTAATTGGTCCAACATTCTGCATCATACTGCCTTCATCACTCTCACATACTACCTGTCTCTTCTCCCAACGATAATATTGTTTATTAAATGACAGTGCTTGTCATGAGGGGGTCTCCATGATGTTTTATTGTGGTTATGTGGGCAAAAGAGAGTATTAGTGATGAGAAAGTCTTCAGTGGTAAGTAACCATTACTATTGCTATTTCCCACCCTCAAAAACCCCCTGCCATGCCTAATTATCTGTGTCTACTCTGGCATTAATGTTACCCAGAATTATAAGCTTGTCTTCTTTCAGCATATTGATGATGAGAGTCTCTAAGTCTTCACAGAATTTTTCTTTGACTTCAGTAGACTTCATCATGGTTAGGACATACACACTAATGATGGCAGCACAGAACTTTCCTTCAAGTGGAAATCACATTATCATGAGTCTATCATTCAATCCTTTTAAGAAGCTTGCAATTTTTCCAACTAGACTGGAGTTTATTGCAAAATCTACACCTGCTTCACAGTGATTTTCATCATGATGGCCACTTCAGAAAAATGTATATCAGCTCCAACTCCATCTACCAAGGCTGTTTCACTCAGATTTGCTAATTTAATGTAGAACTTGCTGAGTTCTCTCAGAACAAGAGCTGTTCACCTCTTAGGTCTACTGGATTTCATGTGGTCCATAAATGTGCACTCATTCCTTATACTGATGGTGAATGGAATCGCCTAAGCAATTTGGGGGGGGGGGGGTTGTGTTTCAACTAAAAGGTAGGATCCCCACCTGCTGCCATAAGTAGGCCAGGTTTGGATGAAACAGACAATTTTTAGAGCACCTTTTCTAGCCCCTTCCTCTGCCGGAGGTTAAGTTGTGTGGTCCTTACAAGGGCTGCTTAGACACCAAAACCCACTGCTACTTCAGGCCAGTGAGGAGGCAATACAGTGTCCTGAAATGTCTGTGTGCAGGGTTGTGACTACAGCAACCAGTGTATCCACACCTGCTCTTCCAGTACTCCCCTGTCACCACAGGACTTCAAAGTGGATAAAGTAATGAGTGGTGAGTGATGTCTTGACTTGCACATTAATTTGCTTTAAGTGAGGCAGAGTTGCACTGAGTCATCAGTCTCACTCTCTCTTCC
Organism: Gymnobelideus leadbeateri; assembly: GCA_011680675.1. Classification (NCBI taxonomy): domain Eukaryota; kingdom Metazoa; phylum Chordata; class Mammalia; order Diprotodontia; family Petauridae; genus Gymnobelideus; species Gymnobelideus leadbeateri. The sequence goes on along the minus strand of WOXC01008627.1, from coordinate 81,184 downwards.
AGAGTCATTGTTTTCCAATAGCAAAATAGAACTCAAAATGACTGGCAATAGAATGGGATTCAGTGGATGACCTTGGTATCTTCCATGTTTGACCAGGATCTAAGCACTCCATAGCACCTTTTTCAGGTTCCTTCATGGCCATTAAAATAAAATTATTCCTGTCTATGCATTCCTCCAGGAGAAGTCTTCACATGCTTGGGTAGACATCCCTTGACTGCCCTTTTGGATACCCTCAACATTGTTTTCCCTGTCTGCCAAGATGGTTTGCCAGAGTGTAGCTGAGGTGTATGCCATGGTTTGTTGGAGCCACAAGTGAGAGGTGAGTAACAGGTGGACACCAAAGGTGAATGATCAGCCTGAAAAGGCTTAGGAAGCCCTCACGGCAGAGGTGCTGCTCCTCCCTGAACACCCATACACCCCATTAATATGATCAAGAAAAGATTCTTCACAGAAGCTGGGACTTGAAGGAATCCAAGTAAACCAGGAGGCAAAAAAGAGGAGAGAATATTCTAGGCATGGAGGACAGAGCAAAAATGTCAAAAGTGGAGAGATATATTATGCATTTTGTAAGGAACAGAAAAGAAGTCAGTGTTACTATATCATAAAATATGTGAAGGGGAGTGAGATATAAGAATACTTAAAAGGTAGGAAAGGCAATGAAGTGCTTTAATAGACAATCTAAGGATTTTTTTATTTGATCCAAAAGGTGATAGGGAGTCATTGTTATTTATTGAATAAGAGAGTGATATGGCCAGACTTGCACTTCAGTGAAATCAATTTGATAGTTGAGTGGAGAAATGAAATGGAGTGTGGAAAGATGAAGTAGGGAGACTTACCAAAAGGCTATTATAAGAATCAAGGCATGAGGTGATGAGAGCCTGAAGCAGGGTGGTGACAGCGTCAAAGAAGAGGTAGATGTTGTGAATGTAGAACTGATAGAACTTGGAAACAGACTAGATATGAAAAACAGGAGAGAGAAAATGAGGAGATAAGGATGAAACAGGTTGTGAGCCTCAGTGACTGATAGGATGATGGAATCCTCAGAATTAATAGGAAAAGTGGGATGAGAGAAGGAGATAAGGATTTCAGTATTGTGAACTATGGGGCATAGGGTTTGAAATGTCCAATAGTCGGTTGGAGATGTGAGAATGGAGGTTAAGATGGAGGTTAAAGCTAGCTACTTAAAGATAATAATCACAACCCTGGGAGTTAATGACATCACTATTTCTTATTGTAGACAATAATCCCCTATATATTCACCCTGCAATCACATTGCATATTTTGTCACTTACATCAATAATATTAACTCCTATTCAGCTTGCAGCATATAGAATCCTTTATATAGTTTTCATACGAACTTCTGTCTAGTTACATGTCTCCTATATTGTTTTCATGAGCTTAATTTTTGAACTCCCTGATATTCTTCACATTATATTTCATCTTGATATGTACAGCCCACTATTATAAAGTACTCAGAACTTGTTTTTGGATTATGACTTTATCATGCAGTTTCTTAGCTACCTTCTTTAGGTTTTCCCTTAGTTAGAGAGGCAGCTGGAAGTGCTATACCATGGAGCCTAGAATCATGAAGATAACCTCAAATCTTGCCTCAGATACTTTCTCACTAGAAAGTGACCCTAGATAAGTCACTTAAGTTTTCTCATTACCTCAATTTCCCAAAATGTAAAATGGAGATAATAATAGCATTTGCCTCTTTGGGTTATGAGAATCAAATGAAATAAAAATTTTGTTGTTTTTTTTTTGGTTTTGTTTTTTAAGTTCTTAGCATAATGCCTTATAATGCCTTGTACCATATAGTAAGTAGTATATAAATACCCATCCCTTCCCACTTAGTTTTTATAATAATTTGTAATTTGTAATAATTTGTAAGATATACACACACACACAAATATGTTGGATCCAAGTTGATTATGAACATATACAATAGGACATGGCCAATAAACGATCCCTAGGGCACTCCACAAGAAATATCTTTCCCATTTCCCATTGAGTCATTAATGACTTCTGACTCAGCCATTCAACCTGATATGAATTCACCTAAATGTAACATATAGTTTAAAAATCTAAGATGGTTGATAAGTTCCATGTGTGTTCATATTCACCTCTTCAAACAACTTGCTATTTTCTTACTATTAAATTTGTTCAGAACATTGTACTGCATATGGCAAGATGAAATGTAACAGATACAAATGTAAAGATGTACATGGGGTTCAAAGATCAAATTCACACACACACACACACACACACACACACACAGGATAAATATAGTTAGATTGAGAGTGTTTTTAGAATTTTATTTCTGAGGGCTCCTTATTCTTTCAGTGCTGACTTGCCCTATAAAATTTCAAGCCTACAGGAACTTATCTACCCTTTATCAGAACATGTTAAAATCTTCCACTTCCACTCAAATCTATATGGCAAGTAAGATTGTGTCCAGTTTTCTCTCCTTCTGTATCAAAAATTATAAGATGGAGGGGCAGCTAGGTGAATAGAGTGAATAGAGTAGTGAACAGAGTGAATGCAGTGAATAGAGCAACAGCCCTGGAGTCAGGAGTTCAAATCCGGACTCAGAGACTTAACACTTAGCAGCTGTGTGACCTTGGGTAAGTCACTTAACCCCAATAGCCCTGCCTTCCACCCTGCAAAAAGCAAAATATGTGTGTGTGTGTATATATATATATATTTAATCCAAATCAACAGTCATTTATCAAGCACATTCTGTGTACAGGTGTACAGTGACAGGGATACAAAGACAAAAACAAAATTGCCACTGTCTTCAAGAAACTTAGATTCTATGGGCAGAGTCAAGATGACAGAATAGAAACAGGACTTCTGCATGGCTCTGGCTTTCTACCTCCTACAACTGATTTAAAAAAAACTACTCTAGAGGAACTTTGGAGCTACAGAACCCACAAAATGACAGAGAGAAGCTAACCTCCCGCTGAAGATGGCCCAGCAGTCCAGCAGGAAGGGGTCAGCCCAGCATTCTGGGAGCCATGAGGTTTTAGCCTCAGGGTGGCCTGACCAGGCACTGGCTGAAGGGACTTCAGATCACCAGCAGCTGTGGTGGATTCCAGAATTATCAACCCATAGATGACAAAGACAAAGTGAGAGGTCAGTGTAGACTTTGCAGGAACAGGGAGATTGGGAGTGTGACCCAGCCTTTGCCCCAAGGATGAGAAGCAGCAGAGGCTCCCTGGACGTGCTGCTTCAGAGCTCCCAGCCTGCAGATTGTAGGGGGAACAAGCAACCAGTCTGAGGGGTAATCATTCTTGCTCTAACCTGCTTGGATCTGGATCACTGTCCTGCCTGGAGGTGCTGGGTTGCGTGACCAGTTTGCCAGAGCATGTTGAGGTTTCAGAGAGGCCACTCAACTAATAGCTCCAGCAGCTGTCAAAATCCCAGTGATTTGGGACAAAGCTACCCTTTCTGGTAGCAGAGTTCTACTATGGCAAAAGACTCAAAAATCAAGTGATTGAGTGGTCAAACTTATTATCTTTGAATTTGGCTAAGGGAGGGAATGACATACACACTAAATAGAGTATCTCACCCTATTTATAGGGGGGAAGGGAATGAGAGGGGGGGCAATGGAAAGGAGGGCAGGTTGGGGAGGGTAGGGAAGTTGGAAGAACTCACTTTTGAAAAGGGACAGGATAAAAGTAGAGAATAGAACAAGTGGGGGTGGGCTACGATGGAGGGAAATACAGGCAGTCTTTGACAATATATCCACTATGGAAATGTTTTGCTTAGCTACACATGTACAACCTATATTGAATTGTTTGTTTATCTTCCCAGTGAGGGTGGGTGAAGAGGGAGGAAGGGAAAGAATCTGTAATTCAAAGTTTTTAAATCAAATGTTAAAATATTATATTAAATATTATATTATTTAAATACTTATTATTATTTTACATGTAACTGGAAAATAAGATATACAGGCACTAGGGCATAGAGATCCATCGTGCTCCACTGGAAAATCAGAGAGAGTGTGGGGGAAGATATGGAAAAGAGCAGATTGGGGGAGGGGATATTCAGTGAGATTGCTATTTTGGGTTGGTAGGCAGGGGAAAAATGGGGAGAAAATTGGTAACTCAAAATCTTGTGGAAATGGGCAATGTAGACTAAAAATGATAAAGAGAGGAAAAAAATTTAAATTAAAAAAAGAAACAGATTATACTGGAGAGAAAACAACATACACACATGATAAACAAATGAACAGCCAAAGAAATATAAAGCATTTTTAGAGAGAGAGGAATATTAAAAATTGGGGAATCAAGAAAGTCTCATCTAAGAGGTAGCATTTGAGTCGCTCCTATATGATTCTTTTTTAAAAAGGTGTCATTTTTTTTTAAAGCAATCGGGGTTAAGTAACTTGCTCAAGGTTACACGGCTAGTCGTTATTTATGCATGGGTGCTCATTTTCTGAGGCCGGATCTGATCTCAGGTCATCCCAACTCCGAGGCCGGCGCTCTTACTCACTGAGCCACTTAGCCGCCCCTTTAGGGCAATTGGGGTTAAGTAACTTGCCCAAGGTTACACGGCTAGGTTTTTGTTTGTGTGGATTAAGTGTCTGAGGCCAGCTCCGAACTCAGGTCCTTCTGACTCCAGGGCTGGCGCTCTATTCACTGCGCCACCTAGCCGCCCCTAGGTGTCATTTTTTTTATACCACTTCCAAGTCATGGGTTTGTATCCCAACAGGTCTCTATGATAACTGTGAAGTCAAATTTTCTTCCCTGTATTAAGATTCCTAGATATATTTTTCATTATCTATACTTTGTCCATTTATGTGTAGACACATGAAGCTATGAGTTTGTTCTTGTTTGTTTGTTTACCTAGTCCTTCCTTTGATTTTGTCTTTTTGTGAATTTCTGGGCTTTGTAATGTTATTTTCTTTATGCATTTTAGTTACTCGCAATATTATCTACCATTGTTGATAAATATATGTAATTTCTTCCTTCCCTCCTAACTTTCAATATAAAGTCACTTTAATTAAATTTGCCAAACCCCAGGAAGTCTCAATAATATTTGCTCTCCTAAATCATTGACCAGAAGCCCATTTGTCCTTTATATTTCAAGCAATACTCCAGAAATTCACATCACTTTCTAAAACACTATCTTCTTAAACAACTATTCCTTTCTCAAGTCTGTCAGTCTCTTTTATTTTTTCAAATGTTTCATTAACTTCTGGTTTACATCATTCATTTCCATTAGATTTTGAGTTATACTTGCTTCCCCATTTTTCACCTACCCACCACTCAAGAATAGCAGTCCCACAGGATATCCCCTCATCCAATCTGCTCTCTCCCATCTCTTCTGCCATATCCCCTTCGACTTTTCCAGTAGAGCAGCATGAATCCTCGTGCCCCAATGCCTGCACATCTTATCTCCCAATTATATGCAAAATAATATTACAAAATAGTATTTATATATTTTTCAAACTTGATTTTAAAAGGAAGATAAGCAGTTCAGTATATACTGGACATGTGTAGCTATGCAAAACACTACCATAGAAGATATATTGTAAAAGACTGACTATATTTCCCTCCCTCCCATCCCACCTCCCACCTGGTCCACTCCTCATTTTGGTCCTGTCCCTTTTCAAAAGTGGGTGCTTCCAACTTCCCCCCCCAGCCTGCCCTCCCTTCCATTATCCCCACTCTCATTCCATTCTCCCCTACTCTCCTGTAGGGTGAGAAACCCGATTTTGTATGTATGTCATTCTCTCCCTCATCCAAATTCAATGAGAATAAGGTTTTGCCTTTTTGCCTTACTGTTCTTCCCCTCCCTTGTATCCATTTTCCCTTGTTTCTTCTATATGAGATAATTCACCCCATTCTGTCTCTCCCCATCTCCTCTCATTATATTCTTTTATTTCCTCTTAATTTCACATTTTAAATATCATCCCTTCCTATTGAATTTGACTTATGTTCTCTATCTATGTATACCTGAAAACATATATACATGCATTCACATATGTATTCATATGCCCATATACCCTTCTTCAACTACTTTCATACTGAGAAAGTTTCATCAGTTACAGTTATCATTTTTCCCTGTAGGAATGTAAATAGTTCAACTTTGATAAGTTCATAATGATTTCTTTTCCCTGTTTTCCTTCTCAAGGATCTCTTGCTTCCTGTACCTGAATGTCAAATTTTCTATTCAACTCTGTTTTTTTCCTCAAGAATGCTTGAAAGTCCTCTGTTCCACTGAATGACCATATTTTCCCTTGAAACATGATACTCAGGTTTGCTGAGTAGGTGATTCTTGATTTTAATCCCAGGTCCTTTGCCCTCTGGAATATCATATTCCATGCCCTTTGATCCCTCAGTGTAGAAGCTGCCAGATCTTCTATTATCCTGAATACGTTTCCACAATATTGATATTGTTTCTTCCTGGCTGCTTGTAATATTCTCTCCTTGATCTGTTAATTCTGGAACCTGGCTACAATATTCATAGGAGATTTCTTTTTGGGATCTTTTTCAGGAGGTGATCTGCTTCTTAAGGTCCTCTATAGCCAGTAGCCAGCTTGTGTTTTTATTTGGGGCTTTTGGTGCAGGATTTCTGATCTCACAGTCCTTCTCCTGTTCCATGCTTTGAACCACTTTGCTCCCAAAATAGGAGTCTAATGTTGACTATTTCTGTATATTTTGTTTCCTTTGCCTAGGCATGTTGCCACTCAATTACTTGACTTTTGGGCTTGTTGCCACAGTAGGACTCTGCCACCAGCCAGGGGAGCTTCCGTCCCAAATGCTGGGGTTTTCTCAACTTCTTCTGGTCCTGCTGCCCTGGGGCTAAAACCTCTGATTCACATGGTCCTGGGCTAGGCTCCCAGAGAGCTGTGCTGGCCACTCCCTACCTGGCTGCTGGGCTGTCCTTAGTGGGAGGTTAGCTTCTCTGTATCATTTTGTGGGTTCTGGAGCTCCAGAGGTCATTCAGAGTCCACCTTTCACATAATTTTGAAGTGGTGTGGGTGAGAGCTCTGTGGAAGTGCTGTTTCTACTCCACCATCTTGATGCTGCCCCCCATCATTCTCTTTTAACTATTGTACTATATTATAGGGAATTAGGTCTTACATTGAATAGAGGTGCCCGGCCTGGAATTAGGAAGACTCATCTTCCTGAGTTCAAATTTGGCCTCAGGGACATACTAGCTATTTCACCCTGGACAAATCACTTAAGCCTGGTTGTTTCAATTCCCTCATATTCAAAATGATCTGGAGAAGGAAGTGGCAAACCACTCCAGTATCTTTGCCAAGAAAACTCCAAATAGGGTCACAAAGAGTTGGACATGACTGAAACAACCAAACAAAAACAACTGTGCCCCTAAGGTCTTAACTTTCTTGGCCAATACTTTAACATAATTACCAATTATTTCTAGATATTTTGGCAGCTTTAACAGTACTCACATGAACCAATAGAAGTGGGTTATTTATTTTCAATCTGATGAGTCTTTGGATGTTCTCCATTATGTGATAGCTATAGTTTACTCTGGTAAGAGAGAAAAATCTCCCTCTTGGCATCAGTTCAACAGACATCTATCTAATTACTCCCCTTAATCCAAATCAAAGAGTGAAGAAATAAATGTAATTACTTATCTCTTCCTCCCATGACTTACTGATGATTTTTCACCTGACAGTGTATGTGGATTTATATCATCATTCTTCAAGCCAAACAGTGTATCTTCATTATAGCTTCAAGCTGTTTTGTATTTGGGAAGAACCTCGTATGTGTAACATTCCCTAAGTGGCCATGGTATTTTTCTGTTCTCTATTGTGTGACACTATTTTAGCATCCTATTTCCTGACATAGGTTAGAATTTCCCTCTACCTTGTCACATATGTTTTTATTCTTTTCATTTTTTTATTGAAACTCTTTTGAAAAATTAAGAAATTCTCCATTCTTTTTACTAACCTAAAAATGGAGAAATATCATACCTGATGAATGGTCATTCCTCATGGCTTAAATCAGGAAAAGAACTTAAGAATTTAAATCAAGCATCTGGCAACTTTGATGGGGTGGTACAGTGTATCCACTAGTTCTGGAGCACTAGATCTGGAGTCAGAAGGACCTGAGTTAAAATCCAGCCTCAGGCACTTGACACTTACTAGCAGTGTGACCCTGGGCTAGTTCACTTAACCCCAGTTGCCTCACAACATTAAAAAGAAAAAAAAACTATATGGGAAGGCTTTTACTCAGGTTGAGAGCAAAGAAATTACATAGGGGTTAGTTGATAATGATAGGGATGGAAATAGAGCCTAGACCTGTGATGTTAGAGAAATCCTGAATAAAGAAATTTCCTCTACCCATGTAGTTTTGCTCTTTCTCAGAAACTTTTAGTATTGGGAAGCCACCTAGAGACCTAAAAATTTAAATGAAATGCACAGGTTCACAAAGCTAATATATGTCAGAGGTAAGACTTGATGGCAGTTTTTTTCTGAGTAGGAGATAAATAATCTGCCCATTATACCACTCTGCTTTTCACAGCAAATATGAATAGATATAAACAAAGATTATCAATAAAAACTATTTTTAATAACCAGAAGGGGGTGGCTAGGTAGCGTAGTGAATAGAGCAACGGCCCTGGAGTCAGGAGGACCTGAGATCAAATCTGGCCTCAGACACAACACAAAAACTAGCCATGTGAACTTGGGCAAGTCACTTAACCCCAATTGCCCTCCAAAAAGCAAACAATAAATAAATAAGTAATCAGAAGGCGGAAAAAGTGAAATAAACAAAAACTGAAGTTTTGTTACCACCTTAAAAATAAAAACATATGTGACAAGGTAGAGGGAAATTCTAACCTATGTCAGGAGATAGGATGCTAAAATAGTGTCACACAAGAGAGAAGAGAAAAATACCATGGCCACTTAGGGAATGTTACACATACTTTCTTTAAAATATTTTTAAAACTACATAGGGCAGGTCACAGTATGACTTAACATCTCCACTCTTCTTTGTCTCTTTGAGGCAGCTTGGTGGAACAGTAGGTAGAGAACTATGCCTGTAGTCAAGAAAGAAGACCTGAGTTCAAATCTAGGCTGAGATATTTAATTGTACTGTGTCTTTGACTTCTGTTTACCTTAGTTTACCAAAATATAAAAAGGATGGATAAGAATAGCTCCTACCTCACAGGGTTGTGAGCATAAAATGAGATAGTATTTGTAAATTGTTAACACAGTGCCTGGCACAAAGTAGGTTCTTAATATTTATTCTTTTCCCCTTCCTTGAAATATTTATGTTTGTTGAAGATTTTAAAGTTCATGATTTAAAAGGAAAAAAAAAAGTTAACAAAAGCATTTAGAAATGCACATTACATTTCCTCTTCAGAATAATTTGCAGCATAGAAATGTTTCCATATGCTATAAATTGGTCTCACCATTTTTGCTGAGGGGGAAAAAGAGGAAAAAATGTTTCATGGTTAGCATGCATATAAACATTAAGTTACAGTATGTGATCACTTAGTGATGGTATTCCTCCCAGTAAACAACTTTTAAGCCTTGCAGACTGCCTTGATCAATGAGGAAAAGATTCTGTCAGAAAACATGAGTTTAATAGTATTCTATTATGATTTATATCACTTATAAAATATGCTAATTCACTAAATCCCAAATCAAATGAATTCTGGTGCCTAACGTTTTATGAATAATGTTTACTTAGATCTTTTGTATCGGGATAAAGAACATCAAGGCCATAAGTCTAGGAGATGTTTGCCCCCAGTTTTTAATCTCACTAGTATAATAGATAATCCAGGTAGTATCTATTGTAACAGTCCTTTCAAGTATAGGAATAAGAATTTATAGGTTCATTGATGGAGTTGAAAGGGACCTTAAAGCTTGTTGATCCTACAGATGAAAATACTGAGGAACAAAGGAGTTGATTGACTTTCCCATAATCACAAAGGCAGTAAATATCAGAGGTAAGATTTCAACCTAGATCTTCTGGGATACTCTTCTTTCCCCTCTACCATGCTGACTTGAACTGATACATCAATTTCAACAAAAGGAGTCCTATAAGCACAGAAGACACTTCCTTGCCCTATGAAAATGTCAGATGCCCTGACAGTCTAAATGTACCTAGTTCTTGCTATTGACAACATGTGGGAACAAAGAATTGATCGTGACTTGGAACTGCAAATACATAAAAATATGACCCTCTTGAAAAAAGTTTAGAAATCATCTTAGAAGAGCCAAGAAAGGCCCAATAACAATATAGGAACATGTTATTTTAAACATATTCATTCATCATGAAAAATGTCAACCTTGGAAAGTATCTAGTTTTTCCAGGAAAACACACACATGCACACACAGACGCACACGCGCGCACACACACACACACACACACACACACACACACACACTTGTCAGAGGAAGAGAGTAGTGTAGGTTAGTAACAAGGAAAAGACATTTTGTCTCTGTTTCCAATTTCCCACCCCCAAGCTTTGCTCTCCTCCCTCAAGTTCTTTGCACATATCCATACCCTGGAAGAACTACTGGTAAAATGGCCTCAGAAGTGGTAATATTGAAGCACAAACAAACCATTCCTGCCTGACACAATCACACTAGAATACTAGATCATAAACTTTTAATAAGCAGTGATTATCTTACTTTTCATTGTATCCCCCCCCACTTTCCCCAAATCTTAACACACTGCGTCACACATAGCAGGTGATAAATAAATGTTTGTTTTTTTTTAAGAGAGTTGCTTAAATTCAAGAAAGCGATGCCAGTATCTTGTAAAATGTTTGTGATCAGAGACATGCAGAAATTCAATGAAACCCAACATAAAGCCAGGAGTAGTGACACACATCTATTGTCTCCCCTAACTGGGAAGGCTGAAGTTGATGTATTATTTGACTTTTTTTTTGCCCAATCTAATGACCTTTTCTCAATCTTCATGCTCCTTGACTTTTCTGCATCTTTTTACACTATCATTCATCCTCTTCTATTTAAATTTTCATGACACTACTCTCTTTTGTTCTTCCTACCTGTCCAATAGCTCATTCTCATTCTCCCTTGCTGGGTCTTCATTCGAGTCATCTCCATTAAACATGGTTGTCCCCCAAGATTCTGTCCTATTCTCAATATATACTATTTTACTTGTTAATCTCATCTTCCATAACTTCAATTATCATCCCTAGACAGATGATTCTCAGATGTATTTGTTTAGCCCTTACCTTTCTCTTGACATATAGTCTTTAATCTCTTAATTACCTATTTGACCTAGGGAACTGGATGCCTTATGACATCTTAAATTCAACACACACAAAACAACTCATTATCTTTCTCCCAAAAGCCTCCTCCTATTCTAATTCCCTGTTAAGGGCACTGCCACCCAACCGAGGTGTCATCTTTGACTCTTCACTCTTTCACTTCTCAGCCACCCCTATATTCAATTAGTTGCCAAGTCCTTTTATTTCTACCTTGGTAATAACTCAGAAACAACTACTTCTCCCCTTTAACATGGGCACTATCCTGGTCCAGACAATTATCACCTCATGCCTGAACTGTTACAGTAGTATTTTGCTTGTTTTTCTGCTTCAAGTCTCTCCCTACTTCAGTCCATTCTCTACTCAGATGTCAAATTGATTTTCCTAAAGCATAATTCAGACCAGGTCACCCCTGTAGTTCATACATTCCAGAGGCTCCCTATAACCTACAGCATCAAATATAAAATCATCTATTAATTTTTTAAAGCCCTTCATTCTCTGGTCCTCTCCTATTTTCCAGTATTCTTATACCCTTTTGCTTTTACATCTCCATATACTTCATGACCCAGTAATTCTGACTTCCTTTCTGTTATTCTCACAAAACACTGTCTACTACTCCAGGTATTTTCGCTGTCTGTTTACCCATGGCTGAAAGTCTCCCTCCCAGACTTCTTCCCTCCCTCTTTCTCTCTCTCTGTCTCTGTATCTGTTTCTCTCTCTGTCTCTCTCTCTCTCTCTCTGTCTCTCTCTCTGTCTCTCTCTCTCTCTCTCTGTCTCTCTCTCTCTCTCTCTCTCTCTGTCTCTCTCTCTCTCTGTCTCTCTCTCTCTCTCTCTCTCTCTCTCTCTCTCTCTCTCTCTCTCTCTCTCTCTCTCTCTCTCTCTCTGTCTCTCTCTCTCTGTCTCTCTCTCTCTCTTATAATTGTTTCTTAAAATCCCTGACTTCCTTCAAGTGTCCACCAAACTTCTACCTTCTACACATCTTTTCCCAGTGTTCCTTAATTTTAGTACTTTAACTCTAATATTATCTCAAATTTATCCTGCATATATCTTATTTATATATCTCTATATCTATATGCCTATATCTATCCATACATATATGTATGTGTGCATAAATATATATGCGTGTATATATACATCGATATACCTATGTATCTGTTTGCATGTCATATCCCCCATTACACTATGAATTCTTTGAGAGCAGAGACTTTTTTTTCTATATATCTCTACAATTTAACACAGAGTAGGTGCTTGATGATTGATTGCTGACTTGATTTGGCAACAATATAATGAGCCCCCACAAGTGAAGAGGCACCAAGATCCTTAAAGGGAAGTAAATTGGCAGAGAGCAACTTAACCTTCCCTAATGATCATTATTGGAATTAGGCCTAGTGAGTGGCAGCTGCACTTCCACTCTATGTGAGATAGGGAGATGTAGTCTCTCTCTCTCTCTCTCTCTCTCTCTCTCTCTCTCTCTCTCTCTCTCTCTCTCTGTATATATGTATATATGTGTATATATATATATATATGTATGTATATATATATATATATATATATATATATAATAAAATTAAAATCCAGTATGAAAAAAAGACAAAGGTCTGTCGGTATCAGAAAATCATGTTGCTTTTCATGAATGTTGTTCAGTGGAAAGCACAATAAAATCAGAAGTCCTGTGTTACAGTCCTGGGTCTATCTACATGTGACTAGACAAATTGCTTGACTTTTCTTAGCTTCAATTACCTCCCCATAAAATGGAGATAACAATATGCTCCCTACCTTCCTCCAAAGGCTATGATCAGATAAGATGATGTATATGAAGCATCTTGCAGCTCTAAGTGATGCATGGATATAAGCTATTATATTATATAGAAATCCTGTAGCTTCAGAGATTCATATACATTTTGTATACTAGCACAGGTGAAAATGACCCAAGATATTTAAAATTGTCACATTCACAATTCTACCAAAAAACTTAAATATTTTTAGCTGAGCCCATAATATCATGTTCTATATAATTCAAGTCCCCTCCACTCCCCCCCCCCCAAAAAAAGGACTCTATGCAAGTTAACTTCTTCCTTACAATGGGAAGTTTCAACAGAGTCCTTCTTTTGATGGAGATGTCATCAAGCTACAATATTCACCCTGGATACAAGGAAAGGAATTGACTATTTTGGGGGGTGGCCTAAGGACTATAATTGATTCCAAGACATAGTAAATTTTGAAGTTACATTCTCAAAAGATAGTGCTAAACTAAGAAAAAAGTTGTCAGAGGAAGTAAAGTACAGGGGGGAAACATGTTGGATTTGAAACAAGAGAACCTGCATTCAAGTCCCAGCTCTTTCAGTTATTGTTCCTGTGAAGCTGGGTGATTAACTTACCTTCTATTTACCTCAGTTTTCTAACTTGTAAAAGAGGGGGAGAAAGGAATGAGTTGGTTGGCTAAGGTACTTTTCAACATTAAAAATATGATATAGGGGCGGAGCTAAGATGGCAGAGTAGAAACAGCACTTCCAAGTTGCTCTGCCCCACACAAATTTCAAATAATGTGAAAGGGGACTCCGAACAACTTCTGGAGCCCCAGCACCCACAGAACAACACAAAGAAGCTAACCTCCCACTGAGGACAGCCCAGCAGCCCTGCAGGGAGCGGCCAGCGCAGCTGTTTAAGAGCAGGCAGCACAACGTACTGGGAACTGACAGCACAGCCAGAGCCGAGCCCAGGTCCATGGTTTTAGCCCCAGGGTGGCTGGGCCTTCAGCTGGCTGGAGGGACCGCAGAACACCAGCAGTTGTGGCAATTCCAGAATTATCAGCACAGATATGCCTAGGACAAAGTGAGAGGTTAGTTCCCTATGGACTTTGGGACCAGTATTTGGGGAATGCGTGGCTTCCTCCCCTGGGGGCGAAAAGCTGCTGAAGAAACCTGGCACAGAAGCCATTTTGCGGTGTCAGCAGTGGCTCTCGCTCCTGGTCTTCGAACTGTAGGGAGATCCAGCAACCAGTCTGGGGTTAATCAATCTTCCTTTAAACTGCCTGGATCTGGATTGTGGTCTGGGGTGGGGGAAGTTTGGGGTGGGTAGCCAATTTGCCAGAGTGGGTGGAGGCTTTACAGAGGCCATCCAACTGGCAGAAGTTGTGAAGACCCCACATTTGGGAGGAAACTCTCCTGTCTGGTGGCAGAGTCCTACTGTGGCAACAAGCCCAAAAATCAAGTAATTAAGTGGCAACATGCCTAGCCAAAAGAAACAAAATAAACAGAAAAGTTCAACATTGGACTCCTATTTTAGGGGCAAAGAGGCTCAAAGCAGGGAGGAAGACTGTGAGGTCAGAACTCCTGCACCAAAAGCCCCAAATTAAAATATAAGCTGGCTACAGGCCATAGAGGACCTTAAGAAGCAGATAAGAGAAGTGGGGGAAAATTTGGGAAGAGAAATGATAAAGATGCAAGAAAAGTATGAAATGACAGTCAACAGCCTGACTGAGGAAAATAACACCTTAAAAAATAGACTAACCCAAATGGCAAAAGAGGCTCAGAAAGGCAATGAGGAGAAGGATGCCTTAAAAAGCCAATTTTGCCAGATGGAAAAAGAATCTCAAAAGCTCACTGAGGATATTCATTGCTTCAGAGTTAGACTGGAGCAAATGAAAGCTAGTGACTTTATGAGAAATCAAGATGCTGTTAAACAGATCCAAACAAATGAAAGAATAGAAGGCAATGTGAAATATCTCATGGGAAAAGCCACCTAGCCACCCCAAGGAAGGGATGATTCTTAAGGGGTGAAGTCAAGCGGTGAGAGAGGAAAGTGGCAAGAGGAGATGGAGAGAGACAGGGTAGGGTAAACTCTCTCATGTAGAAGCGGCAAGGGAAGTAGTTGCAGGGGAGGGGAAGAACAGGAAGGCAAAAAGGCAAAACCATATTCTCATTGAGGTTGGCTCAAGAAGAGAATCACATACATACTAAATGGGATATCTCACCCTGCAGGAAAGTACGGGAAAGGGGGATGAGAGGGGGGAGGATGGAGGGGAGGGCATTCTGGGGGAAGGGGAGGTTGGAAGTACCCATTATCAAAGAGGGACAGGATCAAAGTAGGGAATGTACCAGGTGGGGGGTGGGATGGGTGGGAGGGAAATATAAGCAGTCTTTTACAATATATCTACTATGGTAATGTTTTGCATAGCTATACATGTACAACACATACTGAATTGCTTATCTTCTCAGAGGGAGTGGGTGACAAGGGAGGAAGGGAATGGATCTGAAGATAGAAGTTTTAAAATTAAATGTTTCATAAGATGTCCAGGCACTGGGGCTCAGAGATTCACCTTGCCCTAATGGAAAGTCGAAGCGGGTATGGGAGAAGATATGGGAGAGAGCTGATTGGATGAGGGGGTATCTAGTGGGACTGCTATTCTGGGGTAGTGGGTAGGGAAAAAATGGGGAAAAATTGTAACTCAAAATCTGGTAGAAATGAATGATGTAAACCAGAAGTTAATAAACACTTGTTTAATTAAAAAAATATGATCTAATGTAAGAAGAAGCAAATAAAAGTTCAATTCAATTCAGCAGCACTTAATTCATAGAAGGAACTGTGTTAGTTTCTCAGTTTAAAAAGAAAAAGGATTCAGCATTTTATTCATACAAAGAACTGTGTTAGTTTCTCAACATAAAAAGAAAAAAGGACTCATTTCTGTATGCACAGAAGCTTATGTTACTGGGGAAGAAGTACGATATGTTCTCCAATAACCTTAATACAAATTAGGAATTGATCAGAATATAAAATCTAATCAAGTAATCATTCAACAAGCATTTATTAAGTGACAGTTATGTGCCAAGTATTTTTCTAGGCACTGGAGATATAAAGACATTAGTGAAACAGAACCTCAAATAGCCTATAGTTTATCATGGTAGACAACATGTATACATATACCTATATACAAGTCTTCTCCCAAATTATCTTTTTTCTATCTTGTACGTGGGTATGTTGAAGTATATGTGGAATGGCTTATGATATAAGGAAAAAATCTCACAAAAAAGGTAGTGCTCTAGCTGAACTCTTAAAGATACTAGGGATTCTTAGAGAATGGGATAAAAAGGGAATGAATTCCATGCATAGGAGTGTGCCAGTGCAAATACATGGAGAACAAAAAGATAGCCTCATATGTGAGGAGCATAAAAATAGGGTGGCATTCAGGGATCAAGTGAAAATTTCCAACTAGGGGACAAAGAACTGTTCTGTCAGAAGCAACTCCTAAGTTGAGCCTGGAAGAAGAACTGCCTTTGCTGGAATGTGTGTGTATATTGTGTGGATGTATGTATTGAGTGTCCACTATGTGCCGAACAATCTATTTACAAATACTAAAATCTAAGTAACATTAATAATTACCACCTTGGACAGATAATGTGGAAATATGAATAACTACTTCCTTGGATAGATAATACAGAAAATTTCATGACTACAATGTGGAAGTTTAAGAATTCAAAGAAAGTTCTTGGAAATATCATTATATATACATTCAAGCCCATGAAATCATCCAGCTCAGCACATTATAGGGGTACTTCAATATATGCAATCAATATTTTCTTGAAAAAAATGTATGAATATCAATTTTACAAACTGAGCTAGACTTTAAATGCATAAAGAAATTTGCTATTGGATGGAACCCTGGAGTGATCTTGGCATAATGCAGAATCTAGCACACTGTGGGACATACAGTAGGTATTTACTAAATACTTGTTGATTGATTGATAAGGCAAATGATCATGCCTGTAGTTTTGTCTATTTTGTAAGCTTAGATTTTCTTAAAATAAGGCACATCTGTGCACCTTTCAGCAGCAGCATTCCCATTTGCATCAACATCACATCAATTATTTCCCCAATATAGTTCATAGGTATTTTCTGTTTCAATCATAACGATCACTGTTCTTCACATTTCTCAGGCATTCTTTTTTCAATTTATTCTAAATCTCTCATTCTCTACTGTCTGTTTCTCCTCAAACATGAGTCAGTCAATCAACATCAGTTATTAGACACCCACTGTGCAGAGATGCAAAGGAAAAAGAAACTCCATTTTATTTCTCTGAAGAATGTATAATCCAACTGGAATGAGGAATATACACATGAAGTTGGTTTAGAACATTTATCCAGAAATAAGTAATCAAACACTAATGGACTTCCTGTACACTATGCACATGAATCCTGTGAAAATATAAGATATGATGGTGCTTGGCTAATCACAAAAAAAAAAAAAACCTACTAAAGTGAGTTTGGAATGGAGTCTAGAAAGAAGGAAAGGCCACCTGTTGATTAATGGAGAATATTGGGGTAGGCATTCCAAGTAGGGGGGATACATTTGTGCCAAATTACTAAGAGACAAGAAAAAAAGAAGTAATAAACTGAAAATGGGAAAGAATTTTCTTGGCAGGAGCAGAAAGTATGGGCTAGGGCAAAATTAAAAATAACGTTAGAAAAACTTGGACAAAGACAAACAAAACAGGGAATTTGAATTTAACAGGAGAATAAACAGGAAGTCAATATAGCCTCCTGACAACGTACACTTATGAGTATATCTAATGGGAATTGGAACATGTCCCAACTACCTAACGGAGGCACTCTGAGGGGATTGGCCTGGGAATTCCTAACATGGAGGCACTAAGTTCCCTACAATGTGAGTAAAGGTAACCTCCTTAGATTGGCTGAGTAGCCAGAAAGAGTTCATCTCTAAAACTGGTCAGACTGTGACAGTCTCCCCTTTTTCTTCAATGATCTTTTTATTTTTTTTTTAAATTCTGAACTTGAGAAATAAAACAAGTACTTCCATAAGATAGTAGAATTGGAAAAAAAAAAGGTGATTGCACATGAAATTACAAATCCATTATGTATAATTTTCTATTCTTTTAAAATATGTAACAAAATTATCATGTAACTTTATTTTTTCTTCATCCCACCCCCTTGCTCTTTCCTACTGTATCCAGAAGGTGAAGATCAAAGTCACCGACAGCTCAGTATCTATGAACTGAACCTGTAAGAGGGGAAAGATTTATTTTCCCTGTTCTTCCTCTCATTTACCCTGACTCTGAGAAATAGACCTGGGGGTGGAGTTTGCCTGTTTTATTTTATTTGTCCTCAATTTCAGTTGACAATGGTGATCTCTGCAACACACCCAAGAGTTTGTGCCATGGCAATCTTAGAGCCAAAATTTCAGCACAATGGTGCTGCCAGCTAGCCTAGCTATGAAACCCAGACTACTTGGGACTCAGAACTTGGACTGTATAAGAAAAGAGCTCAAGGCTACCTAAGAACTCTGGGGGAGGAATGAAATGTAATGTAACTGGCCGTTAGGCAATGGGAGTCATACTAATCATGGTTACATATACACACAATACATACAAAATAAATACAAGGTAATTAGAAAGGGAGGGAGGAGGGTAGCCAACAGAGAAACCAGGAAAGCTTTCCTGTAGAAGTTGGTGCTTGAGATGAACGAAGGAAGTAATTCTAAGATTTTAATACTAAAATATTCATAGGTTTTGAAATGTAAATAATACTATCAAATAAGAATTCACAATAAGTGAAATATTCACCTAAGAAATAAGTTCAAATCTAAAAAAGGAATCAAAAGGTTTACATTTTACTTCAACAAATCAATAATCTATTTACTGTATGTATTACTAACAATAATGAAGATTTCCAGTCTTCCACACCTTATCTCCTTGATGATATATATTTTTGATACTTCTACACAATTCTTATTTATAATATGCTGTAGCCTACTTATGTTTACCATGTGACCTTCCACCACTCTTTGGGAAATCTAAGGTTTTCTGTCTCAGAGTCATATAGCATTACCATAATAATAACTGATATTAAATAAAATGGCTTTTGTTTTAGGAAGAAACTTGGGGATATTAAAAGCAAATTTTAGTTTCCCAAAGGCAATCTAGATTCTTTTTCCCTCCTCTGCAATTGAAGACTCAGTTTGTTGTCCATTTGCAGTTTCTATCCAATATACATGTACTAATGGACTACTTCTATGGTTTGTCCATACAGTTATATATCAAAGTCTGGGAAGACATTTTTATCCATTTGTTTGTTTTACTGTGTAGCTGTTTAGACTAATCTTTTTTTCAGTAATTGTGGATCATATTCAGGAGCCTTGGAAATGCTACGTTGCTTGATTTCACCAGTATAATGTCATCTGAAAACAAGAGGGGACTAGAGAAGTCATCTTGTACAGGAAGTCACTCTTCATTTCAACTTTTACACTAGATATGCTTAACAATGGAGGAAAATACTTTTGACTGGCATATTCATGTTTCATTTCTAATCAATAATAATAATAATAATCAGAAGTCATCAAATTTATTTCTGTTGTTTCAAGAAATCAGAGAAGAGCCTTTAAACAGACATTTTCTTTACCGATGAAATGCTTTTTAAAAAAATAGACAATCAACTACTAACATGTTCGTTGATATCTTTATTCTCTGAACATTTCCTTAAATAATGTGACTATAAAAATAAGGTCTGAGCAAACTTCTGAGTTACATGAGCAACAAGATGGTTGACTAGATATTTTCTCCAATCCCCACAATCTCTCATAGCTCTACAAAGCAGAAATTATATACCACATATAAAGCAATCTCAGTTTACTCAAGGTCTAGAATTCCAAGAATAGAAAAGAAGGTTAAAAATGACTCTTACTGACTCTGAGCTTATTCAGTACCTCTTTCCTATCTCTGGTGGTACCAACAATGAGACTTCATTAGCATACCCAAGGATATGGCTTAGGTTTATATCAATAACAACACCCCCCCATACCTCAGTCCCCCTCCACCTCTCCAGTGCTTTGACTCCAGGCTATAGAAGTTTTCTCAGCAGCACCAGTACTAAAAAGCTTTGAAATAACAGTGCCAGGAAAATAGCTTCTGAGCTACTGATACCAGGTCAGAGAACTGAGAAACAGAGGCAATAGGACAGGTCACCAAGACAGAATACTATATGTGTAGGGAGTCATGCAGCACTCTACCAAATGTGAGGTAAAGAGCTTGTCACCCTGTCAGATGAGTTCTGACCTACCAAAAGTCTGGTTGGATAGACATACTCTGATATACTATGAATTGCCCTGTGTAAGAGGAGGCTGAGACACTTTGAAACCCAAGAAAACTACAATCAGAGGAGTGATTAAGGAAGTGATAATCTTCCTTTTTCAGGCAAATGAATGATAAGGAAAATAAGAAGGGAGGGAAGACTAAAAGTACAAAATATTTCAGGAAGGTGAAAATTCAAATACCTTGAACATAAACAGATAAATCAGTGGGAAAAATTTTAAAAATAGAAGGAAATATTGCCTTCAGACCTAGTTTTTAAAAAATGCTCATGGGGCAGCTAGGTGGAACAGTGCATGGAGTACCAGTGCTGGAGTTAGGAGGACCTGAGTTCAAATCCAGCCTCAGACACTTAACACAAAAAACTAGCCATGTGACCTTGGGCAAGCCACTTAACCCCAATTGCCCTTCAAAAAAATTGCTCAGGCATCTATGAATAAATATCACAAAATAAAGGAAAATGATCCAACACTTGTGTAAGGGTTATGGGATTTAAAGATCTTCCATGCCCCATTGGACTTGCTGACATAGCAGGAAGGGGCGGAGCAAGAGGAAGAGGAAGAAATGCTAGAGTTCTGTTTGGGACTGTTGGGGACTGTTGGTGGCCAAGGCAACAGCAGCAGCAGCAGTAACGGCTGAGGTAGAGGTGGAGGAGCAAACCCCTTTTTGAGCCAGCCAGAATTTCTGCTAAGAACTCTTGTTGGGGACTGCCAGGGACTGGAATTGCGGGGGGCCGGAGCTGTTGTGAGCACACTTCCTGGATATTGAGCAGTTGCTGTGAGTGGGGAGAGAAGGACTTTTGCCTGAGGTGGCCTGTTCTGTTTTGAAGGCTTAAGAATGTGGTTGGTTACTACGTTAACTACGTGTGCCAATTTCATAACTGCTCGGATGGCTTTGACTTTCTGGTTTTGGGACTCAGTTATTTGGTATTTTAATAACTGTTCTGGCTTTATCTCCCATATAGAGAGCCTGATATATTTTGTGATTAATAACCACATAAGCCTATTAATAATTGCCATAGGCATAGTGAATATTGCATTGTTAATACAACTTGAGATAGAAGACCTTGTAGAATTTGAGCAGAACATGCAACAACATGCTGTTGCTGAGTGATTTAAAAGAAAAATGGGAATTATGAGAGCAGAATTTTTGCCTGGTCTAGTAAAATAATGAGTAAAATAGAACAAAAAAGATCTGCTTAAAGCACACTTTTTAATTTCTTTATTTTTCTTGTTTTATGTTTTTTTTCACAGCATGGTTAATAAAGAAATATATTTTGCACTATTTCATATGCATAATAGAAATTATATTGCTTACCTTGAGGAGGGAGGAATGGTGGAACTCAAAATTTTTAAAAAATGATTACTAAAAATTTCTCCATATAATTAGGAAATATTAACAAATTAAATAAAAATGTATTAAAAAAAAAACATGATTCTGCAATGGCAAGCCTCACCAAAGGAAGAAAAAAAGAGAACAATAGACTGGGAATGCAAACATACAAAAAAAAGAAAAGAAAATATTCTCACTATGCAAGCAAATATTACAGAGTTTGAAGACAGGATGTGTAGAGACAACTTAGAATCATAGGTCTCCCAGAAGGACACAATAGTAAAAAATAATTAACACGATAAAGAAGGATATCATAGAAGAAAACTCCCTACAACTTCTCAACATAGAAATGAAATTCTATTTAAAAGGATTCAAAGATTGCTTCCAGAAAGAAACCCAATGCTGAAAACTCCAAGATATATATGGTGAAATTTACAATTTGGTTGTGAGATAGTATTCTGCAAAACATAAGGGAAAAGATCCTCAAATACAAAGGAAAGAAGACTCAAAAAATGCATGGCTATTCTGCACCCAATAGGAAAAAAAAAGATGGAACTAAATAATCTGTTCCAAATAGCACTGGAGCTCAGGATGCAGCTCAGGTAGAGCTATCCTGTAAATCTGAACTTAATCATATAGGACAAAAGATAAAAGCTTGATAATAGAAATTTAAACATTTTAAGGGGAAAAAGTCAAAGCTTTTCTTACAAGTTTTCTATCCTCCTCAGAAATCTAGATAATCCAATCTTAGTAAATATACCTCTTCCATATATAATGGGTCTAATATAACTTTTCCATGCATTTTTCTTCAGTTTTACTTCTATTTCCATATGCAGTATACCAAACACAAGTGTTAAAATACAAATGTGTTGCATGAAATTTCATTGACAGAGAAAACTTTTACAGATATTTTCCAATTTGGGGGGTTTATTTGCTGTCCTTTTCCTGTTTTATCCATATCTGTTTCTAGGACAACCTGGTTTATAACGAGGAAACATTATAACTAGGAAACATTGCTTCTTACCGGTGTATAACACAATATTATTTATAATAATACACCATTCACTCTGGGGAATTTTACAAATGAGTTAATGCCCCAATTTTATGTTACTCTGGAACATTATCTGTCCAAGCTTAAAATGAGATAATACATTTGCTGGTTGACTCAGTTTCTAGGCTCTTTGGTACTTTTCATTGTGATGATAGACTTAAATTGGTGAAGAGGCAGTAGTGAAGAGTGCTGAACTTAAAATCTCTGACTTTGGAGTTGTGACACCTCTGTTTGAATCCTGGTTCTGCCACTATGTACATTATATTGGACAAGTCACTTAAATACTCTGGATCTCAGTTTCTACATCTGTGAAATGGGGGTAGGGGCACAAGACTAAATACCTTCTAAAGTCCCTCCCATCTGGTTCTAAATTCAAGATTCTATTATTGTAAGATAGATTTTGAAGCATGCTTCTCAGTTCTTGATAGATGATGAGCTAGAGATAAAGAATAAGGCATATTTGCTGAGACATGACCAGTGTGTTGGTTTATGAGCTTCCTAAGGAAATGGTGATAGTCTCTTTTTTATGTATTCTTTTATCCATTGCCCATTTTTGTATCAATTCTATATCTTTTAATAAGCTAAATAGAAGTTGCCACAATTGCTTGCTAAATATTAATTCTTAGTGCCCACTATGGCAGCACATATACTAAAATTGGAACAATTTTAGATTGGCATGGTCCCTGTGCAAGGATGACATGCAAATTCATGAAGCATTCCATATTATTACTATTGTGCTATAAAAAATGAGTAGTAGAGGGGTGGAGTCAAGATGGTGGAGTAGTAACAGCATTTCCTCACAGCTCCAGCTCCCACCACTTCCAAATTTATGTAAAAGGGGACTCTAAACAAACTCTGCAACTGCAGAACCCACAAAATGACACAGAGAAGCTAATCTAATGCTGAGGACAACCCTGCAGCCCAGCAGGGAGTGGTCAGCGCAGAGCTCTGGGAGCCGACCCCAGAATCTTGTGAGTCAGAGGTTTTAGCCCCAGGGCAGCCAGACCAGCAAGCAGCTGGAGGGACTCCAGAACACCAGCAGCTGTGGCATTTCCAGAATTATCAACACATAGTTGGCAAGGACAAAGTGAGAGGTCAGTGCCCTGTGGACTTTGGGACCAGTACTTGGGAGTGCATCAGCCACCTTCCCTGGGGGAGAGAAGCCACTGAGGAGCTTGGCACAGCCTGCCACATTGCAACTACAGCTCCTGGCCTTCAGACTGTAGGGGATCCAGTAATCAGTCTGGGGGGTAATCACTCTTATTTTAACCTTCTTGGATCTGGATTGTGGTCTGGGGTGGAGGTCTTGGGGTGTGTGACCAGCTTGCCAGAGTGTGTGGAGGCTTCAGAGAGGGCACACAACTAATATCTCCAGCAGCTGAGAAAAAAACAGCCTTCAGGACAGAAGTTACCCTTGCTAGTGGCAGAGTCCTACTGTGGTAACAAGCCCCAAAGGCAAGTAATTGAGTGGCAACGTGCTTAGGCAAAGGAAATAAAATTCAACATTAGACTCCTATTTGGCGGGCAAAGAGGATTGAAGCATGGAACAGGAGGAGGACTGTGAGGTCAGAAATCCTGCACCAAAAGCCCCAAATGAAAATACGAGCTGGTTACAGGCCATAGAGGACCTTAAGAAGCAGATAAGAGAAGTGGGGGAAAATTGGGAAGAGAAATGAGAAAGATGCAAGAAAAGTATGAAATGAGAGTCAACAGCCTGACTGAAGAGAGGAGATGGGAAGAGACAAAATTGGGTAAACTATCTCATATAGAAGAGGCAAGGGAAAATGATTATAAGGGAGGGGAAGAACAGGAAGGCAAAAAGGCAAAACCTTATTCTCATTGAATTTGGATGGGGGAGAGAATGACATACATAGTAAATAGGATATCTCACCCTACAGGAGAGTAGGGGGGATGGGGATGGGGGGGGAATGATGGAAGGAAGGGCGGGAGGGAAGGGGGGAGGGAAGTTGGAAGCACCCACCTTTAAAAGGGATAGTATCAAAGTTGTGAATAGATCAAGTGGGAGGTGGTATAGGAGGGAGGGAAATATAGTCAGTCTTTTACAATATATCTACTATGGTAATGTTTTGCATAGCTACACATGTACATCATACACTGAGTTGCTTATCCTCCCAGTGGGGGTGGGTGACAAGGGAGAAAGGAAATGAATCTGGAATTCAACATTTTAAAATCAAATGTTTAAAAATGTACAAATACTATTATTAATACTATTTTACATATAATTGAGAAATAA
This sequence comes from Gymnobelideus leadbeateri, assembly GCA_011680675.1. Lineage (NCBI taxonomy): Eukaryota > Metazoa > Chordata > Mammalia > Diprotodontia > Petauridae > Gymnobelideus > Gymnobelideus leadbeateri. The sequence continues at coordinate 56,223 of WOXC01008627.1, read as the reverse complement.
GATATGCAGGCATTGGGGCAAAGAGAGTTAGCTTGCCCTAGTGAAAAAGTCAAAGGGGGTATGGGAGAAGATATGGGAGAGAGCAGATGGGATGGGGGGATATCCTGTGGGACTGCTATTCTGGGGTGGAGGGTAAGGAAAAAATGGGGAAAATATTGTAACTCAAAATCTGGAGGAAATGTATCATGTAAACCAGAAGTTAATAAAGCATATGTGAAAAAAAAAAGAAATGAGTAGCAAATGGACTTCATAATAACCTGGAGAGGCTTATATAAACTGATGCAGAGTGAGGAGAGCAGAATCACGAGAACTTTTTACACAATTACAAACATATCATATCTGTGATGAATAACTTTGAAAGACTGGGCTCCTCTCAGCAATGCAATGTTATATGACAGCTCCAAAAGACTGATGATGGGAAGGGCTATCCATATCTAGAGAAAGAATTAGAGCGTGAATGCAGACTGAAGCAAACTACTTGCTCTCTCTCTTTTTTGTTTTGTTCTTTCTTTCTCATTATTTATTGCATTGCTTATAATTCTTCTTTATGACTTGACTAATATTTAATATGAAGGTATTTATAAAACCTATATTGTATTGCATACCATCATGGGAGAGAGGGGGAAGAAGAAAAAGGGGGAGGAAATTTGGAACTCAAGGGATTGTGGAACTTAATGTTGTAAACAGTAAATAACTAAATATATAAGATTAAATTTTAGAATATTCATGTTTATTCTTTGTTATAATTTGCTTTTTAATCATGGTAATTATTTAATTATTATGCATATACTCATTACTATTTTATTATTTAATAATTTAAATAAAATTTATCTGATTATCTTTATTATATTTAATTATTTAAATAATAAGTTGTTTATTATTATTATTCATTATTTTATAATTATTAAAATTATCTAATTATTTTTGATTATCTGATTATTCTCTAACAATAGAATGATTTGATTTATCCAGACAGTTGACTTAGAAGTACAGATTTAGATCTACAATTAAATGAGAAGGGGTGAAGAGAGTGGCATGATAAACATATCTATAGATTTTAAAATTAAGACTCTTAAAAACTTAAGTGTACTACTTGATTATTGCATAAGATAGATTCTTAGATTTTGACTATTTCTTAGGCCAACCTTCTACCTAATTCAGTAATTTCTTTCGAATATTTTCTAATAGATTTTTAATAATCAGCTATAATGTTCTAGAGATAGAAAGTTTACTACTGTACAAGGTAGACTGTTCTGTTGTAGAACTACAGCTCAAGTTGTTGAAACAAATTTTAATGAATTAGAATTTGATTCACTACAGTTTTTGTTAATTAACCTTTGGTTTACCTTCTGAAGACCCTCAGAAAATTCTACTCTCTCCTCTATATGACTATTTTTTTAAGCATGAGAGATGGTATCATGCATTTCTTTAATCTTTTTAAGTTAAAAATCCCTATTTCTTTCAACTTTTATTCTAGGAGATCATTTAACAGAAGCTTCACTGTCCTGACTAATATGTCTTGGGTGCATTTTAGTTAGGCAATATCACTTACAGTAACCAGGAATAGTATTCCAGGGTCTTTTATTTTCTATGCTATTCATTCCGATTCATTCAATATGAGCTTGCATTAGCATATATTATTCTTTTGACTCATATTCATCTGCTTGTCAATTAAATCCCAATTTTTTTTCTTTTCAAATGCACACTGACAAGTCAGTTAATCCTATCTGTGTCTTTGAAACCCCAACCTATGTTTATTTCAACTAAATGCAAGGACTTTAAATTTATTCCTATCAAATATATTTTTTTGTTTGGGTCTCAGTATAAAGACATCTTTATAAATAAAGAAACTTATTCTTGATTATATGAGCTATCATTGCAGATCTGTAACATTTGGAATTTTAATAAACTTTCTTTTAATGTCTTCATGCATATCATATATGAAAACATTTTAAATAACACAATCATGTGGCATTAAGCTTCCAATTCAACACAGCATTGATATAGGTCTTATAGCAAACTCTAATACAAAATGTGAGTTCCTTGAGGACAAGGGCTTTTTCATTTATTTTGCTGTCTCCTCAGAGTCTACCACTGTGACTAGTAAACAAAAGATACCTATAGCATGCTTATTTAGTGGCTGCTAAATATAGCTATATGACCACAATGAAATTATGCTAGTAGTATTAATATTTAGCATATAATTTACCATTTTGTTCACCAGGACATCAAGTAAAATGCTATCAAATGTTTTATTAAAATCAAGGGATATATATGCCATTTTTATTGTTTTCTCTCACCTACCAACCTAATAACAATATTAAAGAAAGAATGAGATTTGGAAAAGCCAACAGCAAGAGATAGAAAGAAAAATTCCATGTAAAATAACTCTAGGCAATATAAAATATTTATGAATTTACCTGCCAAGACAAACTCAGAAACTATATGAACACAATTATAAAACTTTAATTTACAAAATTGAAGTCAGATCTAAATAATTGTAAAAACATAAATTGCTTGTGGGTAGGCCAAGCTAATATAATAAAAATGACAATTCTACCTAAATGAATTTATTTTTTCAGTGCCATACCAATAAAACTACCAAAAAATCATCTTATAGAGCTAGAAAAAATAATAAGAAAATTTATCTGGAAGAACAAAAGGTCAGGAATATGAAGGGAATTATTTTTTTAATGCAAAGGAAGGTGGCCTAGTTATACCAGATATAAATATATTATGAAGTACCAATTATCAAAGCTATTTGGTACTTGTTAAGAAATAGAGTGGTGGATCAGTCAAATAGGTTATGAATACAAGACATAATAAGCAATAACTATAGTATCCTACCATTTGATAAACCCAAAGACTCCAGCTTCTGGGACAAGCAGTCCCTATTTGACAAAAATTTCTGGGAAAACTAGAAAATAGTGTGACAGAAACTAGGCATAGATCAATATCTTATACCATATACCAAAAATAAAGGTCAAAATGGTTACATGATTTAGACATAAGGGGTGATACCAAAAGCCAACTGGAGAGCAAGTAATAGTTTACCTGTCAAATCTGTGGGAAATGGAAAAAATTATAACAAAAGAAGAGAAAGAGAACATTATGAAATGTAAAATAGATCATTTTGATTACATTAAATTAAAAAAGTATGGCACAAACAAAGCCAATGCAACCAAAGACTGGAAGGAAAGCAGAAAGATGGTAAGCAAATTTTTACAGCCTGTGTCTCTGATTAAAGCCTCATTTCTAAAATATATAGAAAAATGAATCAAATTTATAAGAGTTCAAGTCAATCCCCAATTCATAAGTGGTCATAGGATATGAACAGGCAATCTTCAGGTGAAGAAATTAAAGCTCTCTATAGTCATATGAAAAAATTCTCTAAATCACTACTGATTAGAGAAATGCAAATTTAAACCACTCTGAGGTACCACCTCACACTTATCAGATTGGAAAATATGACAAAAAAATAAAATTATAAATATTGGAGAAGATGTGGGGAAATTGTAGCACTAAGACTTTGTTGGTGGGATTGTGAATTAATTCAACCATTTTGGAGAGCGATTTGGAACTATGCCCAAAGGGATATAATATTGTGCATACCCTTTGATCCAGCAATGCCACTGCTAATTCTGTATCACAAAGAGATTATAAAAAGTGGAAAAGGACCCACATGTACAAAAATACTTATAACAGTTCTTTGTGTTGTGGCCAACAAATGGAAATTGAGGGGATGCCCATCAACTGGGGCATGATGGAACAAATTGTGGTATATGAATGTAATGGAATACTATTATGCTATAAGAAATGATGAGCATGCAGATTTTAGAGAAACCTGGAAAGATTTACATGAATTGATGCTGAGTGAGGTGAGTAGAATCAGGAGAACATTGCATATAGTAACAGGAACATTATGCAATGATCAAGAATGATCAACTTCTCAGCAATACAATGATCCAAAACAATTCCAAAAGATTCATAATGGCAAATGCTATCTGTATCCAAAGAAAGAACTTTAGAGTCTGAATGTAAATGAAGCATACTATCTCTTCTTTTTTTTCCCTTTCTCATGGTTTTTACTTTTTGTTTTGATTCTTCTTTCACAGCATGACTAATAAGGAAATATGTTTAATATGATTGTACATATGTAGCCTATATCAGATTGCTTGCCATCTTGGGGAAAAAGGAAGGGAGGGAAGGAGGGGGAAAAAATGGAACTCAGCATCTTATTAAAGTTAACGTTGAAAATTCATGAATTTATATACACATTTGCGTATGTGAGTGGGTGTGTGGGTGTGTATAATTTTTTTAATCTTCTCAGTTGGTGAGGTTGTAGGTTAAAGAAAAAAAGAAAAAGCCCAATTATGTTGGAACAAAATCAGAGTACCTGCTTCAAAGTGCTGGCTCTGCCACTTATTAGATATGTAATTGTTCTCCCTTTCTCAGCCTCAGTTTCTTCATCCATAAAAGGGCGATAATTATAGCTCTTCTATCTACCTAACAGGATTGTTGTAAGAAAATAACTTTGGAAAATATAAAGCATAATATTAATTTAGTAATTATTAGTAATATTAATTACTTTATTATCTTAACTCAATTGATAGACACTGATAAAATAAAAAAGAAATGAGACTTTTTAGTGAATCTATATATTGAAAATCACAAATTCCCTATAACTTAATACATAAATCTTGGAGTATTTCCCAGGACTCAAGGATCAAGTAACTTGACCATGGTTACGCAGCTAGTAAAGAGAAAGTTGGAATTTGAATTTAGATACTGACTTCAAGTTCAACAATCTCTCTCTCAGTGAATCCATACGTGTTCCTAATAAGCCAGGCATTGTTATTACATGCCCACAAGCCATCTGTTTAATCATTTCTTCTAGATATTTTTCAGGGATCATTGCCAAGCATACCAGCATGTGGTTGCTAGAAGGTACCTGTTTTCTTCTAACATTTGTCTCCCCCAGTCTTTTAGTGCCCATGATTTAATAAATAACTGACAGTAGCTTTGATTACACATCTGCAAATTTCTTTTCCCCATTAGAACTGAAGAGGCTCAGTCCTACCTTGCATCCTGAGATTCCACTCATGCCATTCATGATGCACCTAATGACCCAGTCAGAAGTGTCCTCTCCTGTACTGTCATAGAACTTGTAATTCATTTATGCATTCATATACTCTAATTTGTTTTGTATATTTCTGTGTATGTGTTTTCTCCCTCCCTTACTAAGTTGTGAACTCTTTGAGGGAAAGAACCAGATTTTATTCTTATCTGTTTACCTCCCAGAGTACCCAACACATTCTCTGAAATTTGTAGGCACTGAATACATGTGTATTGAAGTTAACTTAAGAAGGTCATAAGTTATCTTATTCTTTCTTTATAAAACCTGTGATACAATTTCCAAGAATTATGGTTATGATTTTCATTAAAATGTCAGTCAACAAATACTGAAAGCTGCAAATCATAAAAATGTCATCTGCTATTCAATAATCCATTTATTCAACAATCAGTTTTCTTAAGTACTTATTTTGTACAGGATATTGTGTTAAGTGTTAAGGATACAAAGACAAAATAAAATAATTTTTGCCTTCTAGGTACATTAGACTGGGGGAGAACAATATGTAAACAGATGAATCAATATAAAGTGTGTACAAAATATAAAAAGGCATTAGCCTGTGGGAAAATAGGAGGGAAGCCTCTATCTGTTTCACTAACTACCTGTGGTAGACCCTACAATCCCAATATTAAGGGATTGTTCAAAGAAGTAGTTAGCATTTTTTCACATGATCTTCAAGAATTTTACCAAAGTCAACCTCTTCTGATATATAAGGAGGAGAATGTTTCAAGATTTATAGGGTATAACAGATGCCCTTTGATATATTTCATACTGGCATTGTTTAAATTAAAATTATAACAAAAAAGCATTCAGCCTTTTCATTGTATTAAAACAGATATATGCAATTTCACTGATATCAGATGCCTGCAATATTTATTAAGTTGTCAATTGAATCCTGAGAATCTAATTAAATTTTTAAATCATCAATCTGCCCCAAGAGATAGTCACAATAATGGTACAAAGAATTGTCATCATATAAATAAGTCTTTTTTTTCCCTTTTCAAGTTTAGGTAAGCAGGCAAGCAGAGGAGCAAATCTCTCTAAACCTGTACAAAGAAAGATTACAAAGATTTTTCAGATGGTGTTCAGCTACACTGAGCTAAACTTTCTATTTCCTTTGTCAGGTAGCCTCTAGTCTTACCAGTGGGACCCTGGGGCACAATAAATACCTAATATGTTTCAGGACTGATTTAAAAAATCAGTTCACAAAGTGAGAGGTAAATCATAATTATATGACTCCTACTATTTCCAGGATTATATGAATTATAAGGGATCTCAGAAATCTCTGGGTAAACTAGCACCCAATTCACACCTGAGTTTAAAATCCTTTTAGAGTGTCTCTGGCAAATCATCTTTCAGCTTCTACTTGAACACTTCCAGTGATCCACTCACTATTTGCTAAGGTAGCCCCTCCAATGGCATTCTGGATAGCTTCTATACCACTCATCAGCTTTATCGTGTGTGTGTGTGTGTGTGTGTGTGTGTGTGTACATACATGTATATTATATAAAAGTCTCCATGACTAGAAGCATTGCCCAAAATTCCCCTCCATTAAGTTTCACCCTCTTGAACATTGCTTGTACTTAACCAATAATTCCCTGCACTGATCTAATCACAAATTGTCTTTATGTCTCTCAGATAGCTTAATAATTTGAACATTTCTGGGGCAGCTAGGTGACTCAGTGAATAGAGCACTGACCCTGAAGTCAGGAGAATTTGAGTTCAAATTTGCCCTCAGACACCTGACACAACTAGCTTCGTGACCTTGGGCAAATCATTTAATCCCAATTCCTTTGCCTTCTCTCCTCAAAAATAAATAAATAACTTGATCATTTCACAAGTGTTTGTTTAACATGTGATCCCAATAAACTCTAGTTCTTTTATGTAATTTACATTTAATCTTTAAAGTACATTTATGATTTTTCTTCTTGTTCTTGCAATAACTAAACTTTATGTGATTCTAACAAGCATGATATGTGTGTATGCATAAACTCTTTCATGCAGTTCTTACTACTTCACTACTATCAGCCATACTTATTTTATTCTTCAGCAAACAGCTCCCACTCGCTACTCCCTACAGTTGATGAAAATGACAATAAAGCTTTTTCTTTCTTTTCAGACACTCTTTGAAATGAAAACATTAGGAAAAAATAGCTCTGGGTGAATTAGCACAACACTCTTCTTGTCAAGCTTATCAAAAGGCAACTGAATAATAAGGTTGAAGTAGCTTCATAGATATCACATGGTGGCAGCCAACCTCCCCCTGATATATACTGTCTGGGTGACCATAAGCAAATGGCTTCATTTCTCAGGGATCAACACTGTAAGTTTCCAAGAAAGTGCTGACCTGCATTAATAGAAGGAGTTTCTTCATCTGGAAATTCCCTATATATAAATCAGAACTTTAGTCCCTATCAGAATCCCTTTCCCTGCCAGATATAATCTATAAATGACATTTGTATGAAAATTATTGAAATTTAGGAGAACTGAAATATATACTTTTACATTATATAGTCTTACTTCTGATGCTACAGAAATATTTTTTTTAATTCAAAATGTGTCATATGGCTAACAGAATTTAAATCCCTATCAAGTATTAGAAGTCATTATTTAATGCCAGAAAGAATATTAATTAATTCTATCAAATCTCTTATTAGTAAAAGTTTTAAAACTTCCAAAAGGGAAGGAAATAAACATTTAAATGCCTACCATTTGCCAATTATTTTGCTAAGTACTTTACAGATCGATATTATTATTATCCCTATTATATAGTTAAGGAAACCGAGGCAATTAGGTGGCTCAGTGGATAGAGCACTGGTCCTGAAGCCAGGAAAACTCATCTCCCTGAGTTCAAATTCAGCCTCAGAAACTTATTATCTGTGTCTTAACCTCTGTTCACCTTAATCCACTGGTGAAGGAAATGGCAAACCACCCCAGTATCTTTGCGAAGAAAACACCATAAAGAGTATGGTTATGAAGAGTCAGTTGGACACAACTGAACAGCAACTATTATTATCTTCATTACACAGTTGAGGAAATTAAAGCAGAAACAAATTAAGTGATTTTCCCAGAGTTACATAGTAAGTATTTGAGGCCAAATTTTAATTCAGGTCTTCCTGGCTCCAAGGTCAGTGTTATATCCACTGTGCTGCCTAGTTACCACCTGGTACCCTGGAGAAAGTCCATAAAACAAGTCAAATATCTCCTCTACGTGACAGCTTTTAAAATATTCAAAGAAATTTATGTCTAAGATCACATATAGACTTAGATCTGGAAAAAAAAATGGAGATAATCTGATAGAATGCCTTCATTTTATAAATTAAGAGACTGAGATTGATGGTCCTGAAGTGACTTAACCAATGTCACATGTCACTCTAGATATTCTCTTCTCAAGGTGAAATAATGTTATTTCCTTCAACCAATTCATGAGAGGTCTTTTGGTCCATTTTCCATCCTACTTATCTTTCTCTGAACTTTTTCCAATTTGATAATGTTCTTTTTCAAATGTAGGACACTTATATGAGCACGGTATTCCAGATACTCTCTGACCAAGGCAGAGTTCAGTCATACAATTATTTCATTTTTTTTTTACTTGATTTAATGTAGCCAGAGAGGCATTAGCCCTTTGGGATGTCTTATTCAAGGTGAATAATATTGAGATGGTGGGCCATTAAAACTCCATTTTTTGCCTGAACTGCTGTTTGGCAATTCTGTACGTGTATGACTTGTTTTTGAAATGGTTTATAGTACTTTACATTTATCCATATTAAATTTAATCTTATTGAATTGGCCCCTTATTCTATTCTGTTGAAAGAATTTTAAATCCCTATACTTTATGGCCACAGGGTAGATACTTTTCCCAGTTTTGTCTCATTTACACATTTTATAAGCATGTCATCTATATGTAGATTTTGTATTTTTAATCATTTATTTGGTTTGATCAGATAAGATCTGTTTTCTTACCCTCCCTCTCCAAACTCAACCCCAACATCAAGAACACATGAAAAACAAAACCAATTAAAAACATTTATAAGCAATCAAGACAAATATTCATGTTGCCTATGTCCAAAATACTTTGCCTCATTCTTATTCTGTGTCCTTCACCTCTTTATCAGAAGTTGAGTGGCATATTTTATCATTAATTCCGTAACCCTGTTTCGTTTTTATGCTGATAAGAGTTCAGCACAACAGTATCCCATCACATTTATATGTCATAACTCGTTCATCCATTCCCTAATTTATGCATTTCCTTTCAGATTCCTATCCTTTGCCACCTCAAAAAGAGCTATAAATAATTTTGTACGTTAGAATTTGTTTTGCTTAGAACTAATCCTTCCCCTAATCTACTACCATTCTCATTCCTCTTCCCCCTTGTCCCTCTTGTCTCCTATTTCCTTACTGAATGAAGTGTATTTCTACACCAAATTGTGTGTTTGATTCCTTCTTTTGATCAGTTCAGATGAACTGAAGTTTGAGTGTCAACTGTTCTCCTCTAACACATTGCTTTCTACCACTCCACCATCTTGGCTCTACCTCTTGATTTTGTTTCTATGAGCCATAGGGTATATTTTCATTTCCAATATAGCAACTATTTTTATTTTAAATTTGCAATAACACTTGAAGTAAAGTTATATATTGGACAGCCATATAACAGTTTTCCTATATGTCAATAACATTCCTTTAAAAGATTTATCTATACAGGGAAGGGAAAAGGGTAGAGATAAGATATGAGGCTTCAAGTTATAGATAAAATTGGTGAATAGAACAATGTCAAGAAGACATTCCTGCAGAATTCTAGTCAAATAAATATTTATAAAGGATATACTTTGTGCCAGGTCCAATTAATACTGGAAATAAAAATACAAGTAGCAAGGAAGACAATCCTTTTCCTTAAGGAACTTAGATTCTTTTTTTTTTTCAAATGCTTTATTAACTTCTGGTTTACATCATTCATTTCTGTAAGATTTTAATTTACAATTTTTCCCCATTTTCCCCCTACCCACCACCCCAGAATAGCAGTCCCACAGGATGTCCCCTCATCCAATCGGCTCTCTCCCATCTCTTCTCCCATAACCCCTTCGACTTTAACAGTAGGGCAAGTTGAATGCCCAAGCACCAGTGCTTTCACATATTATCTTCCAATTATATGCAAAATAGTATTATTCATAATATTTACATATATTTTAAAAATTTGATTTTAAAAGGAAGAAAAGCAACTCAGTATATGCTGTACATGTGTAGCTATGCAAAACATTACCATAGTAGGTATATTGTAAAAGACTGACTACATTTCCCTCCCTCCCATCCCACCTCCCACCTGGTTCACTCCCCACCTTGATCCTGTCCCTTTTCAAAAATGGGTGCTTCCAACTTCCCTCCCCCCTAGCCCACCCTCCCCTCCAACACTTCCCACCAGCTCTCCCCCCCCACTCTCCTGTAGGGTGGGACGCCCTATTTATTATGCATGTCATTCTCTCCCTGGTCCAAATTCAATGAGAATAAGATTTTGCCTTTTTGCCTTCCTGTTCCTCCCCTCCCCTGCAACCACCTTCCCCCACCTCCTCTACACTAGACAGTTCACCCCATTGTCTCTCCCCATTCCCCCTCACCACATTCCTCTCTCACCTCTTAATTTCACCTTTTAAATATCATGCCTTCCTATTAAATTCTACCAGTGTCCTCTATCTATCTATACCTGAAAACATATATACACACATTCACATACGTATTCATATGCCCATATACCCTTCTTCAACTATTTTCATACTGAGAAATTTCATCACTTACAGTTATCATATTTCCCTGTAGGAATGTAAATAGTTCAACTCTACTAAGTTCATACTGATTTCTTTTCCCTGTTTACCTTCTGAAGCGTCTCTTGCTTCTTGTATCTGAATGTCACATTTTCTATTCAATTCTGGTTTTTTCCTCAAGAATGCTTGAAAGTCCTCTATTCCACTGAATGTTTCCCCTGAAACATGATACTCAGTTTTGCTGTATAGGTGATTCTCGTTTTAATCCCAGCTCCTTTGCCCTCTGGAATATCATATTCCATGCCATTCATTCCCTCAGTGTAGAAGCTGCCAGATTTCAATATTGTGGAAACACAATCAGGATATCCTGATTGTGTTTCCACAATATTGAAATTGTTTCTTCTTGGTTGTTTTTAATATTCTCTCCTTGATCTGGGAATTCTGTAACCTGGCTATAATATGCCTAGGAGTTTTCTTTTTGGAATCTTTTTCAGGAGGTGATCTGTGGATTCTTTCAACCTCTATTTTGCCCTCTGGCTCTAAAACATTGGGGCAATTTTCCTCGAGAATTTCTTGAAGGATGGTTTCTAGATTCTTGCTTTGATCAAGGTTTTCAGGTAGTCCAATAATTTTTAGATTGTCTCTCCTGGATCTATTTTCCAGGTCAGTTGTTTTTCCCATGAGATATTTCACATTGCCTTATATTCTTTCATTTGTTTGGATCTGCTTAATAGCATCTTGATTTCTCATAAAGTCACTAGCTTCCATATGCTCCAGTCTAATTCTGAAGGAATGATTCTCTTCAGTGGGCTTTTGAGATTTTTTTTTCCAATCTGGGAAATTTGGCTTTTCAAGGCATTCTTCTTCTCATTGCCTTTTTGAGCCTCTTTTGCCATTTGGGTTAGTATATTTTTAAGGTGTTATTTTCCTCAGTCAGGCTGTTGACTCTCATTTCATACTTTTCTTGCATCTCTCTCATTTCTCTTCCCAATTTTCCCCCACTTCTCTTATCTGATTCTTAAGGTCTTCTATGTCTTGTAACCAGCTCGTATTTTCATTTGGGGCTTTTGGTGCAGGATTTCTGACCTCACAGTCCTCCTCTTGTTCCATGCTTTGATCTACTTTGTGCCCAAAATAAGAGTATAATATTGAATTTTTCTGTTTATTTTTTTCCTTTACCTAGGCATTTTGCCACTCAATTATTTGACTTTTGGGCTTGTTGCCACAATAGGACTCTGCCACTAGCCAGGGGAACTTCTGTCCCAAAGGCTGGGTTTTTCTCATCTGTGGGAGGTATTAGTTGTGTGCCCTCTCTGAAGCCTCCACCCACTCTGGCAAGCTGGTCACACACCCCAAGACCTCCACCCCATACCACAATCCAGATTCAAGAAGGGTAAAGCAAGAGCAATTTCCCCCCAGACTCATCTCTGGATCCCCCTACAGTTCTCAGGCCAGGAGCTGAAGCCTCAATGTGTCCCTGCTCTTCACTGGCTTCAAGCCCCCAGGGTAAGAAGCTGCCTGTGCTATCCCAACCAGTCCCAAAGTCCATAGGGCACTCACCTCTGACTTTGTCCTAGGCATCTATGTGTTAATTCTGGAGAAGCCACAGCTGCTGGTGTTCTGGGGTCCCTCCAGCCCGCTGCTTGTCCAGCTGCCCTAGGGCTAAAACTGGGACTCACACAGGCCTGGGCTCGGCTCGCAGAGAGCTGGGCTGGCCATTCCCTACTGCAATGCTGGAATGTCCTCAGTGGGAGGTTAGCTTCTCTGTCTCATTTTGTGGGTTCTGAAGCTCCAGAGGTCTTTCAGAGTCTCCCTTTTACATAATTTTCAAGTAGTGTGGGCTGGAGCTCCATGGAAATTTTTCTGCTTCTACTTTTGGCTGTTTCTACTCTGCCATCTTGACTCTGCCACAGGAACTTACATTCTTATTGAGGGAGATAATACATTAAAAGAAGCTGAAATTTTAATGGGGGAGAAGAAATTAAGGTGTCCAGAATAAGGGGATTGTAGAGAAAGTTCAGAGAGGAATGTAGCCTAAAGAGGAATGAAGACATGACTGGCCTGGGCTTCCTCCTTAAAAAGGAAGTTCTAAGAGGAATCAATAAAGGCTCTAGAGGTAGAGGGTATTTTCCACGTGAGACTTGTCTACCAATACTTTAGTCAATCAATAAGTTCTGGATGACCCTGACTGTAAAATTCATGGAGCCCAAATATATCCATCTTGTCCACCAGACTTATCAGGATAGGTGATCAAGGCAAATGTTAGAATTTATATTAAGAATTTTGAATAGTTGTGTAACTCTACATGAGGACATCTTTTCAGTGAAAACAAATTTAGAATTCTAAATAATGCTTGCTTATATAAGCATTACCTTCTCTCCTGTTATTTAAGAAAGTTGTTCTATCTCTGATCACAATCACCTATCAGGGGCAAGAGGCAGCTATACTTTCATTCTTATTACAATGAGGCAACTATTGAACACATAGAGTCAAAAGGCCTGGGTAAAATCTTTTGATATTAACTAGCTATGTGAATATAGGCAAGCCATTTAACCTCTTGGCCTCACTTTCATAATATATGATAAAGGAAGCTATTTTAGAGATTTCAAATACATCTGCAAAACCCACAACACTCCTGATTCTGCCTGAGCTAGATTAAAATGCAATCTGAATCTAATTTTAATTCATTGATGTATTAATAAAAAAGAAACTTATGAATCTTTATGGTTTTCTAAGTTAATATGTGACCTGAAGGTATCCTTGGGAGTTCCTTGTTGCTAATTTGAGTTTGATACCACTAATCTAAATGACCATCTATGATTCCAGAGAATCGAGGACAACACATACTATCTCACAAAGAAGTGATAGATTCAGGGTACAGAAGAAGAGAGGTATTTTTTTAGTTTGGATAGTGGAGGGATTAGTTTTAACTAATTATACATATAAATTGCAAGGAATTTGCCTTTTTTCTCTACCCCAGTGGGGTGAGGGATGGGAGAGAAAGAAAACACAATGGTATCCCCATGTTAACATTACAGCACAATCTTTTCTTTTTCATTTAATATACTATCAGTTATACTTACTCTTCAGTGTTACTTCATTTGATTATTTTAAGGAAGTATTTTTAAGTGTACCAACATCTCCTGTGTTAAATCAAAATGTATTGATAAAAAATAGATACACCATAAAGCAACTACAATTTGCTAAGCTAAAATTCAAACGGAGGCATGCTCTTAGAATTGCAATAGCTAAGAGGGATCAACTTAATCAGTAAAGTTTAAAATTCTAATGTAAATAGACACATAAATTCATTAAATAGAGGAAAAGGAGGGAGAAGAGCACTGTTTGAAATTTACTCTCATTGGTTTGGTGACAAACGAGGAGTAACTTACTCTGATAAGTATAAAAATGTATTGTGTCCTATAGGCAGTGGGAGGGCAAGGAGGGATGTTAAAAGGAGGAAACTAAAGTGGGGGATTAGAGGGGAGGGAAATAGTAGTAAGGGGAGAGAGCAGGTTAAAAAGGGGGGTCACCAGGTGGGAATACTGAGGGAGGGGGCAGTCAAAAGGGAAAACTTAAAGGAGGGGAAGGAAGAAGGAAGAAACAGAAACATAAGCAGGGGAGGGAATAGGATGGAGGGGAAGAGACAGATAGGCATCATTACTGTGAATGTGAATGGGATGAACTCTCCCATAAAACAGAGGCAGATAGCAGAATGGATTAAAAACCATAATCCTACAATATGCTATCTACAAGAAACACATTTGAAACAAAGGGATACCCACATGGTAAAGGTAAAACGTTGGAGTAGAATTTATTATGCCTCAGCTAAAGTAAAAAAAAGCAGGGGTAGCAATCCTCATCTCAGATAAAGCAAAATCAAAAATAGATCAAATTAAAAGAGATAAGGAAGGAAACTATATCCTGCTAAAAGGCACCATCATGAATGAAGCAATATCATTACTTAATATATAGGCTCCAAGTGGTATAGCATCCAAATTCCTAGAGGAGAAGTTAAAGGAATTAGAGGAAGAAATAGATAGCAAAACTATACTAGTGGGGGACCTTAATCTCCCCCTTTCTGAACTTGATAAATCTCACCTCAAAATAAGCAAGAAAGAAGTTAAGGAAGTGAATAGAATTTTAGAGAGACTAGACATGATAGATCTCTGGAAAAAACTGAATGGGGATAAAAAGGAATTTACTTTCTCCTCAGCAGTGCATGGTACATACCCAAAAATAGACCATGTACTAGGGCATAAAAAACTCACAGTTCAGTGCAGAAAGGCAGAAATATTAAATGCATCATTCTCAGATCATGATGCAATAAAAATTATATGCAATAAACGGCCATGGAAAGACAGACTGAAAACTAATTGGAAATTAAAAAATTTAATCCTAAAGAATGGATGGGTCAGACAAGAAATTATAGAAATAATCAATAATTTCATTCAAGAGAATGATAATAATGAAACAACATACAAAAATTTGTGGGACGCATTAAAAGCAATTCTTAGGGGAAGTTTTATATACCTGAGTGCATACTTGAATAAATCAGAGAGAAGGGATGTCAATGAATTAGACATGCAATTGAAAAAGCTAGAAAAAGAACAAATTGAAAATTCCAATTTAGTACTAAATTAGAAACATTGAAAACCAAAGGAGAGATTAATAAAATTTAAATTAAGAAAACTATTGAATTAATAATAAACTAAGATCTGGTTTTATGAAAAAAAACAATAAAATTGATAGACCCTTATTCAATATGATAAAAAGAAAAAGAAAGAATAAAACCAAATTAAGAGTATCAAAAATGAAAAGGGTGAATCTACCCCCAATGAAGAGGAAATCAAAACAATATTTAGAAATTATTTTCCCAATTGTATGCACTTAAAGATGACAATATTAGGTCAATGGATGAATATTTACAAAATTAAAAATTCCCGGTATTAATTGAAGAGGAAGTGAATTACTTAAATAACCCCATCTCAGAAAAAGAAATCAAACAAGCCATCACTGAACTCCTTAGGAGAAAATCTCCAGGGTCAGATGGGTTTACTAGTGAATTCTATCAAACATTTAAAGAACAATTGATTCCAATACTCTATAAACTATTGGGGAAAATTTGTGAAGAAGGAGTCTTACCAAATTCTTTCTATGGCACAAATATGGTACTGATTCCTAAATCAGGAAGAGATAAAACAGAGAAAAAAATTATAGACCAATTTTCCTCATGAATTTAGATGCAAAATTAAATAAAATATTAGCTAAAAGACTGCAACAACTTATCACAAGAATAATACACTTTGATCAGGTAGAATTTATTCCAGGAATGCAAGTATGGTTTAATATTAGGAAAATCATCAATATAATTCATCATATCAACAATAAAACTAGCAGAAGGCACATGATTATCTCAATAGATGCAGAAGAGGCTTTTGACAAAGTACAACATCCATTCCTATTAAAAACCCTAGAAAGTATAGCAATAAATGGAGCCTTCCTTAAAATAGTTGATAACATCTATTTAAAACCAACAGCAAGTATTATATGCAATGGAGATAAACTAGCAACATTTCCAATAAGATCAGGAGTGAAACAAGGGTGTCCACTATCACCCTTCTTATTCAATCTGATACTAGAAACATTAGCAGTAGCGATTAGAGAAGGAAAAGGAATCAAATTAGGCAAAGAAGAGACCAAGCTATCACTCTTTGCAGATGATATGATGATATACTTAGAGAATCCTAGAGAATCAAGTAAAAAACTACTAGAGACAATAAATAAATTTGGCAAAGTTGCAGGATATAAAATAAAACCACATAAATACTTGGCATTCCTGTACATCTCTAATGAAACTCAACAGCAAGAGATAGAAAGAGAAATCCCATTTAAAGTCACTGTAGACATTACAAAATATTTGGGAATCAGTATACCTGCCAATACCAACCCAGGACATATATGATCAAAACTACAAAACACTTCTCACACAAATAAAATCAGATCTAACTAATTGGAAAAATATCAATTGCTTATGGCTGGGTCGAGCTAATATAATAAAAATGACAATTTTACCCAAACTAAATTTTATATTTAGTGCCATACCAATCAATTTACCAAAAAACTACTTTTTAGAGTTAAACAAAATAGTAACAAGATTTATTTGAAAAAAACAAACATTCTAGAATATCAAGGGAATTAAAGAAAATAAATGCTAGGGAAGGTGGACTAGCTATACCAGATTTTATTCTGTATTATACAGCAGTAGTCATCAAAACTGCTTGGTACTGGCAGAGGAGTAGACTAGTGGACAATGGAATAGATTGGGCACATGAGACCCAGCAGTTAATGAATATAGTAATCTATTGTTTGATAAACCCAAAGACCCCAGTTTTGGGGATAAGAATGCACTATTTCACAAAAACAGCTGGGAAAACTGGAATATAGTATGGCAGAAACTGGGCATAGACTATTATCTAACACCATATATCAAAATCAAGTCTAGAGAATTGAGAAGAGAACATTTGTGGTGGCAGAATTGAGAAAGGGAGGGAATCAAGACGGCAGAGTAGAAACAGGGCTTCCATGTTGCTCCTGCCTCCGACACCTCCAATACATGTAAAAAATGACTCTAAACAAACTTTGGAGCTACAGAACCCACAAAATGGCAGAAAGAAGCTAACTTCCTGCTGAAGACAATCGAGCATGCTGGCAGGAAGGGGCCAGCACAGCACTCTGGGACTAGAGCCTAGCCCTGCATGAGCCCAAGGATTTAGCCTGAGGGTGCCTACAACAAGCCACCAGCTGAAGGAACTTCAGATCACCAGCAGCTGTGGAGGTTTCCAGAATTATCAACCCATAAATGCTAAGGAGAAAGTGAGAGGTCAGTGCAGTGTGGACTTTAGGAACGAGGAGTTCGGGAGTATGGTCTTGCTTTTACCCCCTGCAGCAAGAAGTGGCTGAGCAGTGGCAGCCATGCAGCTGCCACCAGCTGCTTCAGAGCTCCTGGCCTGTAGATTGTAGAGGGCCCAAGCAACCAGTTTGAGGGGTAATTACTCTTGCTTTAACCAGCTTGGATCTGGATCACTGTATAGGGTAAAGGTCCTGGGGTGTGTGACCAGTTTGCCAAAATGTGTGAAGGCTTCAAAGAGAGCACCCAATTAAAAGTTCCAGCAGCTGAGAAAACCCCAGGAATTGGGACAAAGCTCCCCTCTCTGGTAGCAGTGTTTTACTGTGGCAAAAAGCTCAAATTCAAGTAATTGAGTGGCAACATGAACAAGCAAAGGAAGCAAAGCATGCACAGCAATCCAACATTAAACTCCTATTTTGGGGACAAAAAGGATCAAAGCATGGAATAGGAGGAAGACAGAAAAGTCAGAACTCCAGCAACAAAAGCTTCCAAGAAAAATATGAGCTTGGAGTTGAGGGGGTGGAGCCAAGATGGCGGAGTAGAAACAGCTCATCCAAGCCACTCTGCCCCCAGATTCCCCCCAAACTATATAAACGGGTACTCTGAACAACTTCTGGAGCCCCAGCACCCACAGAACAACACAGAGAAGCTAAACTCCTGCTGAGGACAGCCCAGTAGCCCTGCAGGAAGGACCAGTGCAGTGCTCTGGGAGCTAGCAGCACAAAGAGCCCGTCGAGCGGAGCCCAGGTCCCTGTGAGCCGAGGTTTAAGCCCCAGGGCGGCAGGGCCAGTAGCTGGCTGGAGAGACCCCAGAACACCAGCAACTGTGGTGATTCCACAATTATCAACATAGACATGCCTAGGACAAAGTAAGAAGTTAGTGTCCTATGAACTTTGGGAAAAGTATTTGGGGAATGTGTCGGCTCCCTCCCCTGAGGGCTAGAAGCCGCTGAGGAGACATGCCATGTTGTAGTTTTCAGAGGCAGCTCCAGCTCCTGGCCTGCGAACAGTAGGGAGATCCAGCAATCAGTCTTGGGGGTAATCGCTCTTGCTTTAACCTCCCTGGATCTGGATTGTGATCTAGGGTGGAAGTTGTGGGTGGGTTTCCAGCTTGCCAGAAACGGAAGTTGCCCCCCACACGTTCGGGACAAAAATTCCTCTAGCTGGCCTTAAAGCCATAGTGTGGCAACAAGCCCCAAAGTCAAGAAATTAATGGCAACATGCCAAGGCAAAGGAAACAGAAAAATGCAACCCTAGACTCCTATTTTGGGGGCATAGAGCGGGAAAAGGACTGTGAGGTCAGATGTCCTGCTCCAAAAGCCCCAGGGCAAAACATGAGCGGGTTGCAGTCCCTAGAGGACCTTAAGAAGGACTTTAAAAATCAAATAAGAGAAGTGGAGGAAAAATGGGAAAGAGAAATGAGAAGGATGCAGGAAAAGTATGAAATGAGGGTCAACAGCCTGACTCAGGAAAACAACACCTTAAAAAATAGATTAAATCAAATGGCAAAGGAGGCCCAAAAGGGCAATGAGGAGAAGAATGCCTTAAGAAGTCGAATTTTCCAGATGGGAAAAGAATCTCAAAAGTTCACTGAGGAGATTCATTCCTTCAGAGTTAGACTGGAGCAAATGGAAGCTAGTGACTTTATGAGAAATCAAGATGCTGTTAAGCAGATCCAAACAAATGAAAGATTAGAAGGCAATGTGAAATATCTCATGGGAAAAACCACTGACCTGGAAAATAGATCCAGGAGAGACAATTTAAAAATTATTGGACTACCTGAAAGCCATGATCAAAGAAAGAACCTAGAAATCACCCTTCGAGAAATTCTCAAGGAAAATTGCCCTGATGTTTTAGATCCAGAGGGCAAAATAGAGGTTGAAAGAATCCACCGATCACCTACTGAAAAAGATCCCAAAAAGAAAACTCCCAGGAATATTATAGCCAGGTTCCAGAATCCCCAGATCAAGGAGAAAATACTACAAACAGCCAGGAAGAAACAATTTCAATATTGTGGAAACACAATCAGAATAGCCCAGGACCTGGCAGCTTCTACACTGAGGGATCGAAGGGCATGGAATATGATATTCCAGAGGGCAAAAGAACTGGGAATGAACCCAAGGGTCACCTACCCAGCAAAACTGAGTATTTTGTTTCAGGGGAAAATATGGTCATTCAGTGGAATAGAGGACTTTCAAGCATTCTTGAGGAAAAAACCAGAATTGAATAGAAAATTTGACATCCAGACACAAGAAGGAAGAGATGCCTGAGAAGGTAATCAGGGAAAAGAAATCAAAAGGAACTTATCAAAGTTGAACTATTTATATTCCTATATGGAAAAGCAATAACTGTGACTGATGGTATCTTTCTCACTATGAAAATAATGGAAGAAGGGTGTGTGGTCATATGAATACATATGTGAATGTATGTATATATGGTTACAGTGATATATGGATAGAGGGCATAGGTTGAATTTGTTGGGAAGGGAGAATACTCAAGGGATGAAATTATGAGGTGAGAGAGGACAGTGGCAAGAGGAGATGGGGAGAGACAGGGTAGGGTAAACTATCTCATGTAGAAGAAGCAAGGGGAAGTGGTTGCAAGGGAGGAGGAGAATAGGAAGGCAAAACCACATTCTCATTGAATTTGGTTCAGGGAGAGAATGACATACATACTAAATGGGATATCTCAACCTGCAGCAGAATAGGGGAAAGGGGGATGAGAGGAGGGATGATGGATGGGAGGGCATCCTTGGGGGGAGGGGAGGTTAGAAGTACCCACTATAGAAGAGGGACAGGATCATGTAGGCAATGGTCCAGGTAGGGGCTTGGATCAGTGGGAAGGAATTATAAGCATCCTTGTACAATATATCTACTATGATAATGTTTTGCATAGCTAGACATGTACAACATATACTGAATTACTTATCTCCCCAGAGGGAATGGGTGACAAGGGTGGAAGGAAATGGATCTGAAATTCGAGGTCTTAAGATTAAATGATTCAAATATATATAAATACGAAAAATAATCAACTCTAAATTGGTGCGTGATCTAGGTATGATGGATGATACTGTAAGCAGTCTGGGAAAGCAAGGAATAGTTTACCTGTTAGATTTGTGTTGGGGGAAAGACTTTAGGACCAAACAAGAGTTAGAGAGCATTGTAAAATGCAAAATGGATAATTCTGATTACATGCAACTGAAAAGCTTCTGTACAAACAAAGCCAATGTAACCAAGATCAAGAGGGAGGTTGGAAATTGGGAAAGGATTATTACAAGCTATGTCTCTGATAAAGTACTCATTTCTAAAATATACAGAGTATTGAGTCAAATCCATAAGAATACAAGTCATTCCCCAATTGATATATGGTCAAAGGATATAAATAGGCAGTTTTCAGAGAAATAAATTAAAGATATCTATAAGCATATGAAGAAATGCTCTAAATCCCTATAGATTAGAGAAATGCCAATCAAAACAACTGTGAGATACCACATCTCTCCAGTCAGATTGGCTAAGATGACAAAACAGGAAAATGACAAATGCTGGAGATGATGTGGGCAAATTGGAACACTAATGCATTTCTGGTGGAGTTGTGAACTTATCCAACCATTCTGGAGAGCAACCTGGATTTATGTCCAAAGAGCTATAAACAATTTCATACCCTTTAACCCAGTAGTACCACTTCTAGGGTTATATTCCAAAGAGATCATAGAGTGACGAAGACCCATATCTACAAAAATATTTATAACAGCTCTTTTCGTGGTTGCAAAGAATTGGAAATTAAAGGTGTGCCTATCAGTTGGGGAATGGCTAAACAAGTTGTGGTATATTCATGTAATGGAATATTATTGTGCTATAAGAAACGAGGAGGAGATGGTTTTCACATTTACCTGGAGAGACTTATACAAACTGATGCTGAGTGAGAAGAGCAGAACCGGGAGAAATTTGTATACAATCACAGACACAACATATGTGTGATGACCAACTATGACAGACTGGACTCTTTTCAGCAATGCAGTGATATAAGTCAATCTTGAAAGACTCATGAAGCAGAGATATGCGACATCCAGAGAAAGAACTAGAAAGAACTGAGCTTGAATACTGATGGAAGCAAACTAATTGATCTTTTTCCTTTCATTGTTTGTTTTTATTTCTTCTTTGCCATTTTTCATCCCACCTAGTACAGTACGCCTTTGTAACTTGACTAATGTCTAATATGAAAGTATTTTCAGGTCCTATACTGGACTATATACTTTCGTTAGGGTTGGGGGGAGGGAGGGAAAGGAAATTTGAAACTCAAGGAACTATGGAATTGAATCTTGTTAACTAAAAATAAGCAAATAAATTAATAAAAAAAAAAGAATTGCCATAGCTACTGTTGAAAAACTGAGTCACTCAGCAAAATTTCTTGCCTACTCAGGGAAACTTTTTTTTTGTTTTTTAAAGAATGATATTGTGAAAGAAAGAATAAAGTACCTCTGTTGTTTCCTTGTTTTTCTTTCTCTTTATTTCTACCTCTTTCCTTCTAGTTCTCTTGTAGAAGTGTCTCTTCCCAGTGGCCCTGGAATCAGGAGAACCTGAGTTCAAATATGGTCTTGGACACTTGACACACTTAGCAGCTGTGTGACCTTGGGCATGTCACTTAACCCCAATTGCCTTGCCTTCCCCCTCAAAAAAAATGTATCTCTTCCACCTCTATATAAACCTTTCTTTCTTCTGTAATCAAATTCAAACAGATTCACATACAGCTATGAAATCCAAATCCTTCTTGGTTCATGACAGCTGTATCTTTTATCTAAAAGCTTCTTATTAACTACAGGTTAATTCAATTCAAAAAAAGTCAAAACCAATGCCTTTACAATAGTAGGAATGAAATAAATGTTTCTGAAATGAATTAAAGTACACAAACATAAATATCGCCCAACAAATCCTTTAAGGTCGCAATCATATTAATAAATAGGTAAAGATGTTTTAGGAACCAATCTTTATTATATATCTTCAGCACTGAGAGTTTCTCTACCACTGCTGGGCAAGAGACAAAGTTCTAAGGTTTACATAGTTTCTAGCAACATCAGAAAAAAGAAGATATTATTAAGATTTACATTTCAAAGATAAGCTTGTAAAATTTATAGGAAAATGGGAGAGAAGTTGTTTTACATGTCTACGATAACAATAGGGGAAAAAATACATCTGAGAAATTTATATAGTAGTCTAGTAAATGGTTATCTTAAATTGGAGTCAAAGTTCTTTTACCTCTAACCAGTTAATCATCTTGAGTTAAATACTGGAAGTCTCAACTAAACTCCATACTATAAGGAAAGTCTCCGCTGGCTAGATGATTTTTTTTCTTTTAATTAAAATGACCACATTGGAGCCAAATAGAAAGGAACTAGAAAACTCTTATGACCTCACTTAGGCAGCCAAATGGAGTATGGATTAGAAAGGGAAAAAACTAGAGGTAAAGAGAGCAATTAGGAAGCTACTGCAGTAGTCCAGATAGGGGGTGATAGAATTCTGGGCTAGTATGGTGGCCATGGGAGAAGGGAAAAAGAGAGAAAGGCATGTGATGTAAAAGTAGAATTGGCAAGATATGGTAACTGTTGGGATATGGGTGTGGAGATAACATGATACATTTAGTATGATTCTGAGGTTGCAAACTTGAATGACTGGAATGATAAATGGTGTTTTTGACAGAAATAAGAAAAAAAAACATAAGAGGGTGAATTTTGGAGATAAGGGAGGGTAGATAATGAGTTTTGCTTTAGACCCATTCAGTTGGAGATACCTATGGGATATTTATTTGGAAATGTCTAATAAGCAGTTCATGATATGAGACTGTTGCTCAAAAGGATAATAAGGGCAAAATATGTGGCTCCAAAAGTACCTGGTAAAGGGGCATGGTAGAGAAAGTACTGTTATGATAAGTTATCAGTACAGCCTGAAGAGTAATGAAGACATCTAAGGCCCAGGCCACAAGGACTCACTTGGTAGTCATGCCCACTATAAATGTAAACTTGATGTGACCTATATTATATCAAAAATAGATTAAATTTGAGCCTACTATTCTCAGGAACTGAGGTGGTATATAGGAAAGCATGCCTGCAAGATGTTAGGGGAAGAGGAAAATGCTTCTGTATTTATTCTTACTATATCTTTAAATTAATATCGCTTTGCAAAAGATACTGGAAATTAAATGGTTAAAATGGACCTGGAATGCTACTCACCATGAGCTAATAGAATGAGGAACTCAATCATGATGGGCTTAAGCCAACAGCATTAGAAAAGAGAAAGGCCCCTAAACCTTTCAGTGTACCCTTCAGAAGGACAGATGTAGGCTCAGACTTCTTAAGAGTCTAGGCCTATCTGTATTCAGAAATATGCTAAGATTCCTTAAGAGTCTAACCAATGCTCAGAATCCTTAAGAGTCTGGCCAATATGGTAAATTTTTAGAATCATACCCACTCTGTCCAGAATTCCAATAAACCTTGTCTTTGCATGAAAGAAGGCTTGGGTCAAATTCATTCAAGGTAGAATCTGTGCATTGCTATTTTGAAGTAACCTGCACCCCTAAACCTAGAAAATTCCAGAACTGGAAGGGAGAAAGAAAAATGTGTGGTCTTGTTATGGTAAGCCCTATATCTTCAGGACTTGACCTTTCTCCAAGAAGGAACACAGAAGAAGATAAAGAAGAAAATGATTTCTGAGACTCAGGAATTAGTAACATTCCAGGATGTGTGTGAACTTCTCCCAAAAGGAATGGAGGGAATTGAACCATACTCAGAGGGCCCTGTACAGAGATCTGATGCTAGAGAACTTTAGAAATCTCATCTCCTTGGGGCTTCTCATTTTTACACCTGATATGTCTTCCAGTTGGAATAAGGGAAGGAGTCTTGAGAGAAAGAGGTCCCAAGAAATATCTATCAAGACTTGGAAAGTAGAATTGAAGAAATTCAAGAGTCCCTGTGAGGCAGAACATTTCTGAATTAGAATCACCAGGAATTTTAATAGAAAGACTCAGAGGAGATCTTCTACATAAGAGCAAGTTTGGAAAAAAGAAATACAAAATGCTAAAGGGGAATGGTGGGAGAAATCCCTTTGCCATGAAAGAGGTTTCAAGCAAATATCAATGAGCCCTCTTAAAAATCCCTCTAAAGACACAGGGCCTAAATGTGATAATTGTGGAAAAACCTTTTTTGATTGCTCATTCCATACCAGGCATCAGAGAACTCATGCTGGAGAGAAGTTCTTATGAATGTGATCAATGTGAGAAAGCCTTCTTTGACTGTACATCTTTTACTCGCCATCATAACTCATTCTAGAGAGAGCCCCTACAAATGTAACAAGTGTGGGAAGATCTTCAGCCAGAAAGTTCTACTCAATAGACATAAGATAATACATACTAGAGAGAAACCTTATGAATTCATGAATGTGGGAAAGCCTTTTTTGGCTTTCATCTCTTACTCAACATAAGAAGATTCACAGTAAAGAGAAGCCCTCTGAGTATAGTGAATGTAGGAAAGTCTTGAGTAAGAGAAGTCACCCTAGTTGGCATCAGAAAACTCATACTAGAGAGAAGTCCTATGAATGTAGTATATGTGGGAAAGTTTTCAGTTGAAAGTCAACTGTCATCCAGCATCAGTGATGTTATGTGAAATAGAAATTCGGAATGTAATGAATTATAGGAAAACTTTAATCAGACCTATCACTTTATTAAATGCTCAAGAGTCAAACTGGGACGAGAGGCTACATAAAAATTTAATGTTTATTCACCTTATTTTAAATAAAATTCATCTTAAAACTTGGGGGTGGAGAAGACAGATGTTGGGACCTGGTTCTGGTTAGTGAGCCAGAGAATACCCCCTACAAATATAAAATGTATCTTAATATTTTTATGAATCAAAATTATATCTGAGAAATTGAGGGCAAAAGTTAATTTTGTAAAAGTGATATTTCTTTTAAAAAATTTAGGTTCATATTGCACATTTGGAGATTTGTCATTGGTCAGTCACTAAAAATGCTGAGATTCTGATATATACTTCTGGGCATTAGGGTCATGTTTTGCTAGGCATTTGGAAGATACAAAATTTTACAGACTACAGTAACATGTTCTACTCTCTAACTTTTTTTTTCCTCACCTAATTTACACTGATCAATAAATCTAGGTTCCTTATGGATATCCCTTCTCTTGGTTTCTAGGGATATAACCTTGTTTTGAATTGCCAGAATAAACCCCACTTGTCCCACAAAAAAAGTACATGAAAGTCATTTTTTCATAATTCTTATTTTCAAAAAAAATTTTGAATGAATTCATACAGGTGACAACAATGCAGGGCTTTTTTAACTCCATTATTGAATCTAGTTGTTTCATGGGCATCATGCAGAAATAAGCCTTTTTAGATTTTTGACAAATTTAATGGCATGTAACAATTATGTCATTAATATTTCTAGGTTAAGTGATATGTATCAATTCCAAGAGTATCCCTCCATGTTTCGGACCTATGTTTCATATATTCTAAGAATGCATGCTTCTTTTAGGAATAGAATTATTAGAATTTTTATAACAACTTACGGTGATAGAGCCTTTTCTCCTTTTTTTCCTTTTTGAATGGTTGTAAAGGTTTTTGTCAGGTTATGTTACAAATCTATTATGGTTCATTTTAAATTTCTAAACCTGACTGTTAAGACTAGTATTGAGTAGGTGCCAATTAATTTAAATATGTTCTCATCCAGCTTTGATTTCTGAACACCAGTTGGTTTCTTAATATATTCAGTCACAATATTCTATTGGGCATATTTGTGCTTAATGTCTTGCCTTAAGTAGAACATGATATTTTTCAGTATCAACTTCATCCATTGATGCTATGTGACTATCAGATTCAAATAATAAGCCTTTAATCACTTTCTTTCTGTGGGGTACATCAAGAATTTGACATTTATTAAGTCTAATATTTTTAAATCATTAAAAAAATTCACGAGATATAAATGTTATTTAACTCTTTTTCCCCCAGTAGAGCCATATGTCTTGATGTCATACATATGTATTGAGTGATTCAACTCCTTTAATTTAGAATCCATACTTAGGTCTGTTTAGGAGAGATGACAATGAATTTTATTGAATGAACTATAATGAACTTAAATTCTGTCTCTGAAAAAGTCATATTTTATATCAATTATTCTTGAAATTTTTATGTTGGTGGAATATTTTAAATAGAAATCTTTCTTATGAGGACATGAAATTCTCTAGCATTCTTGCAACTGTTAAGTCTAATGAGTGAGCCATAAGGATAAAACTTAGTCAAAGGCTTTGCAATTGTCAACAAAGGAAATATATATGTTCTTACCCATTCAGGTAGCTTGTTCAAAAATTATCAAATCAATAATAAGGCATTCTATCATTGGGAATTTATGACGTGACTTTTTTACTCCAGTAAATATAGTGGTTTTTTATATTTACAATTTTGATTCATAAATTGTGGGTATTTTTTGAGCATGTAAGAATATGATTTGTACCTATTGAAGAGATTGCTGGTATTCTGACTTGATTCATTCTATTGAGAAAGGTAGAATAAGGTTTACTTCTGTGAATAGGAAATTGGAACTATGAGGTGATTGTGCCAATAATTATGCATCTTAACTGGCCTTTCCTTTTTTCCAGTTTTGCCAAGAGGTCAGAGTTTTGGTTACCTCTTGACATAAATGTTTTCTGTTCATGATATTAATTGTGTTCAAGATTTCACCATGATATTTAATCTAATTTACTTTTTCATTGTTTTAGACTTATTTGCCCACAAATATGATCTGAAATTTTCAACATGCTTTTTATTCAGGGCACCTAACTTGCCCTGTACTTATTTCTCAAATTTCTGTAATAAAGTTTTTTTAGTTGATTTTGATCTTTTGTATTTTGTTACATGCGCTGTCTTTGACTCTTTTTATAACCTTAATTATTTAACTTTTATTCTTAACTGATCATTAAGAGAATCTAAAATTTCTGTATTTTGTTTTCCAGAGTCCTTTCTCTGTTTCCTCTCTTGTTGTCATTAGTTGGGCAACCTAAAGTTTAAATTTTCTACCATTTATAATAGCAAAATGTTGATGTAATCTTTTATTTCCTTTCTAAATATCTTCACAAGCTCTTCCAAGTTGCTACCTCAATAAATTATATTTTCAGACCACAATTGGGCAGTATCTCAAGTTTTGTGTAATGCCTTCATACATAATACATAAACACATGCATACATACATAAATACATATATACATACATATGTGCATAGATACATACTCATACACACATACACATATGCAGACATGCATACATACATACAACTATCTTATTGGTCACAAGGCAAAGTCTTATGTCTACTTCATGCTTGCTGGTATGCACATTCTTTGCCTTCCACACTATAGCATGGATGATGGGTTAGGATTTAAGAGAATGGTTAGTAGTAGTAGTAGTAGTAGTAGTAGTAGTAGTAGTATTTGTAGTCATCACAGTGATGATGGTGGTGGTAATAGTAACAGTAGTAGAAGTCATAGTAGTAGTATCATTATTATATGTAAATATAATTATTATATGTAAATATGAGGTCTATCCTGGTGGATAGCTGGAGGTAGAGTTCAAGTAGATGCTAAGGAATATTAATATAACCAAGAATAATGTTATCAGTAGCATATAGAAGAAAATTTTAAACTACATGGTGAAGTCATTTAGAAAAGTAGAGTTGGGGCAGAGTCAAGATGGAGGAGAAGAAAAAGGACTTCCGTGCAGCTCCAGCTTCCACCTTATCCAATTCATATAAAAAAATGACTCTAAACAAACTTTGGCACTACAGAACACACAAAATGACAGGGAGAATCTAACTTCCTGCTGAAGACACTCTGGCAGGTGGCAGGAAGGGGCCACCATGGCTTGAGGAGAACCTAGCCTAGCCCCATGTGAGCCACAGGTTTTGGCTTCAGGGCAAGCACAAACAGCCACCTGCTGGAGGGACTCCAGATCACCAGCAGCTGTGGCAGTTTCCAGAATTATCAACCCACAGATGCCAGAAACAAAGGGACAGGTCAGTACAGTGTGGACTTTTGGAACCAGTAGTTCAGGATTGTGGTCCGGCCTTTTCCCCCTAAAGAGAGAAGTGGTTCAGGCACCACAACCATACAACTTCTGCCACATGGCTGCTTCAGAGATCATGGCCTGCAGATTGTAAGGGGACCAAACAACTAGTCTGAAAGGTAACCACTCTTCCTTTAAGCTGCTTGGATATGGATTGCAGTCTAAGGTGGAGATGCTGCGGTATATGGCCAGTTTGCCAGAATGTGTGGAGGCTGCAGAGAAGGCACCCAACTAATAGCTCCCCTCTCTGGAAGCAGAGTTCTACTCTGGAAAAAAGCTCAAAAGTCAAGTAACTTAGTGGCAACATGAGCAAGCAAAGGTAGCAAAGGAAGCAGAGTTACTGACATTAGACTCCTACTTGGGCACCAAAAGGATTAAAGCATGGAAGAAGAGGAAGACAGTGAAGTCAAAACTCCTGCACCAAAAACTTCCAAGAAAAACATGAGCTGGTTACAGGCCATAGAGGAGTTTAAGACAGATTTTGAAAACCAAATAATAGAAGTGGAGGGAAAAATTGGGAAGAGAAATGAGAATGATGCAAAAAAAAATCAGGAAAAGAGATTGAACAACACGATTGAAGAAAATAATGCCTTAAAAATAGACTAACTCAAATGGCAGAAGAGGCTCAAAAAGGCAATAAGGAGAAGAATGCCTTAAAAAGCTGAATTTGCCAAATGGAAAATGAATTTCAAAACTCACTGAAGAGAATAATTTCTGCAGAAAAGGCTTTTGACAAAGTACAACATCCATTCCTATTAAAAACACTAGAAAGTGGGGCGGCTAGGTGGCGCAGTGAATAGAGCGCCGGCCCTGGAATCAGAAGGACCTGAGTTCGGAGCCGGCCTCCGACACTTAATCCATACAAACAAAAACCTAGCCGTGTAACCTTGGGCAAGTTACTTAACCCCAATTGCCCTAAAGGGGCGGCTAGGTGGCGCAGTGAGTAAGAGCGCCGGCCTCGGAGTTTGGATGACCCGAGATCAGATCCGGCCTCAGAAAATGAGCACCCACGCATAAATAATGACTAGCCGTGTAACCTTGAGCAAGTTACTTAACCCCAATTGCTTAAAAAAAAAAGAAAAAGAAAAAACACTAGAAAGTACAGGAATAAATGAAGTCTTCCTTAAAATAGTTGAAAGCATCTATTTAAAACCATCAGCAAGTATTATACGAAATGGGGATAAACTAGAAGCCTTTCCAATAAGATCAGGAGTGAAACAAGGGTGTCCACTATCACCCCTCTTATTCAATCTGGTACTAGAAACACTAGCAGTAGCAATTAGAGAAGAAAAAGAAATCAAAGGAATCAAATTAGGCAAAGAAGTGACCAAGCTATCATTCTTTGTAGATGATATGATGGTATACTTAGAGAATCCTAGAGAATCAAGGAAAAAGCTACTTGAGACAATATATAAATTTGGCAAGGTTGCAGGATATAAAATAAACCCACATAAATCCTCAGCATTCCTGTACATCTCTAATGAAACTCAACAGCAAGAGATAGAAAGAGAAATCCCATTTAAAGTCACTGTAGACTTTATAAAATATTTGGGAATCTACTTGCCAAAACAAACCCAGAATTTATATGATCCCAACTACAAAACACTTCTCACACAAATAAAATCAGATCTAAATAGTTGGAAAAATATCAATTGCTCATGGCTGGGTCGAGCTAATATAATAAAAATGACAGTTCTACCAAAACTAAACTACATATTTAGTGCCATACCAATCCATTTACCAAAAAACTACTTTCTAGAGTTAGACAAAATAATAACCAAATTTATTTGGAAAAACAAACGGTCTAGAATATCAAGGGAATCAATGAAAAGAAATGCTAGGGAAGGTGGACTAGCTATGCCAGATCTTAATCTGTATTATATAGCAGCAGTCATCAAAACTGCTTGGTACTGGCAGAGGTGTAGAGTAGTGGATCAATGGAATATATTAGGCACAGGAGACCCAGCAGTTAATGAATATAGTAATCTATTGTTCGATAAACACAAAGACTCCAGTTTTTGGGATAAGAATACATGATTTGACAAAAACTGCTGGGAAAACTGGAATACAGTAGGGCAGAAACTGGGCATACATAGACCATTATCTAACACCATATACCAAAATCAAGTCTAAATGGGTGCATGATCTAAGTGTAAAGGATGATACCATAAGCAATTTGGGAAAGCAAGGAATAGTTCACCTGACAGATTTGTGGAGAGGTGAAGACTTTAGGACCAAACAAGAATTAGAGAGCATTATAAAATGCAAAATGGATAATTTTGATTACGTTAAATTGAAAAGCTTCTGTACAAACAAAGCCAATGTAACCAAGATCAAGAGGGAGGTGGGAAATTGGGAAAGAATTTTTACAACTTGTGTCTCTGATAAAGGACTCACTTCTAAAATTTATAGAGAATTGAGCCAAATCTATATGAATACAAGTCATTCCCTAATTGATATATGGTCAAAGGATATGAACAGGCAGTTTTCAGAGAAATAAATTAAAGATATCTATAAACATATGAAGAAATGCTCTAAATTGCTATTGATTAGAGAAATGCACATCAAAACAACTCTGAGATACCACATCTCTCCAGTCATAATGGCTAAGATGAAAAAACAAGAAAATGACAAATGCTGGAGAGGATGTGGACAAATTGGAACACTAATACATTGCTGGTGGAGTTGTGAACTTATCCAACCATTCTGGAGAGCAATCTGGAATTATGCCCAAAGCATCATAAATAATTTCATACCCTTTGACCCAACAATACCACTTCTAGTGTTATATTCCAAACAGATCACAGAAGTGGGAGAAAGACCTATATGTACAAAAATATTTATAGCAGCCCTTTTTGTGGTTGCAAAGAATTGGAAACTAAAGGTGTGCCCATCAACTGGGGAATGGCTAAACAAGTTGTGGTATATGAATGCAATGGAATATTATTGTGCTATAAGAAATGAGGAGGAGACGGATTTCATAATTACCTGGAGAGACTTATACATACTGATGCTGAGCAAGAAGAGTAGAATCAGAAGAAATGTGTATACAATCACAGACATACCATATCTGTGATGACCAATTATGACAGACTGGACTCTCTTCAGCAATGCAGTGATATAAGTCAATCCCGAAAGGCTCAAGAAAGAGAGAAATGTGCCATCCAGAGATATAACTAGAAAGAACTGAGCCTGAATCCTGATGGAAGCAAATTAAATGATCTTTTTCCTTTCATTGTTTGATTTTATTTCTTCTTTACTATCTTTCATCCCACCTAGTACAATACACCTTTGTAATTGGAATAATTTCTAATATGAATGTATTTGCACAACCTATACTGGACTATATGCTGTCATGGGGGGAGTGGGGTGGGAAGTAAAGTAAATTTGAAAATAAAGTAATTATGGAATTGAATCTTGTTAACTGAAACTAAACTAATAAATTAATTTAAAAAAAGAATTAGATTGGAGCAAATGAAGCTAGTCACTTTATGAAAAATGAAGATGCTGTTAAACAGATCCAAACAAATGAAAGAATAGAACTCAATGTGAAATATCTCATGGGAAAATCCACGGACCTGGAAAATAGATCCAGAAGAGATAATTTAAAAATTATTGGACTACCTGAAAGCCATAATCAAAGAAAGAACCTAGAAATCATCCTTCAAGAAATTCTCAAGGAAAACTGCCCTTATGTTTTAGACCCAGAGGGGGAAATAGAGGTTGAAAAAATCCACCAATCACCTCCTGAAAAAGATCCCAAAAAGAAAACTCTTAGGAATATTATAGCCAGGTTCCAGAATTCCCAGATCAAGGAGAAAATACTACAAGCAGCCAGGAAGAAACAATTTGAATATTGTGGAAACACAATCAGAATAGCACAGGACCTGGCAGCTTCTACACTGAGGGATCAAAGGGCCTAGAATATGATATTCCACAGGTCAAATGACCTGGGATTAAAACCAAGAATCACCTACTCAGCAATAGTCAGCAAAACTGAGTATCATGTTTCAGGGGTAAATAGGGTCAGTCTGTGGAATAGAGGACTTCAAAGTGTTCTTGATGAAAAAATCCAGAACTGAATAAAAATTTTACATTCAGATACAAGAAGCAAGAGAAGCATGAGAAGTTAAACAGGGAAAAGAAATCACTATGAACTTATCAAAGTTGAGCTATTAACATTCCTACGTGGAAAAATGATAATTTTAACTGATAAAACTTTTCTCAGTAGCAAAATAGTTGAAGGGAATAGAAATATATATATACATATATATATTTCTATTCCCTTCATATATATATATATGTGTGTGTGTGTGTGTGTGTGTGTGTGTGTGTGTGTGTGTGTGTGTGTGTGTGTGTGTGTGTCTATATTGGAGGGTATATGGGCACATGAATACATATGTATATGTGTGTATACATGTTTATAGGTGTACATAGATAGAGACCACAGGCCCAATTTAATAGGAAGTGATGATACTTAAAAGGTGAAATTAAGAGTTAAGAGAGGGATATAATGAGAGGAGATGGGGAGACACAGAATGAGATAAACTATCTCACATAGAAGAGGGAAAGGAAATTGGTTACAGTGGAGGTTAAGAAAAGGAAAGCAAAAGAGAATAGGTCAGCCTTTTCTCATTGAATTTGGCTAAGGGAGGGAATGACATAAACACTAAATGGAGTATCTCACTCTACTGGAGAGTAGGCGGGAAGGGGGTGAAAGGGGGGATGATGGAAGGGAGGGCAGCCTGGGGCAGAGGGAAGTTGGAAGCACCCACTTTTGATAAAGGACAGGATCAATGTAGAGAATAGAATAAACTGGAGGTGGGATAGGAGGGAGGGAAATATAGTCAGTGTTTTAAAATATAGACACTATGGTAATGTTTTGCATTAGCTACACATGTACAACCTATACTGATTTGCTTATCTTCCCAGTAAGGGTGGATGACAAGGGAGGAAGGGAAGGAATCTATAATTCAAAGTCTTAAAATCAAATCTCTCTCTCTCTCTCTCTCTCTCTCTCTCTCTCTCTCTCTCTCTCTCTCTCTCTATATATATATATATATATATATATATATATATATATATATGTATGTATATATATGTATATGTACATATAGAATAGCATATAATGTATATATACATATATACATATATAATAGCATATAATATATATAGTATATATAATAGTATAGTATGTATAATAGTGTATATATGTGTATATATATATATATACAATTATTAATACTATTTTACATGTAATTGGGAAATAAGATATACAGACACTGGGGCATAGAGTTCCACCATGACCTACTGGAAAAGTCAAAGGGGTTATAGGAAAAGATATGGGAGAGAGCAGATTGGAGGAGTGGATATCCTGTGGGACTGCTATTTTGGGGTGGCGGGTAGAGGAAAAACAGGGAGGAAATTTGTAACTCACAATCTGGTGGAAATGAATGATTTAAAGAAGAAGTTAATAAATCATTTGAAAAAAAAAGAATCATTGGGATACTTGAAAGATATAAACAGAAAATTGCTTGTTTATCATATTTCAGGATATTACAAAAGAAAATTATCTAGATCTCTTGGATCCAGAAGACATTGTGAAAATAAAGAGTCTCCCATTACTTCGTGAAAGAAAACGTTTAAAATTGACATTCCCAAGAATGTCATAAACAAATTCCAGAGATCTAGATCAAAGGAAAAATATCACAAACAGCCTGAAAGAATTCAAGTATCAATGAACTATATCCAGGATCACAAAATATTTTGCAGCTAACACTGTGAAGAGAGCAGATAATATGAATATGATATTAAAAAGACAAAATATATAAACTTACAAAAATAATTTACCTAAGAATATTGAGTATATCTCAATTACCTAAGAATGTTGAGTATAGGGGCAACTAGGTGGCACAGTGAGAAGAGTACCAGCCCTAGAGTCAGGAGGACCTGAGTTCAAATCTGGCCTCAGACACTTAACCCTTACTAGCCATGTGACCTTGGGCAAGTCACTTAACCCCAATTGCCCTTTCTCCCCTCCTCCAAAAAGCAAAAAAAAAAAAAAATGAAGAAGAAGAAGAAGAGGAATGTTGAGTATAAGCCTATAGGTTTAAAAAAATCTACCTTTCAAACACTCCTGATGAAAAAATATGAGGCATGTTGAAATTTTGAATACAAACATGGAAATAAAAATAAACATGAAAAAGATAAACCCAGGTAAGCAATAAAACGACTATATAAGGATAAAATGTTTGCATATTAATTAATAATAGAGGAATGATAGAAGCATCCCTTAAGAACTAATGTACTAGTAAGCATGATAAATGTAGTCAAAGACGATTGAAGTGCTGGAATTTTCATTATGTATTAATCTTAAAAGAAGGAAGGGGAAACGATACACTGGGTAAGAAAAAGGGGGAAATGGGGAGATGAAAGATATTTCACATAATCAGGGACTATGATTAAATGTCTATACAAACAAGGAACTTTTGGGGGCAGGGAGAATATATTGAAATTCATTTTGAACTGATGCCAAATGAAATAAACAGAATCAGGACTCACTATTAAAAATAACATGGTAAAAATGAACGGTTTTGAAGGACTTAAGAACTGTGTTCAATGCAATTATCATTCATGATTCTAGAACATTAATGACAAAATGTTGTCACTCCCTTATAGAAAGATGATGGACTAGATATCCAGAGTGAAAAATACATTTTTGTATATGGCCAAGATGGCAATTTGTTTTGCTTCACTGTATGTGTTTGTTGCAAAGGGATTTTTCCCCTAGTTGGAGAGAAGGGTGGAAAAAAAGGAAAGATCATGCTTTCTCATACATATATACATACATATACATACATGTATTGTGTGATATGCATATACACATGTGCATATGCATGTATATATGTGCATATATGTACATGTGCGTGCATATATGTGTCTACAAATATGTGTGTGTTTGTATATATACGTGTATATATATATTCATATATATATATATATATATGTATATGTAATTTAACCCTCGAATCCACCCTGTGAGGTGAGTGCTACAATTTCCTCCATTTTGCAGATAAAGGAACCTGAGGTGGAAAAAGTTTAAATGCCTTGCTTAGAGCCACTAGGCTGGTAAACTGCACTCAGACCTTCTGACTTCAAGTCCAACACTCAATCTAATGTGTCTCCTGCCTATTCTTGAATAAAAGGGGAGAGAAGAAGCCTATATCAGTATCAGTAAAAATTAGAGAATGACAATTCTTAACTCTTTAGTAAGAAGCAAAAATTTCAGTTAGTTTCAAAGGGTAAAAAAGTATGGAAAAGAAAGTGTTTAGTGATGCAGAGGCATTTGTTAATATTACAGAAGTACTTCTAGAAGATAAAACTCAGAGAGGGAATAGAAATAAAAGTAGGAGGAGCTGTAGTCAGGGAAAGGAATTTCCTCCAAGGAAAAGTGTGACTTGATAAGATAAAATCAATAAGAGTAGGGGAGTACCACTTTCACTAGTCATAGGGCAGGAGAATTACAGGAGAAAAACATTGACTGTGACATCAGACAACCTGTATTTAAATATTGTCTTTGGCACTTATTACTCATGTGATTTTCGGCAAGTTATTTGGCTTCCCTGGGCCTCAAGCTTCTCATGTGTGAAATGATGGAGTTATACTAGATGGCTTCAGGGATTTCTTTTAGCTCTTTATGATCTTTTGAAAATGATTGGCTCAGTGGATAGAGTGCTAGACCTACAGTCAGGAAGACTCATCTTCCTCAATTCAAATCTGGCCTCAAACATCCACTACCTGTGTGACTTTGGGCAAATCACTTCACCCTGTTTGCCTCAGTTTCCTCAACTGTAAAATTAGCTAGAGAAGGAAATGGCAAACCACTCCAGTATCTTTGACAAGAAAACCCCAAATAGGGTCACAAAAAGTGAGACACGGCCAAAATAAATGAACAACA
Organism: Gymnobelideus leadbeateri; assembly: GCA_011680675.1. Taxonomy (NCBI): domain Eukaryota; kingdom Metazoa; phylum Chordata; class Mammalia; order Diprotodontia; family Petauridae; genus Gymnobelideus; species Gymnobelideus leadbeateri. The sequence goes on along the minus strand of WOXC01008627.1, from coordinate 19,363 downwards.
AAAAGAATGCAATATTTGTGAAGCAGACAGCCATAAGAAGTACCTCAAGAAAATTTGAAGCAGTGGAAATAATTTTCACCTGGGAGAGAAGACTTCTCCAACTCTTCATAGATGCAAGTAAATGAAATTATTCACCTAGGAGAAGATACTTAGGAAAGGATTGCCTCATTAGATTCTGATTAGAACCTTATGACTAGATTATTCTGTATTTCTCCCTATTTTAATTCCTTCTACCCTATGGCTAGTATTTATTAAAAAGTCTTCAAGCGTTCAGGTCCCATGATAGGCACTGGTGATACAGAGACAATAAGGGAACAGTTTCTGTCCTGAAGGAGCTTACATTCTAAGGACACAAGAGAGACAACAGGTACACACATAAGTACAGTTTATGAATATGCAATGTTCTATAAATATTAATGCCATTCCAGGCTATTAAAGGTTATATACAATACAAAAAAGAAAGCAATTGTGGCAAATGGTACTAACAATTGGGGAGATTAGGAATGGAATCTAGTTCCTATAGATACCATTTCCAAAAGAAGAAAATTAGGGATATGGCACTTGAGTGGAGCCTTGAAGAAAGCAGGGGATTTGAAGATGCCTTACTATAGTTCTTTTAGGCTAATAATGTCAAATTCAAACAGAAATTAATCCTGAAAGTTGTATATTGAATTAGAAAATGTCAATTTTATATTTTTTTTTTGCTTTTTTTTGGAGGGAAATTGGGGTTAAGTAACTAGGGTCACACGGCTAGTTTTGTGTGTGTGTGTGTGTGTTAAGTATCTGAGGTCGGATTTAAACTCAGGTCCTCCTGACTCCAGGGTTGGTCCTCTATTCACTGGGCCACCTAGCCACCCCATGACAATTTCATATTATCCATGTTCTACTGTATTTTTCTTTATTTTGTTGTATATTTTCCAATTAAATTTTAATCTGGTTCTGACGACATTCAGGAGTTTCAAAGGCAACTAGTTTGACATCTCTGTTTAATCTTTAAGAAAGAAGTATATTCTAGGCATGGAGGATAGCCTGTACAAAGGCAAGTTGAAGCAGAAGTTGACTGTAAAGGAGTAATGACTGGGGAAAAAGGTTAAAAGTCTCTTTAATGGGAGCCTTGAGTATAAAGCTAAGTAGTTGAAAAATTGATTGTTGCCAATTTTTCCCCCATTCTGAAAGTGAAACAGAAGCACAGAGGTGTAGGGGTCACCATTGTACTACTAGGAATATTTCATGCAACAGTGTATATGTGCTCTTTCTCATCCTGAATCAAAATGAACTAAAGGGCAACTCATGGGCAGCTAGGTGGTACAGTGGTTAGAGTGCCAGGCCAATCAGGAGAACTCCTCTTCCTGAGTTTAAATCTGGCTTCACACACTTACTAACTGTATGACCATGGGCAAGTCATTTAACCTTTTTTGCCTCAGTTTCCTCGTCTGTAAAATAATCTAGAGTAGGAAATGCCAAACCACTTTAGTCACTACTCCTTTACAGCCAACTTCTGCTTCTACACATTGCCAAGAAAACCCAAATGGGGTCACGAAGGGTCAGATATGACAGAAGACAACTGAACAACAATAAAAGCATGGCACGCAGCAGTGCTGATGATATAGCTTCAGCCTTTAAAGTCCCTGCCTTCAACCTGTGCCCATTGGCCTTCTTCTTGGAAGAACCTGGGCCTAAAATACAGATGGTCACTCAATCAGTAAATCCACAAAATGCTATTAAAGGTCTATTATGTACTAGATACCATGCTAGGTACTGGGGGGGGGGGGGAGGGAACAAGGAATTTGACTTTTAAAACAAGTCTTCTAGGCACATACTAGTATTAGCCCCATTTTACAGTTGAGCCAACTGAGGTAGATAGAGGTTAAGTGACTTGTGCAGGGTCACACAACTACTAAGTGTTTCAAGCCATATTTAAACTTAAGCTTTCCTGTCTGGCCCAACTCTGAATTTAATAAATGTACCCCCTGCATCCTCCTTGTCAGTTATCCCTCAGTGTTTATATATGGGGGACTGGGAGGGCAGTTGTTCTCAAAACAAAAATGAAAGCAGCCCTGCCCTCAAAAACCTAACAAAATATAAATATGTGCAGAATAAAATATACAAAATAAATTTAAGGTTGTTAAGTACAAGGAAGCTAAAGGACAAGGGTACTAGCAAGTAAGGGAGTTCAGGAAAAGCATTCTGAAGAAGGTAGAGTTTGGGCTCAATCTTGAAGTTTGGGATTCTATGAAGCCAAGATGAGGAGGGCATACATTCAAGGTTATGAGGGATTAAGGGTGCAAAGGTACAAAGAGTGGTAGACTGCCAAGTAAGAGACAGAAAAGGAGTCAATTTGAATAAACCATAGAGTGATAGGAGAGAAATAATATATGACGAGACTAGAAAGATGGATTGGGGCCACACTGTGAGGGGATTTAATATCAAAACCATGAGTTCATATTTGATTCTTAAGGTAATGGGGACATACTGGAGTTTATAGAATAAGAGAAGAACAATGTCATATCTCAGCTTAAGGAAAATCACAATCCCTTTTAATTTTCTTTAATTTATGGTACAATTGGAAAAAAACAAAATATTGTGTTTTGGAGTGACATAACGTGGATTTGATTTCTAACTTTGCCATTTTCTAACTGTATGATCATAAATGCAATCCATTTTACATTCAGTGGGCTTCAGTTTCCTGACCTGGAAAATAAGGTGGCTGTACTAAATGACCTTTAAGATCTTTTCTAGTTTTAGATTTGTGAGCAGGAAATTTTATGATACCTACAAGGCTGCTAATTTTTTACCCTCTGAAGTCTACCACTTGGAACAGAATTCTCCTGACCAGAATTCAGAAATCATGGCTCTAGCTCCTGGAGGAGGTAACATGCTCAGATCTGGAACTTCCACCCTGGTATTGAGCTGTCTTGATTGGTGAATGGGTAAACATAAATTTACCTAACCCATTATATCTAGCACCAGACCTGACCATGGCATCACATGGCATCCAAGTGTGTCCCTTAGTTACCTTGATAGCTGTTCTGTAGCCATGCCTCTTTCTTATTCTTGGTCTGCATAGAGTAATCAGCTCAATAACATTATTGCTTCTGGAAAGGGTATGTCAGTAGAATTCCCTATATATCAACTTATTTCTCCATGACTCCCCAAAAGCAGAAAGACCTGAGTTAAAATCTGACTTCGGAAAATTACCTAGGCAAATCACTTTATCTCTGCTTATCTCAGTTTCTTCAATTATAAAATAGGAATTTTTAAAAAGTACCTACCTCTCAGGATTATTGTAAGGATAGAATGAGATAATAATCAAATAATGATTAAATGAGCTAATATTTGTAAAGTATATCACAGTATCTGATATAAAGTAGGTGCCTGTTTCCTTCCTTCCCTCCTCATACCAAAATTACCCTCCAGGCCAACACTCAAATTCTTGTACTGTCTCCTGCTTTTTTTTTTTGTTTGTTTGTTTGTTTGTTTTTTTTAAAACAAATACTTTATTAACTTCTGTTTTACATCATTCATTTCCGCCAGATTTTGAGTTACAATCATTTTCCCCCCATTATTCCCCTACCCAACCTCCCAGAATAGCAGTCCCACAAGATATCGCTTCCTCCAATCTGCTCTCTCCCATACCTTCTCCCATACCCCCATCGACTTTTCCATTAGAGGAAGATGAATCTTTGTGTTCCAATGCCTGCACATCTTATCTCCCAATTATAGGCAAAAGAGTATTAATAATAGTATTTATATATATTTGAAACATTTAATGTTACGACCTCGAATTTCAGATCCATTTCCTTCCTCCTTGTCACCCATTCCCTCTTGGGAGATAAGTAATTCAGTATATGTTGTACATGTCTAGCTATGCAAAACATTATCATAGTAGATATATTGTACAAGGCTGCTTATAATTCCCTCCCACTCATCCCACCCCCCACCTGGTCCATTCCCTACATGATCCTGTCCCTCTTCTATAGTGGGTACTTCCAACCTCCCCTCACCCCAAGGATGCCCTCCCATCCATCATCCCTCCTCCCATCCCCCTTCCCCTATCCTGCTGCAGGTTGAGATATCCCATTTAGTATGTATGTCATTTTCTCCCTGAACCAAATTCAATGTGAATGTGGTTTTGCCTTTTAGCCTTCCTTATTCTCCCCCTCTTTTGCAACCACTTCCCCTTCATGGGATAGTTTACCCTACCCTGTCTCTCCCCATCTCCTCTTGCCACTTTCCTCTCTCACCTCATAATTTCATCCCTTGAGTATTCTCCCTTCCCAACAAATTCAACCTATGCCCTCTATCCATATATAACTGTAACCATATACACACACATTCACATATGTATTCGTATGACCACACCCCCTTCTTCCATTATTTTCATAGTGAGAAAGGTATCATCAGTCACAGATATTGCTTTTCCATATAGGAATGTAAATAGTTCAACTTTGATAAGTTCCTTTTGATTTCTTTTCCCTGATTACCTCTCAGGCATCTCTTGCTTCTTGTGTCTGGATGTCAAATTTTCTATTCAATTCTGGTTTTTTCCTCAAGAATGCTTGAAAGTCCTCTATTCCACTGAATGACCATATTTTCCCCTGAAACAAAATACTCAGTTTTGCTGGGTAGGTGACCCTTGGGTTCATTCCCAGTTCTTTTGCCCTCTGGAATATCATATTCCATGCCCTTCGATCCCTCAGTGTAGAAGCTGCCAGGTCCTGGGCTATTCTGATTGTGTTTCCACAATATTGAAATTGTTTCTTCCTGGCTGCTTGTAGTATTTTCTCCTTGATCTGGGGATTCTGGAACCTGGCTATAATATTCCTGGGAGTTTTCTTTTGGGATCTTTTTCAGGAGGTGATCTGTGGATTCTTTCAACCTCTATTTTGCCCTCTGTATCTAAAACATCAGGGCAATTTTCCTTGAGAATTTCTTGAAGGGTGATTTCTAGGTTCTTTCTTTGATCATGGCTTTCAGGTAGTCCAATAATTTTTAAATTGTCTCTCCTGGATCTATTTTCCAGGTCAGTGGTTTTTCCCATGAGATATTTCACATTGCCTTCTAATCTTTCGTTTGTTTGGATCTGCTTAACAGCATCTTGATTTCTCATAAAGTCATTAGCTTCCATTTGCTCCAGTCTAACTCTGAAGGAATGAATCTCCTCAGTGAACTTTTGAGATTCTTTTTCCATCTGGCAAATTCGACTTTTTAAGGCATTCTTCTCCTCATTGCCCTTTTGGGCCTCCTTTGCCATTTGAGTTAGTCTATTTTTTAAGGTGTTGTTTTCCTCAGTCAGGCTGTTGACCCTCATTTCATACTTTTCCTGCATCCTTCTCATTTCTCTTTCCAATTTTTCCTCCACTTCTCTTATTTGATTTTTAAAGTCCTTCTTAAGGTCCTCTATGGCCTGCAACCCGCTCATGTTTTCCCTGGGGCTTTTGGAGCAGGACTTCTGACCTCACAGTCCTTTTCCCGCTCTATGCCCCCAAAATAGGAGTCTAGGGTTGCATTTTTCTGTTTCCTTTGCCTTGGCATGTTGCCACTTAATTGCTTGACTTTTGGGCTTGTTGCCACACTATGGCTTTAAGGCCAGATAGAGGAATTTTCGTCCCGAACGTGTGGGGGGCAACTTCCGTTTCTGGCAAGCTGTAAACCCACCCACAACTTCCACCCTAGATCACAATCCAGATCCAGGGAGGTTAAAGCAAGAGCGATTACCCCCCAAGACTGATCGCTGGATCTCCCCACGATTTGTAGGCTGGGAGCCGGAAATGCCTATGAAAACTACAAAATGGCGTGTCTCCTCAGCGGCTTCTAGCCCCCAGGGGAGGGAGCTGAGGCATTCCCCAAATACAGGTCCCAAAGTCCATAGGACACTAACCTCTTACTTTGTCCTAGGCAAGTCTATGTTGATAATTCTGGTGTCTCCACAGTTCCTGGTGTTCTGGGGTTCCTCCAGCCGGCTGCTGGCCCTGCCGCCCTGGGGCTAAAACCTCGGCTCAAGTGGACCTGGGCTCGGCTCGGCTCCTGCGCTCTGCGTGCTGCTGGCTCCCAGACCACTGCGCTGGTCCTTCCTGCAGGGTGCTGGGCTGTCCTCAGCGGGAGGTTAGCTTCTCTGTGTCGTTCTGTGGGTGCTGGGGCTCCAGAAGTTGTTCACAGTCCTTTTTTACATAGTTTGTGGGGAATCTGGGGGCAGAGAGGCTTGGACGAGCTGTTTCTACTCCGCCATCTTGGCTCCGCCCCCCTGTCTCCTGCTTTTACAATGTAAGCTCCTTGAGGTAAAAGACAGTCTCACTTTTGTATTTGTATATCTACTACTACATGACACATAGTAAACATTTAATAAATGATTTGTCAGTTTACTCTCCTTCTATGTCATTTTTGGGAGGAAAAATAAAAGGAACTATTTTCAAGTTTTAAGTCTGAATTTTTGTAAGCCTGGTCCAAAATGTAGCATAATGGAGCTATAATGGAAAATTACTTCACTTGACATACCTATAAGCTAAATCATAAGAGGTTTTTAAATGATAAAAAAAATTCAATAGCAATTTTTTTTACCAAGTTGCACTCTATGGACTTATAATTCAATAAAGCACCACAAAAGTATATATCAAATCAATAATTCCCTTGTTCTTACCCACTATAATAATTTTAATTTCTTCCATTTCACCTTCTTTCTCTGAAGAAAAAAAATTGATAAGGATCTGCAGGAAGCTCGGGAAGGCAACTTTATAGATTAGGTTCAGAGCACAAAAATATGTTCTCATTAAATATTAACTCATTCATATTACATAACAGCACGCTTAGCATTTGGGAGAGTACAATTTACAAGACAATCTACTTTGTTAGATGGAATATTCAGAGAACATAAGTCAACACTACATTGGCAGTTTAACTTTAGCACTTTCTGGGTTTATCTCTGTTTCAGTTCATAGCCTTAATACTTCATTAACATCCAAATAATATTGGATGCATTTTTAGATTATAATAAACAACATACTCATGTGACTTCTTAATTACTATGTTTTTGTGCACGCCTCTGATTTGAAAATCAAGAAATTGGTGATTAAGTGTTAACTTATAGACCATTGATTTGAAGTCATTTACTAGACTGGCATATTAGGAAGATCAGAAATCATTTTATAATCAGAAATGATCACGTTTGTATATGCACACACAAAATGAATTGAAGAATGAAGATAATTATCTAGCTAATCCAAGTAAAAATGTTTTTTGCCTCCAACAACTAAATTGCCAGACGGAAGCTGTTATTTGGGCTACATTTCCCAGGTAAATGCAGCATATACATTCATCGTTCCTAGTTTGTAATGCTCTCCTTTGTCCTCAAAGCATCATGGGTATTTTTATCTGTTTATATTTTGTACCACTCCCCTCCATAAAATTTAAACTTCTTGAAAGCAGGGACTATTTTCCTTCTTATCTTTCCCCCCCTAGTTCCTAGAATCATGTCAAACATATGACAGGTTTTTAATAAATGCTTGTTGAACTGAACTAGTACTTTTGGAATGTCACTGGTATGTTTTCTGCCCTCTCTTCTACCAAAGTGAGTTATGTCAGTACCTTGAGAGCAGAATTATACTTTTTGCCTTTCTTTGAATCCTCAGTTCTTAGCACAGAACCTAGAACACCTTCTCAATAAATGCTTGTGGATTAACTTCTCTCTCAATGCCCCCCTCACTTCTCTTAGACTGACACTTTCTTTTGAGATACTCAATGCCTTGAATTTAGGAGTCTCTTTCCCTGTTCAGAGGTGATTTAATCAGTAATAATCCTGGATGGATGAGACTATAGACAGAGACATAATGGGAAAAACCAACCACTGATCTGTCACCTCATTGAAGAATTAAAGGTACTAAAAGGGAAAACCTGGAACACTAAAAACTTGGAGAGATAGTATAAGAAAAAAGGAAAGAAATCTAAGAAGTCAAGTAAAATAAAAGGCTGGTATAAGAAAAGAGTCATAGAAATATAGGTTAAATATTCCTTTCAGGATCCAGAGGCCATAATAGTATTCCTCTAAAATACATGAAAACATGTCAAACTTCTGTTCCACTCCCAAATCCTTACTCTTCCTAGGTTCAGCATTGCAACCTTGTAACCAGTGGTCACAGAAACAATCCTAATTTTTCCTCAGGTCTCTGAAAACCACAGAGGACATTATTTGTGTAACCCTAAAAAATGGCTTCAGCTACACACCTCAGGTGCTACTAGGTTATGCAGACTGACTTCTTCCCTCCACCATGATGCTAAATGATACTATTTACCATTTTTGAAGTACTAGGTCCAAATACTATAGGACATCATTCATTCATTCATTCCCTCACTCACTCAAGCTGTTTCTCAGCCTGTCACCAGATATCTATTACATCCCTTCTGTGTTGAAGGCACTATGATAAGACTGAGAAATCCAGAACCAAATATTATTTCCTTTTTCTTACAAAATCTTTAGAGGGCCTTCCTCCTAGTTTAATATGTTTATTGTGGACATAAAATTAAACCAAAACTCTTCTCACAGAATATTAGTCATCATTTTGAGTAAATTCCATGGAGTCCAAAGACACAATGATGAATCTTGGAAATATCTGTGCAAAACAGTTGTTATGATATTCAGTATTAAATATTTAATAAGATCTGCTACCTCTTCAGTCTGTGTCTCCTTACAATGGTACAGGTTTCAATCCATCCATTCCACCTTATGCCGATTGACTTTTGTCCAATTTTTCCTATAGATGCTCCATAAGTGGTCTTCCCAACAAGGTAAGGAATTTCATCTAGATGTTAAGACACTGAAAAAGTAACAGTGGATACAACGGACTATGCATAAATTATACCTCAGTCTTTTCATGTAATTGCCCCCCCCCATTTCCAGCCATATATCTCACTGTTATATCTTCAGGGCAATCCATTCTTGGTAAGATGCTACAGTGTACTGCTGTCCACAATGCATTTTTATTGCCCTTTGAATAATCCTTCCAAGGTTCATTCTTTGGAGAATCTGGTATTCCATGATTTGTAGCCTTAGGGCCTCCCTGGAAAAAATATTGCTGTTGAAAATAAAACTTTTGTTTTAAGAAGATATTTGGAAACACTATACTTCCACATAACTTAATGGAAATTGTTTAATTTTCCTAAAGTATGGGTCTGATCATGTCACTCCCTTCTCCCCAAATAAATTTCTGGGATTCTTTGTTACCTCCAGGATCAATATATAATCCTTTTTGGGGATTGCAAAGTCCTTTACAACCTGACCCCATCCTACTTTTTTTTTACTTTTCTTATATTTTATTTCCCTCAACATACTCTATGATCCAAGGACATTGACCTTAATTTGGTTCCACAGAACTCTGTCTCCCAAATCTGTCTCTTTTTACTGGCCTTCCCCTATGCCTAGAATGATTTCCTTTATCTCCATCTCCTGGTATCTCTGGCTTCATTTATGACTTGGCTCAAATCCCACCTTCTGCAGTCTACCCCTCCCCCATGCTAGTGTCTTCTCTCTGAGATTCCCTTCATATATGTATGTACATAAGTATACACAATATGTGTATACATAAGTGTATTTATGTACGTGTAGATCTAAATCTAGGTAGATAAACATTTTGTATGTATAATTTTTGCATGTTTTCTCCCCATTTGAATATGAGCTCCTTAAAGAAAGGGGCAATGTTGTTGCCTTTCTTGGAATCACCAACACTTTTAATACCTGGCACATAGTAAAAGCTTAATAACTGCTTCTTGAATAACTATTTAAGTTTTCTCCCTGCCCTCTCCATACTTCAGATAAAATAGATCAGAGATTACCAGTTCAAGAAGCAATATAGAAGTGATATATAAGTTGTACATTTTGAAGATTCCCAGTACACTTTTAAATTTGATGTGACTAGGGCAGCTAGGTGGTACAGTGGCTAGAGCACTGGCCCGGGAGTCAAGAGGACTTGAGTTCAAATTCAGCCTCAGACACTTGCTAGCTGTATGACTCTTGGCAAGTCACTTAACCTTGATTACCTAATTTTTAATAAAAAGCATTTTATATGACCTACATACAGGTTCAGGGGATTTGTTGTTGTTATCATTCACAATGAGACCATATAGCTGATTGGCAGTGATAATCCCTCTTGTCAGGGATTATCTTGTTTTCTACACTCCCCCTTTGCTCCATGGGCTACATGTTGTCTCTTCTTAAAATCAGTCACTGTACCTCTTGCTGCTTCAGGCTCCAATCACCTAGTTGCCAGTGATGCTGCTTGCTGTCAGCATCAGTATCGCACAGCTTAGAGTTCTTCAGTGAACCCTTGTGAGCTGTCCTCCCTATGATTCTTTTGTGGCCACTCCAGTTCACCAAACAGATTCCATGTGGATATCTAATTATTATCCAGATTCAGAAGATGCTCAGTCCAACAAAAAAGAGACAGGAAAACAAAGCTTCAACAAGGGGCAGAACTTATCCTTACATTGTACTGGCACTCTGTAGAAATATGACAACTATTCAGTCTAAAATTAGTCAAACGAGGAGATAAGGAAAGACAAGGAAAAATACTGGAAGCATTTGGACACTAAAAACACTGCAGTTATGCCTTTCCCTCCAATGCAAGTATTCAATATTTTCAGCAGATCCAAAAAGGAAGTCTGATTTAGCTAACAACTAAGGCGGGCTTACTAAAGTAAGGAAAATCATTTTCCATGTGCTACTGCAAAAGATGAATTAGTTATGACTACAAAGCTTTGGAAGGAACAAGCTGGATTTAGATCTCCAGATGGTCTGAGGTAGAAAAGAGTCAAAATGTAAACCACAAGTGAAGAATGGGTGAAATGGTCACCATCAATTTTCTTTGGATTTTGAAATGCCTTTGGAAGCCTGAATAAGGAAGGCCAGTATCAGAGAGTGATGGATGTGAGCCTATTGTCACTGCAGAGCTTGTGGGCATGAATCATTCACCTTTTAAACTGCAAGTTTTGGAAGTAGCCTGCATTGAGTTGTAGGAGAATCTGATGGATGAATATAGGATGCTGACAGATCAGAAGGGGCCCATTGCTATTCAAGTTGTATCAATTTCCTTAAACTAAGAAAAAGAAAAAAATAAAATTATGGTAAACTAATGCTAACATCTAAACATACATTATTAGGTTTCCTTGCCAAGTAATTCACTGAACATGCCATAGAATTAAAAAAATACCTATTCTCTGAATAATCTTAGAAAACATATAAATTCAACCTCTTCAAAAACTAAGGCTCAGGGAGAAGGGACATACCAAGTTCATATAACCTATTGTTAGTAACTTGGGCAGGCCTAGAACCTGATATCATTTGAGTTCAAATAAACCCTAGAAAGATAGGGGCCAAATGAATTACTTGCTTACTATTAAATAATATAATATATTTAAAGTGTTTTTATAAACCTAAAAGTATATAACCTCTCATCCTCAGTTTTCTTTCCTACGAAATGGGTATAATAACAGCACATATATCACAGGATTGTTGAATCAAAGGCTATATAAAGCTCTCTGCAAATCTTAAAGCACCATATAAATGCTAGCTATTGTTATTATTATTACTACCATTGTTGTTATTACTAAAGTATTATATACATTTCAGCCATTATTCTTTTGTAAAATAGATTTCCTTTTTCATTTACTATTTAAGGAGCGATCTTTCCACTCCCACAGAACTATGCAGAGCCAAACCAGTGAGTAAATAGAAGATGGTTGTTTATGAAGTGAAATTTAAAAGCTTTCCAGTTGGAATATAAAGCCCCAAAACATCATTCTGATCCTGTACTAGTCCAAAATTACCATACAATACCATTGAGTGCTATATTGTAACATGAAGGGAATTTGAAGATCTTCCCTGCCCCTTAATAGTCCTATGTGATCACATGGAGCCTATGGTGGGAAGAACATGCCAAAGAGGTGGAACAGGAAGGATGGAGCAGGAAGTGGGAGTGAGACAGAACTGGGAGAAAGGGAGCAGGCAGAGCAGAGTAGAGCAGCTAGTGTGAGGGAGGGAGGGAGGATTTTTGACTGGGGAAACTTGTTTGTGGGGGCTTGGGAATGTCATGCCCCCTGCATTGATGATGTACATGAACTTCTTTGTTACCATGATGGAACTGGCTTCCTTGTGTTTGAATAAATGCCTTGGCTTCATCTTAAAGAAAGAGAGTCTATTACATCTTGGGATTCATACCTGGGAATACCCCTGCATATTCATAGCAGCTACTGTTGGTATCACATTGGTGAAATAAGTATAAAAACACCTATATGTTACAATATACAGAGCTGGTCAATCCACAACATACTAATATCAGTTCCTGTCACTCCCTATAGTAAATTGCCTCCTTTGAATTAAGACATTGTTGATAGTTACCAGTACTGTAGGACTATAAGAATGGGACACTGGACAGTTGAATTTTAATAGAAGAGGAAGGAACAATTAATTGAGAACTGGTAGTGACCTTAGAGACTGAGTCTAAGCTTCTCATTTTACAGACGAAGAAAAAGTCATAGAGTGGTTGTTCGTTGCCCAGGGTCACACAGTTAATAAGTGTTGAAGAATGAATTTGAACCAAGTTCTTGTCTCCAAGTCCAGTGTTATATCCATGCTATGTGTTAATCTGCACTCTAATGTTCTGGGAGCATGGGCTATTGTAAAGAAAGAGGAGACAAAGGGGTTACTCAAAAGTTGGTTATCTTTGATGACACTCTATCATCTCTATGTCTTTGCATTGGTTGTCTCCAATGCCTAGAATGACTCCTCTACCTCTGTCTCATAGAATCCCTTGCATCCTTCAAAATTCTGTCAAAACCACATCATCTAAATAAAGGCTTTCCTGACCATGCCAGTTCCTAGGCACCTTTCACCTTCGAAATAAAAACTGCCTTGTAATTTATTTTGCATACTCATTTATGTACATGTTTTCTCCCCCAATAGAATGTAAGCATTTTGAGGGTAGTGGTTGCTTACTATAAGCTTGCTAATTGCTTGAATTAATTGATTTGCCTGAGACATACTCTTAAAGATTTGTCTGGGATACTGAGAGGTTATGACACTTCCCAGAGCATATAACTAATATGTGTTAGAGGTAAAATTGAACCCAGGTTTTTTTTTCTGCCTTCAAACCTGCTCCCTTTAGCCATTGTATCAGGTTGCTTCTTGTCCTTTAAGAAATTAAAAAACAACTCTTTGTTAAAACAGGTAAACAAATATGAAATTTAATTAATGATCTTTATATTTAAATAAGACATATAATTAGAGCAAGAATATAAGAAATGTGAATACTATGTAGTATGGAGTGCTTTTCTCAATACTTGTCTAATCATCAATTATTACTTGAAATAGTTTCTTTCTTTAAAATCAACACCTTGAAATGATTTGATTGCAGAGGTCATTTCAAAACCGCAGCAACTAATAGCGATTGTATAGAATTAAAGAAACTGGACTTATAGTCTTTAGCACCTTTTGCCTAAAAATGTCACTAAAAGATTCTCATATATCTGTCAAAATTTGATATCAATGCTATCAATAGTTACTACAAATATAGATCCTCCCAAGTGTCTTACAAAACTCTTCCCCCTCATTATGATTTAAGAAAATTAAATGAAATTAGACTTGTTTTTGTTACTTAAATGAAATTGGAATTCTGTTCACATAAATCATTACTTATACTGGACAAAGTGTCAAGTATTCCAGGGAAGGAATTCATTTCTCCCAGAGCTTTCAGGAAGTCCCACACAAGATAGATAGATAGATAGATAGATGGATATTTATGGGTGTATGAATAGTATATGTATATAAAAAAGTGAGACCTAAGTTGTAACTACAAAATAATAAAAAATAATATTTGGGCTACTTTTACCTCAGATAACCAAATGAAGCTAAATTCCAATGGGATGATGCAAAGGCAATAAGCAACACTCACTCACTTTCATCCCTTCCCCATGATAAAAATCCCTTATAAAAATAAAAGTGCAATTTGGAAAGTGACATTATGACATTAGTGGTCATTAAAGTAAAGCAGATTGAGTCCTTTGAGAAGAACTCATTGCCCTCAGAGAGAAGTTTGATATGTCAGTCTCAGAGAAAATCATTCTTTGTGTAAAGGGCAAGTCAGAGATCTTGTGAGAAGAACAATAAAACTGATAGGGTATTAAGCTACCAGCTCAGAGACAGAAGAAAAATCGGGCATAGAAATAGCATTATTGAGATCAGAGATTCCCCTACCAGGCTAATCAAAACCAAAGCTTCTATCTATGCTTTCTTTATTTCCAGTTCTCCTGATTCATATCTTTCCACTGGGCCCAGATGGCTCCAAAGAAGAAAGTGATGCTGGTGACTTTGCACAGCCCTCCCTCACTTGAATCCAATCCACTTGCAAGTCATGGTATCACCTTCCTTTTGCCATGGGTCTCTTTGAGAACAAAGGACAAACAATAACAAGTTACGTATAAGTTTGAAGGGAAAAAAAAAAGATTATTTCCACCAATTCATTAATACTAGTCATTTTCCTACCAAGATACTCAATCCAGACAGGGAGCATAATAATTCCATTATCTACCAGTAAATGGGCTAGGTTGAGCCATGAATCTTGGTCTTTTCAGTCTCTCTGACTGAGGCTAAAAGTAGAACTTTCAAGGCTGCTGTATATCCTAGGGGTCTGGGGCAGGGTGTAAAGCCAAGCACAAGCAGCTTTCCAGAAGAATGCTACTGTGAACAGCTTTTCAAGGTTCTGATTACACAGTATGATGAACACTCTATTTATTCAGTAACAAATGAAAGCAAAACATTCACAGAAAATCAAGGTACAGCATTCACAATATTACAACATCACAGAAAATAAAAATACAGCATTCACAACAGCTTATCACAGAAATGGCCACACAGTTTTCACCACAGTGGTCACATGGTTTTGAAGAATGTACAATCATTTAGTCAATCAATTGTTAATTAATCAATTATTAATTAATTAATTAGTCAATCAATAATTCAATCATCCTTAAAGAAGCTTTCCTCTTTAAGGGACACAAAATACAAAAGTCAAAGTACTCCATCTCTGGGTAGTACATTTATTTAGTCAATCACAGAGTCCTTAATTCAATCACAAAATACAATCACAAATAAATTACAATTCCATCACTTACTACTCAACAGAAAATAACATAATTCAGTAGACAGGGCTTCCAGCTGTCTAACCATTACATCCATACCTAGTTAGTTACCAGGTAGGGAAGCACCAACATCTGGGTTTTTAAAGCCAGGGGGCTCAATGGCTGCCCATATTCTCATATGACCAAATCACATAACTCTTCCCAAAGTGAGTGCCAAAGCAAAGCCTCACATCGGGGTCAGTCACTACTCAAACAATCTCATCAGTCACTACTCAGTATTCAGGGAAAGGTCTTTTCATCTTGACTCAGGGCAGGCTTTCAGCTTTCGTGGTTTCCCTTCCATGGTGCCATCTCCTACCTGAATTCACCAAACTGTCACCTGGTTTCAAAGGCAGACAGCTCCCAAATCCTTGCCCAGCTCTCTGTGAAGTTCCTGTTCCACACTGAAGCTCACAGTGTCCAGTCCACCTTAAATCCTTCACAGTCTCTATTCCTGGGAAGTCAAGACTTAACAAAGCCACAAACAGACAAAATACTGGCACCACAGTCACGCTTCCTCAGTCTTCTGCAGCTCTGGCTGGTCCTCGGAAATCCTCAGGAGCTATAGCTGGCCCTCACACTCAGCAGAAGATTCAGCTGGTTCCCAGATTCAAAATCACTTTATCCAGGTTCTCAAAATAAAAATCATTCTCTCCAGCCTGGGCCTCTCTTCCTCTGCCTCTAGAAACTGGCTCCAAGAAAATCTGTCACACACACACACACACACACACACACACACACACACACACACGGCATTTGCTCCTTCATATTGCAGCCATTTCCTATTTCAACCCCTTCCTCTTAGGTCAGCAACAGGGGTTCATACCTTCTGTTTCTTTAAGAGAGGCTTGATTAATTACTAAATACTAAGTACCTGTTAGCTTTGCCAACACAAAGGGATCAAATTACATTACACAGGAGAGATGGGGGGCAGTCCAAACCCTCTACTTAGTATGACCTCGCGAGACCTATGAGCTCTGCAGCTGTCTCAGGTGTAGCGATGTGTCAATGGTATTTGTGATGGAAACATTGTATTATGTTGACAAAATTATTAATGTCATTGTTCTTAATTAAGTTACACTACACTTAAAGGAATGCATATCTAATTTCTTTCTTACTTTGCTCCCATAATCCTCTGTCAAAAGGCCTACATTTAGAAGGGAAGGTAGGGAAACTGGGGTTAAGTGATTTGCCAAGGTCACCCAGCTAGCTTTGTGTCAAGTGTCTGAGGCCAGATTTGAACTCAGGACCTCCTGACTCCAGGGCCAGTGCTCTATTCACTGGACCACCTAGCTGCCCCTACATTTCTAACTTCTACCAAGCATCCTAGAGAAATTCATATCTTAGTAGTGCATCCTAAACTACTGAGAAGCTTTCCATTTCAGTCTCCAGTCTTCTAAAGGAAAATTCCATTCAATCCAAGAACCATTTATTATGGACTTAATATGTGTGACATTCCTAGGTATTAGAGATACAAGGGGAAAAAATGAACAATCCTTTTCCAAAGTGAACGTATATTCTTCTTGGAAGCAGTAGGGAGTATAAAACATTCAGTTCCATTCAGTGCAATTCAACAAGCATTAATTAAACATCCACTGTGTGCCAAGAACTGTACTAGGCCCTGGGATAGAACAACATGGAACACTCCTTAGAACACCATGTAACACTCCAAACTTACATTGATAATCATGGGTTAAGTGCCCAGAAGATGGCTGCTACCTTGGGTCCCAGAAGAAAGCCTATGGGGCTATAATTTTAAAGCCAGAGCCACAGAGTCCACACAGGTATGCTTTCCATTAAAAATCATCCAGTAGATTAATTACCTTTTAGCAACAGCATTTACTGAGGTGGAATAGTAAAGAATAAGTGGAAACATCCATCTGAAAACCTAGGGAACAATCTCATAAATACACACATTTCCATTGGATGAATGATTTCCAACTTAGAATGACAATGAGCTTCACATGTAGAATACATGTGACAAAGGATAACTCACAGCTCCTGATTACTTCAGGTCATGGTAGTCATTTCTTAATTCAATAATTCTCTTTGAATGTAGTTTTTTGTTGAACTGACTGCTCTACTGACCAGGAAGGTTCCTTTCTTTACTTCATAGTCAGCACTTTTCTTTGTCATGAGGAGTCACATTCCCAATCTTCTTAATGCCTTAGTTGATGTTCTTGCCCTGTCTATGATTGTCCTTACATGGATATCTCTACTCTTGACTAGATTCATTATTTCCTTTGGGTACAGTAGCTCTGATGACATAGCCAATGGGATATAAGGATGAGAAGGAAAATGAAGGAAAAAAAATCTTCTCTAGGAGTTTGCCTCAACAAAGCACTCTCAAGATTAAAATCATGAACTCCCTGGCTGCAGAATGAATTTTGCCTTTTATTAACGAGCCCGATGTGTGTGACTGATTCTCTCAGATAATCATACTATTATTTTTTTTCCCAATGAAAGGGGATTTTATTCCTGATAAAATGGTAGAGTATAGATTAGGGATTCTTAACTTGGAGTCAGTGAGCTTTTTTTGTTTCTTTCTTTGAATTTTTACAACTATACTTAATTATAATATTTTGTAATACTATGTATTTTATTGTATATATTTAACAATGTCACTATGGAGAAGGGCTCCATAACCTTTAGCAGATTTCCAAAAATGTACATGATATATAAAAGGTTAAGAAACCCTGAAGAAGATGATCTAGTTTATATGTTAAGACTTTATCCCATGTGACGTCATTGTTTGTGGGACTATAAGAAAAATCCTTAATAATGTTAACATAACATTTTGTGATTAGATTCTGAGCCTTATGGGATTTCATTGAACTAAATTTGGGAGGTGATAATCACACTTCTCTTACATACAGAAATAATGGATCCCTTGGTTACATTTTGGAGCTTACAAATGGAGCTTACATTTTATTTAAGGAAGGAGAGTTTATACGCACATTAGTAAATACAAGATATTTTGAGGAGGAAAGGAGAACTAACTAGGGTAATCAAAGGACACATTATGGAGGAAGTAAAAGCTTAAGTGAATTTTGAAGGAAAATAAGAGTGATGACTCTAAATTTTATGACTCTTTCATGTCCTTGGATTATGTGGCTCAAGTGCTGCCTTATTAAACCAAATGAGAAGTAGCATTCCACTGTCAGTTTTTCAGCTAGGAACCACATTAGCTGGGGTGCCCCCTCAGTAATACTCATTCTTACTGAGTCACAAGACCAATGGTCTGGATATTCTCTCTATTACATGCTATAACCTTATCAAAAGACTGAAGCAGCTCCACGGGCACCGAAAGGTGTTCAACCTGCAGTTGTCTAGATTATTATTCCCACTTCTAATCAAATGACTTCAAGTAGCAGTGCAGTCTGGGTCTATATTTCAGCTAAAAGATAAAATAGAATATTACTCAAAATATTAACAATTTAAATCTCTGTAGCATATTCAACCCTATACCTCTGCCTCACTCCCCATTCCATCTGTCTAAAATCTCTCCTTTCAGGTCAGGATTTCTTCCACATCCAGAGGATTCAGAACATAACATATTGTGAAATTATAGTTTATTGAACATAGACAAAAATGAAAGAAATTCTTCTATGAAGGCATCCCCCTTAAGCTATCTCCTAAAACTTCTCTTACTTGCCCTGCCAGATTTTCAGAGTATCAGGGGAAGACTCCTGAATTACTCATACCCAAAGCTCATCGAAAGGATTAATGTGAGTGTGTGTGTATGTGTGTATATGTATGTAGTGTGTGTAGTGTGTAGATATAGATGTTCCAGATTCTGCTGGAGGATCAAATATTATAACTTGAGAAAGTGGGGAGGGGATGGTGAGAAATGTGTGCTTTCTTTTCTAGCTCACCAGCCCTACAAGAAGAAAAATAACTGCCAGTTTGAGAGTCAGGGTCTTCTCACTTGCAGTACAGTTTCCCGTTTCTACTCCAGTATCTTGGTTGGCTCCATAGCAATGACTTCCATCAGCCTTAATGTTGGATAGAGTCCTCAGCAGCCCCAATACCCACCATTTACATATTCCTCACCATTCTAGTCTAATTCATGAAAGCCCAGGAGTACAAATCCTGGGACAAGTGCTCTGTGTTTGTCTACATGGAAACCAGGAAGTATAACTCTGAAGCAAGAATGAAAGCCAAACCTTAGATACTACTGTCTATAGATTATGTCACTTCTTGC